>OZ010634.1:19406325-19713449 GCA_963932165.1 Pimpla rufipes | reverse complement strand
CTCTCATCTTTCTCTCTCTCTCCCTCTCTCTTTTTATCCCTCTCTCTCATCTTTCTCTCTTTCTCCCTCTCTCTCTCATCTGTCTCTCTCTCCCTCCCTCTCTCCTTTTTTTCTCTCTCTCTCTCCCTCTCTCTTTTTTTTCTCTCTCTCTCTCCTTCTCTCGGTCTCTGTTTTCGGCTCGAGGCTCTTTTGCCTCGTGTGTAGAGTAGATCCTGCAGGTACCCGCGGGGCGCGCGCGCGCCCGCCGCGAGGGAAAAAGTAGGGATCTAGGGATTCGGCTGCTTCCTCTCGCGCTCGCCCGCGGGGTGACGACGGTGGATGCAGCGCCGCGACGACGACGGCAGCGGCAGCGGCGGCGGCGGCGGCGGTGGTGGTGGTGGTTGTGCCGAGTTCGCCGGCTCGGCCGTGTGGTGGGGGCAACGGGCAACCTCCGTCCGAGTCTCGTGGGCTCTCCACTAGCCGACAAACAATGTGTAGCACGCTATCGTACGGATCGCTGCTCGCTCACAACGCTGCTACTACTGCTGCTGCTGCTGCCGCCGTTGCCGCTGCTGCCGGTAACGAGAGCGCGAACGCGATCGCGCCGAGTGAACCGGGCCGAAGAGTCGGCACCTCGTGGACGGGCCGCAGCGTGGGCGACGGAAACGGACGAACGGCCGACGCGCAAGCGAGAGAAAAAGAGAGAGAGAGACGGAGATAATAATATTGCGGCCGGAGGTGGAAAACGCGTGTGCGACGACCGATTCGCGGTGAATTTATTCGCGCCGGGGGCGTCGCGTCGCCGACTTCGCGCGTATTTCGGACTGTCCCGTAGATCCTCGAGAGGCCTCGCTTGACTCGGGGGAAAAGTTTTCCTCGCATCTCTGATAACCCCTCGACGCACGTGTTTCGACTTGTTTTTTGTTTTTTTTTTAAATCCTTTTTTGTTAATTTACTTTCCTCCTGCATCCCGAGTGTGTTTGCGTGATTTGCGTGTGAATGTTTGACTCTCGTTCTCTTGTTCTGTACACATCCGCCTGATAATAAAGGTTTTTACTTTGACAATCCTATCTTTTCGTAACCCCCCCTCGACTGATCGCCTCTATCTGCGTGTTTTGCCGCGTGTTTCGTTGCGCGTGTTTTTGACGTAAAGCTCGCGGGGAACTTTCGTGTTTTTGACGTTAAGCATCGCGGGGAGGTAGATTGGGGTGAGCTGCGTAACGCGGGTCCCCTGAATGTGCTTTGTGGTTGAATGGGACTTTGCGTTTGGGACGGCTACTCGCACGGGAGTAGGACAGTGATAGGAGTGGAGAGAGTGGCTCGCGGGGAGGGCCGTCGTTGTGTCGTCGCGCTGAGGAATGGAAACGCGAATTCCCGGAGTTTTGTGCGGCGCTCAGGGGGCGCCGGGAACCGCCGCTGGTGTCGTCGAGCAGCCGCCTCGCGGTGTCGCGACACCGTCGCCCGTGCCGCAATCCGCCGCGGGTGCGACGATAACGACCATCGCGTCCAGCGTCGCGGCCGCCGTCGCGACCTCCGCGAGCGCCGGCCAACTGACGTCTGCCTCGATGACCCACAGCCCAGCGGGCGCCGTGGTCGTCGTCGCCAGTCCAACCACCACGCAGCAGCCTCATCAGCATCAAACGGCCGCCGGACTTCCGCGTATTCTCAGCAGAAACGTCAACGGGACACGTGAGTAAGACGCGCGTTTTTCGCGTGACTTTTGTTCGCGATGTGCGAGAGCACGTGACGACGTTGAGGTTTGCATCGTTGGAGTGCAACGAAATTCGGAAAAAAAATTAATTGTAATTAACCCAAATGATGAAAATAGTCGTAAAAAGTCACTATAGCAAACAAGGGCAAAAAAAAATCGTGCCCTTCACTATTTGGGTTAATTAGATTTAATTTCTTTTTCTGAATTTCGTTGCATTCCAACGATGCAAACTTTGACATTGCCGTTGAAGTCTGCATCGTTGGAGTGCAACGAAATTCGGAAAAAAAATTAATTGTAATTAACACGAATGATGAAAATAGTCGTAAAAAGTCACTACAGCAAACGAGGGCACGAAAAAATAAAAAAATTCGTGCCCTTCACTATTTGGGTTAATTAGATTTAATTTATTTTTCTGAATTTCGTTGCATTCCAACGATGCAAACTTCGACATTGCCGTTGAAGTCTGCATCGTTGGAGTGCAACGAAATTCGGAAAAAAAATTAATTGTAATTAACACGAATGATGAAAATAGTCGTAAAAAGTCACTACGCAAACAGGGGCCCAAAAAAAAAAAAAAATTCGTGCCCTTCACTATTTGGGTTAATTAGATTTAATTTCTTTTTCTGAAATTCGTTGCATTCCAACGATGCAAACTTCAACATTGTCGCACGTGACACGAGGACGGGTGGAAATGTGGGGCAGGCGTACCGGCTGCGACGATCGCAGCGTCTGAGTCCATCTAGTGCTATTATTGCTATTATTGTTGTAGTTATTATTGTAGTGGTTGCAACTGTAATGGAATTGAATTCTTCTGACACGCAGTTTTCAGGGCTTCGTGAGAACAGTTTTAACGCTAAAATGTAATTTCGCTGAGCAGAAATTCTGTTAAGTTAATTATGAAAAAAAGTAACGGTTTTTTTTTAAGGACTGAAAATGTGGTATCTTTTTATTTTATTTGGTCTTTTTTGTGATTGAATATACAATAGTGTAAATTTCATAGTAAACGCCATGAAATGTGAAATAATTTACGATGGATCATTAATTTCGTTAACTTCTGCGTAATTTTTTTTTCGTCCGGTGCAAAAACTGACGTTTTTCGCACACGAAATTTTTTTCCTCAACTCGTCACACTCGTCGAAAAAAAAAAAAAAAAAAAAAAAAAAATTCCGCCCTTGTATCGCAATTTACTGTTACCACAAACGGGTCCATTAATTTACCCAACTTTGATCAATTCATTCTAATTAATTCACAATTTTCACGAACAAAATTCATCTCGTTTCCACGTCGCACATCAAAGTCTCAATTATTCAATCGCCACGGCACAAAAGTACCGTAATAAAAACGCCAATAATATACATTCAAAGTCAATTACTCTAATATCTTAATAATCGACCCACAAACGACGCCGTTTACCACCACTCATTACCGGGGGAGACCTCTAATTTCGAAATTATAATTAATTTTCGCAACCCAAAGTTTTTCCTCGCCACGAAACCGAGTAGGCGTATAACGAGGGCCGTGACGTCGCTTCCCGCTCGGTTTTGCCCTCGCGCTTCACAGTTTCTGTGTATCGCTCGATAATGTTGTTATCCGGAGGCGAAGAAATCGCTCCTTCAGGCTGCGAGTCTCCACCGTGTGCAATTAGCCCGCTCGACAACGACGACGGTGCCGATTGTAAACGGCCAACGAGTTGCACGAGGAGGGCGGCGGAATATCGAGGCGCGCGCGCGGGAAAGGAAGACGAGCTGGACGGACGGGAGAGACGGGAGAAAACATATAGCAGGACGAGCTCGAGCAGCGCGCGCACCGGATTAATTTATCAAGTCGCAACGTGTTCTCTTCTTCTCTCCCGCCTCGCCGCACGCTTTACAACCGGCGAGCCTCTAATAACCCCGACTCCTCGCCACATTTGTGCTCTGATTTACTCGGGTAATTTACTTGTCACCGGGGCGTAATCGATGTCCGAAGTCGCTGCCCGGCGGCGCAACAGTCGCGCGCATAGCGAAACAACGTCGGACGCGCTGATCGGACGCCCGGAGATCGCCGCGTCTTTTTCGACGAAAATCGTTTAAGGCGCTGTTTTTTTTCCACCTCTCGCCGTCTGCCCGTGCGAATCGACGCTTAAACGCGGCGTTTTCTCCCCTCGTCTCCCTTTCGCCGACTGTTTATCGCGGCGTACGTGCTGCGTGCACAATTGACGCGAAAAACTGGATCCATAAATATTTCGGCTTGAGAAACGCACCGAGGGTTTTAGCGGTTCGTGGGAGCCGCGAGTGTCTCGCGATCTCCTGCGAATTATCGGCGAGCGGGGAGCGCGAGATTCTTGTGAGTCGAGGTGGTTTTGACGCTATTTTCGGGTGGTTCTGTTCGCGGCGGTTTTCTCGCCTTTGTTGACGAGGCGTTTTGGGAGTCTTGGTTAATGAGGATACGGTGGGAAATGGGATTAGTGATTGAGGAGTTGAGATGCAAGGCCGAGGATCGTGTTGAGGATGAAAAATGATTTCATGTATTTTTTTTGGGGTGATTGAGGGAAATTTTTGTGGACGGGTTTTGGAATTACGATTAATTCGAAATTACGAGGATTTGGTTTAAATTTGGTTACAAAAATTGTGTATCCAATTGTTTTTTTCTCTGTCATTTCTTTAAAGACTCATCTCTTAATTCAAGCGCATCGTCTTTATATCATGACGAAGCAGGATGCGAACTCGAAATATTATTCACGTTACACGTTTTATGGTTCTAAAATAATGAATATCGACTACCATAAAAGTAATCTTTTTATAATCTCTTTATTTATTTATCTTAAATAATTTGACATATTTTTGCATCGACATTTTTTTCACAGTTTTTGGGTTCTATCGACGAATAATTAAATCCAATAATAAACGAATAATATTATTCACATTACACGTTTTATGGTTCTAAAATAATGAATATCGACTACCGTAAAAGTAATCTTTTTTATAATCTTTTTATTTATCTATCTTAAATAATTTGACATATTTTTGCGTCGACATTTGTTTCACAGTTTTTAATTTCTATCGACGAATAATTAAATGCAATAATAAACGAATAATATTATTCACATTACAAGTTTTATGGCACTAAAATAATGAATATCGACTACCATAAAAGTAATCTTTTTATAATCTTTTTATTTATCTATCATAAATAATTTGACATATTTCTGCATCGACATTTTTTTCACAGTTTCTGGTTCCTATCGACGAATAATGAAATCCAATAATAAACCATCAAATAATAAATAACTAACCCTGATCCAAGCCGAGCCGATCGGAAGCCTCGGATCGCCGCGGCGAGGTTCGATCGAGCCAACAGAGAGCGGATTCTCGTTTTCGCTATCGTAACTCGCGAAACGAGATGACTCAGGCCCTCGCTGGTTCCCCGCGCGTCCCACCCGTCCGCCTCTCCACAGTCGGGTTGCTCTGCCCCTCATTCTCACTGCCTCGCCGACGACTGCAAAAAGCGTAACGACGCGCAAAAAGTGGCGGGGTTTTTCGTCAACACCCGCCACCGCCGCCGCCGTTGCCGCCGCCGCCGGGGCAACGGCGGACCCAGCGCGCCGGGCTATTGCGAGATACGTTTTTGCCGCGTTCTTGCACGAGACAAACATCTCGTGCCCGGAGAGTTCGCGAGAGCCGCGCGCGCGCTACGGCTGAGTGGGGGGGGGGGGGGGGGGGGGGAGGTGGAACGGAGAGACCGCGGCTGGAAAAAACACTACGAGAGAATGAGAAAAGAGGGACAGGCGGGCGGGCGGGACGAGCGGGGGAGGAGGGCAAAAAACTACTCGCGGTTTTGCTCCGAGCATCAGCGTCGAGCGTTCCGTCCTTCTCGTTCTCTCTCGCGCTTCTGGCTCTCTCGAGGAAAAAAGCCGAAGAAGCGCGATACGCTACTGCGAGTTTTTTTTTTTTTTTTCGTCCTTTTTCCTTTTTTGTTTTCTTATTCCTCGAGCGAGAGAGACTCGCTCGGAAACGAAAAGATTTTAAATCTGGAAAGCGGCGCCGAGGAAAATATGATATTTTTGAGAGAAATATTTGCACTGGGGATTAATCGGAATGTTTAATTTTGGGGAATAATTGAAATTGATTTAATAATCGTGAGGGCTTTTAGTGGAATTTTGGGTATGTCGTGGGGAAAATAATGATATGTTGAGAGGTAGAAGTTTGCTCGTTGCTTTCTCGTTAATGTATGCTTTTCATTAAGACAAGACTCAGGGAATTTAATTCTTAATTTTGTCTTTTTTGTAGAGGAAGCTTTTTGAAAAATGGAAATTGAGGACCGAAACCGAAAATCGTATTTATCTATTTACCCTAGTTTAGTTATTTTAAGAACTATTTAGCTCGATAACCAAAATTTTACGAAAGTTATTAGATTGACCACGCCCTATTTTCAGAAAATTAAAAATGACGAAGTCTGATTGGTTGCATATATTTTGTGAAAAAACGGAACATTGAAAGAGGAGTAACCACGTCACTTGCATACTAAATTTCAATAAAAAAAACTGCCACGAAAATGAAAATAATGTGACCAGAAATAAAAAAACAGATATTAAATTATTAATGTAATTAAGATAGTTCTGTCGCTAGAGTTGAATGTCGCATAAATTCGAGAAAATTGAGAGATTATTGCTAGCACTTCTCGATGGGACTAAAAAATCTGAAAAAATTCATGCACATTAAAGGTACTGAAAAAATTAATTTGGCATAATAATAATTCTAAAATGTTATCAACAAATTGATGAAAAAAAAACATTGTTTAACAAATATTGCGGTGACCCAAGTTTTTTTCAATGAAAATGATTCTTTCGTTTTCCTGAATACGTATGAATTTTTTCAGATTTTTGAGTTAACTTTGGATTTTGGTGTTTTTTTATATGGAAAATTCAAAGTTAACTCAAAAATCTGAAAAAATTCATACGCATCCAGAAAAACGAAAGAATCATTTTCATCGTAAAAAACTTGGGTCACCGAAATATTTGTTACACAATTTCTTTTTTCATGAATTTGTTAATAACATTTTAGAATTATTGTTATGCCAAATTAATCTTTTCAGTATCTTTAATGTGCATGCATTTTTTCAGATTTTCAGACCATCGAGAAATGCTTGCAATTCTCTCTCAATTTTTTCGAATTTATGCGAAATCCAACTCTAGCGACAGAAGTACCTTAATTTAATTTAGTTAAATATACAACTTAATGAAGCAGAGTTATAAATTCAAGTGACAGTTGTAAATGAAATATTGTCAAAAATAATTAACCGAATTCTCGTGCCACGCTCGACGCTGCACGAAGGTTTCGGTATATAATAAAAATTAGTCCGCCTGCATCGCCGGGTCGACGGAAGCCGGCGCGATTCAAATGATATTTTTATTTTTATTAATTCACGCGTGCATTGTTTGACCGGGTCCTGTGTGTACGAATTGTTCCTTCCTTGAAATGTTCGTCCACGCGTGGCGCTGCAGCTGCAGCACGTGGTTGCTTAGGGATCCCCGAGACGATTTTTTCCTCTTTGATTTAGATCGTCCCGTGTGTACTCCGACCACGACCACCTATAATGGTCCGACGGGCGTAATCTGAATACCGATCGAAATATAGAGCGCGTTTTACCGGTGGGTGGCTGCACTCGAATGCTCGACGACGAAACGCTCGGGGAATCACAAAAGGGTTGCCCTCGCTTATTTTTACAACAAGGACTCGACGCCCATTGTAAAAAAAATTAAAAAAAACATTACGAGCCACAAATTATTAATATCGTCAATAAGAAAATATTGATCACTGAATCATTAACGTCAGCGACGAAAAAAATATCGGTTATTTGATTATTAATATCGTCAAAAAGAGACGATAAAAATAATGACAGTGAGTTTCTGCCCTAGCGTTTCAGGCCCTTCGCCTCTTTCCCGTTCGTCGTACAAATCCCGCTGTCGCTATCGACCTTCACGAAAGCTTGAAATAATAAAAAAATAAAAAAATTTTAAAAAACAAATTTTTTTTATCCACCTTCTTTCAATCACAATTAAACGGAGTTGCCCTGAAAATATTGCCACTCGAGCGATTAATTAAAAACGAATATACGACTGAAATTTTCGAACAGCGATGAATGATTAATTTATGACAAAACAATTAAATTAAATATCGTATAAACCCCGCCGCCGTATCAACCTTCACGAAAGCTTGAAATTATTTACAAAAAAAAATTCACACATTTTTTCTATCCACCTTCTTTCAATCACAATTAAACGAAGTTTCCCTGAAAATATTGCCACTCGAGCGATTAATTAAAAACGAATATACGACTGAAATTTCCGAACAGCGATGAATTATTAATTTATGACAAAACAATTAAATTAAATATCGTATAAACCCCGCTGCCGCTATCAACCTTCACGAAAGCTTGAAATTATTTACAAAAAAAATGTACACATTTTTTTATCCACCTTCTTTCAATCACAATTAAACGAAGTTTCCCTGAAAATATTGCCACTCGAGCGATTAATTAAAAACGAATATACGACTGAAATTTCCGAAGAGCGATGAATTATTAATTTATGACAAAACAAGAAGGTCTTTGTAATTCGTGTATTATAACCAGAGCCGAGAAACTTGTCGGCCGCGTCGTCGTCGGCCGTGCGCGCGCGCGCGCGCAGCTTGTGGATATTACAAAAACCGTTGGAATTTCGAGATTTCACTCGTTCCACGCGAGGCGCTGGCCTCACATGCATGCTCGGAACCGACAAAAATCGAGCAACTAGCGATAACCTGATGCGCGCGCCGGCTTCGTCGTCGTCGTCCGCGAAAACATATATATAACACGCAAAAAGCCGTTAGACTGGCTCCGCGAGCCGTGGTAAACAAATTGTGTGCATTTTTTGCAACACGTATCGTCAACGACTTGGCGGCTGACGAGTCGCTCGCGACGGTGGCGCGCGGGAATGGCGAGAAAGTATCGAAGCAGGATTCTCCTCTGTGTCTGTCGGCAGGACATTATCTTGCTTTTTTTTTTTTCTTCTTATTGAATTTAGAAACCGCGTCGCTCGGCGCGAAACCCATATAGACAGACATACCGGATCGCGCATACTCGAGGGAAAATTTCATCCACGAGTTTCCCATGCGCAGACTCTCTGCACGCGAACCTTCCGTCCCAGGTGAATACATTAATTTTTTTTCACGACTTTCCGGACTTTTTTTTTCTCTCTCGTTACTCAGCCCTTTGCACCCAAGGGTTCCGGGCCCGTATCGGCGCTGCCGTGTTTTTTTGTCGTACACGCCGCGCGCACTCTGCATAGGTAACCATGAGACGACCAATTATACACCCAACAGGTTGAACGATCACCCTTTTTGATTTTTTTTTTCACTATTGGAATATCGTGCGCTTTCGTTCTGCGGGACATTTGGAATTTGTTGGCTGAAATTTGTTTTGAAGATGTGACGCAGCACATTGAACAATAATAATCATGTATTATTAAACATTATAATTCGATTTATATTGTTGTTGTTATTGTTATTATTAGTATTATTATTATTATTATTATTATAACTATTGTTATTGTTATTATTGTCATTATTATTATTTGAACATTACACTAATAACAAATTAACTAATTAAGTAGCGATTCAAACTAAAATATTTTTAAACACAATTAATATTTCGAATATCTTTCCGCTCGAACGTTTTTTTTTGCGTTTTTTTTTTTCCTTCGACCGATAAAACTTACAACATCAGCCGGTATAGCGTTCGGTTCTGCTGTCCGCCCCGAAACGACTGCGCGAGAGTTCCCGGAGCGACAAAAAAGCGAGCCGCGCAGCTCGAAGCGAACAAAAAAAAAACACAACGCGAGGAGGACGAAAAAAAGTTCTCTTCTCATCTTCGCGGCCGTGAGTCAGGTTGCTCGTCGTCTCGTCTGGTCGCACAGCCGAGAGGAGAACCCGGGCTCGAGCATAAGAAACGGCGACGCGGGGAAAAAGTGTTTCGTAATGAGAGAGGGAGAAAGCGAGAGTGAGGGACGTCAGTGAGAGCCGAGTGGAGTGGAGCGAAGGGTTTAGCCGAAAAAAAGTCCCGCAGCAGCAGCAGCCGAGTCCTGAGAAAAGAGGCGCCCGAATCCTCCGTCGTGCTCCCTCCGCGCCGCTCTGGCATTATACCCTTTTGTTTTTTTCCCGATTCCTTCGAAATGTTTTTTTTTTCTCTCCCTCGCCTCCCCGCTCGCGTTTCGCTCTCGCTGCCGAGGGGATTAGAGAGGTGCATCTGCATATGCGCGGCGCGAAGGGAAGGGAAGGGAAGGGAAGGGTGAGAAAGGGGTGCGCGAGCGGCCGGCCGGCGAGCGAGCGGGAAGGGAAGGAAGGGAGGGGGGAGAGCGAGAGGCACCGAGCGCCGAGCGCGCGCGGCGCTGGAGGGGAGAGCGAGACAGACCGAGCGCTGATCGAAAGGGAAGCGACCCACGTGACGCGTGGAGTGGAGGGAGGGGAGGGGGAAGCGCGAGTCACGTGGGCGCGAGAGAGAGAGAAAGACAGGCACGGACAGGTAGAAGCGGCAGTGGGACTAGTCGCGCGGGCGCTTCCTCGCATCGTCCTGCCGGATTATCGCTTAGAACAAAAAAAACAAACACACTCGGCGCTCCCCCCCTCCCCCCTCGCCGCTCGTACCGAAATCTGCGTGCGAGGGTTGCGCAAAGCGGCGCGCGGGAATTCATCCCGCGATAATTTATTCGCGCGGTGTTGTGTGGGAACCTCTCGGATATATTCGGGCGCGTCATTACCGGAAGGGACGAGAAATTAGAGGAGAAAAAAAATGAGTGTCGAGGATGGGACGAGAAATTAGAGAGAAAAAAAAAATGAGAGAAAGGGAGGAGAAGTTGGAGAGAGAGAGAAAATAGTGTCGAAGAAGGGACGAGAAATTGGAGGAGAAAAAAATGAGTGTCGAGGAAGGGACGGGAAATTAAAGAGGAAAAGAAAAAAATAGTGTCTCACGGTATGCGGAGACAATGGGACGAATCGAGTCTCGGGCGTTTTTCCCGCTCGCAAGGTGCACGGAATTCGACTCGTCGGCGCTGACGTCACGTTGCGTTTTTTTTTTTTTTTCGTCCTTCGCGCGCACTTTTTTTGTGACTTCTTTTTTTTTTCATATCGATCCCGAGGCATTGGTTTTTTGCCTGCCGCGCGGAGGAAGCAATAAAACCGGAATATATATCCTGTTACGCGGCCGACGGAGTTTAATGTCTCTTTTGTAAATGTATGGATCGCATGTCCCGCGCGCGACTTCGCGCGGGAGAGACCGCATAAAAATGTGACGCCGGGACGACGGGAGGAGGATTTGAAAAACGTTGAGAATCCTCGTCGCGCGGCGATTTTTCGCGAATTAATATGCCGACTTGCGTCACTCGTCTATAATTGGAAGGGGACGATGTCGCCTCCGATGATCCGCGATATTTCGTGTTCGATGGGATTTTAAAAAATTCCAATACTGGCGGAATATTTTTTGAACCACAAAAAAAACATACGTAGCGATTTTTTTTTTGTGTTGGTTCCGTTTTTGTGGTAGAATAATAATAAAAAATAATAAATGTTCAATGTTTCACCTTTTCCAAAAAGTTTTTAATGACGTAGCCGCTATGAAAATCGTAACTTTCATCAATTTTTTCAAACCAGCTAAAAAAAGGGTTAAATTTCATTTAATATGGACGCAGAAATTATTAAAAGGAAATGTAAAAAAATGCATTATCGTTATTCACGAACGTCCGTTGAAAACTGCGACAATTAACCGTTAGATTCTCTTCTCCTGATTTTGTATTTATTTATGCACAAACCGACAGAAAAAAATTTTTAATCTCGTTGCCACTATGAAAATCGTTATTTTCATCGATTTTTCAAAGCAGCTAAAAAAAGGGTTAAATTTCATTTAATATGGATGCAGAAATTATTATAAAGAAAATGTAAAAAAATGCGTTATCGTTATTCACGAACGACCGTTGAAAACTGCGACAATTAACCGTTAGATTCTCTTCTCCTGATTTTTTTGTTTAATTTATGCACAGACAGCGAGGAAGTACAAAGATAGGCGGACATTTTTTTAAATGGCTGATCTTCTCAGGGGTTGCCGGCTGCGCGGGGTGAGACCAGCCATTTTTTCGCATTCCAACCGTCGGCCGTGGGACGGTCGTCGCAGGGTTGGCTGGAAAAATCTCTGGGGCACCGCGAAGTAGGGGGTCGATTTTGTCGAGGGGTAGAAACGTGGGCCGTGCCCCACAGAATTCTCGGGCTCCGCGAGGCTCCAGCCTATGACCGGTGAGCGCCAACCCCCTGCGCGTGAGTCCCCCTCGAAATCCTGGGACCGCTCGCCACCCCACGACGGCTCCGCTCAACCGTCATTTTATAAAGTGCACCGCTGGAAGTGAAAAAAAAAAAAAATCGCAACTTCAACGTACAGCCGTTTGCCGTTACAAACTTGCGGCGTACATTTGTTGGCTTTTACCGTTACAAAGAAACTGGAGATTTTAATCATGGTGAATAAATTAAACAATTTTCATAAATATTTATTTTCACTTATGATAAAATGCAGACAGGAAAAAAAAATTGGTAATATGAGAATTACCATTTTTAACGAAACCTCTTAGCAGACTTAAGGAGCACATTAAATATTCCAGACCTACCTCAAAAAGTGTCTGAATAACCAGAAAAATATGAAGGAGCAGATTCTGCTATTTTCGAGCGATAGTCGGATCTATAAATTCTGGCACGAAAAAACTATAATAAAAAAATTGAAGATCACTTCAAAAAGGATTGAAACCTGTTTGTTTAAGGAGCTGAATCTCCGACTTGACAACGGCAGTATAGGTCAAAAGTCGCTATTCCGAAGAAAAAATATGTTGAATAAATACAACTCCGCAATAACCACAAAGATCCCACAATTATAACACAAAGGTCCTCAACAAATGGTACACAACTAACATCATTCCTCCTACAATAAAACTCGTCTCAAAAGAAGCATAATCAAGCCCCCGACAGCAGAAGCAAATAAACGACGCCACAGACGTCGTTTCAATCGTTTCAACCCATCAAGAAAAAAAAAATCATAATCACATAAACGAAACGTTTAACGATGCATTTGTCTCCGTGTGCAACAAGCAGCTCCCCGATTTTTTCCCCCCGATTGAACGATATAAATTCCTCGATGTCTCGCGAAAAGAATCTGGTGTGTCTCCGCTGCGGGGAGGGAGGAGGAGGAGGATCGGGACGAGGGCGGGGGGGGGGGGGGGGGGGGCGAAGAACGAGAGATGCACGCAAAGGCTGCGTCTCGTCGATATTTCTTTATTCCGCGGAGCAGCTCGCGGGTGTCTCTTCTTCTTAGCGTTCCCATCGCCGCAAACTCGCCATCAACGTTTAGTACAGTCGGGTATATAGCGCACAATAATTCGAGGAAGGAGCTGGTTGTTCATCGTCGTCTCCATTCCTCGGCCTCTTCTTCTCCTCGTTCTTCGGCTCGCCGTGCGGTCAAGTAGCGCGCGGGCGAGCGAGAGGCCAAACGCCTTCTCCGTCTCCCTCTCTCGGCATCGACTCGCTTTTTCGAGTCCTCCCCCCGCGCAGCTTTTTACTCCCCGGTTCCTCGAGGACCGGGGGAGGGAGGGGGGTGAGCGAGAAAGGGAGAAAGAGAGAGAGAGAGACTCTCTGCCTACACAACCGACAATCCAGAGCGCGACGATCGCGTGGTGCACCGAAAAACGCGGTTACTCGGGCGATTTTCCCGCTCAAGGGTGACCGGTACGCGGCGGCCGCGCGAGTGTTATACCGGGCCGGGAACGAGGGAGGTGTATATATATAGCATCGCGGGCTCGCGATGTATACAAAAGAAGAAGAGGAGGAGGCGATACGAGCGAGAGAGACGGCGATCGCTACGAACGAGAGAGAGAGAGAGAGAAATAAGCAAAACTCTTTATTGGACAAAGCGCGAGCGGACAGCGAGACACAGCGAGAGAAGGTCAAAAGAAAAGTCCGACGCATACTGCGAAGGACGGCGGAAAGAGGCGAGACGGAGGAGAGAAAGAGAGAGAGAGAGAGAGAGCACACACAGCACAACACACAACACAGCGCGGGAGAAAAACAGTGCGAGCGAGAGGAAGAGAGAAAGATTGAGTAAGAGGGTTTCGCGCCGCGAACACAATAAAAAGACGCGGGGGAGGGGCTGCCCTCGTGGAGAGGGTGCAGCGAGCTCCCCGTGCAGCAGAAACGAGTGTGGAATAAGTGAGAGGGGATGATACGCTTCTGTGTACTCCTGGAAGGAGCAGCCGCGGCGGCAGCAGCGCCGCCGGTGGTGGTGGTTAGAGGTGGACGCGCGCGCCCCGGCGACTCAGTCCATCTGCCCGCGTGTGTTTTGTCCGCCGGGCCGAGGGAGAGGCACCCGTCGGGCAAAAACTCACCTAACCCTTCCTTGATTACAATGCCGGCAAAAAGCGAAATACTAACCGCCGACGCCGACGCCGCGCGCGACTACCACCGACCACTCCAGTTATGTTTGTGTGGGCCGCTGCTGCTGCTGCCGCTGCTCCCCGCTGTCAGTGTGGAGAGACGCGAACGCGCGGGCGCTCCCTAAGAAACTAGACCCGTTTTTGTATATTATAGAGGAGAAAGAGAGAGAGGGAGGGAGAGGTCCTCATCCGCTGCCGCTTCTTCTTCTTAGCTCTCCGCGCGCTCCTCTCTGTTCTTCCACCTCGCGGCACCGCGGAGCTTCTGACAAAGAAGAAGGACACGACTGGCAGGCCAGTCGCGGCGCTGTAAAAGCTGCGGAACTCTACGCGTTTCTCTTGTTACGATTATTATTTGTTACTGCCCAGTCGACACTATCGGAAGCTAGCGCGCTGTGGCGACGACGATTTTTGGAACGCCGAGGACGTCGCTTGTGATTTTTGTTTTTTTTTTCCGAAAAAATATTTAATTATGACGAATTCGAAGGAAATTCATTATTTAATTATGACGAATTCGAAGGAAATTCATTACTTAATTATGACGAATTCGAAGGAAATTCATTACTTAATTATGACGAATTCGATGAATTCATTATTTAATTATGACGAATTCGATGAATTCATTTTTTAATTATGACGAATTCGATGAATTCATTATTTTCGTGTATCCCGAGTTCGAATTTACCACGAAATATAAAATTAATTAGAAAACACGACGATGAAATGGAGGTTATGATTTCCATTGCGTCAAATTTTTGTATAATATAGAGGAGAAAGAGAGAGAGAGAGAAAGAGAGGGAGGGAGGGAGAGGTCCTCATCCGCTGCCGCTTCTTCTTCTTAGCTCTCCGTGCGCTCCTCTCTGTTCTTCCACCTCGCGGCACCGCGGAGCTTCTGACAAAGAAGAAGGACACGACTGGCAGGCCAGTCGCGGCGCTGTAAAAGCTGCGGAACTCTACGCGCTTCTCTTGTTACGATTATTTGTTACTGCCTTAGTCGACACTATCGGAAGCGCGCTGTGGCGACGACGATTTTTGGAACGCCGAGGACGTCGCTTGTGATTTTTTGTTTTTTTTTCTCCGAAAAAATATTTAATTATGACGAATTCGATGAATTCATTATTTAATTATGACGAATTCGATGAATTCATTATTTAATTATGACGAATTCGATGAATTCATTATTTAATTATGACGAATTCGATGAATCAATTATTATTTAATTATGACGAATTCGATGAATCAATTATTATTTAATTATGACGAATTCGATGAATCAATTATTATTTAATTATGACGAATTCGATGAATCAATTATTATTTAATTATGACGAAATCGATGAATTTATTATTTAATTATGACGAAATCGAGGAATTTATTATTTAATTATGACGAATTCGATGAATTAATTATTTTCGTGTATCCCGAGTTCGAATTTACCACGAAATATAAAATTAATTAGAAAACACGACGATGAAATGGAGGTTATGATTTCCATTGCGCCAAATTTGGAGAGTCTCGACGTTCAAGTACCGACGTGACAAATTTTCGTAAACAATGGGCTTCCTGTTCCTACACGAAGCGAATACACGTTTGATCGACCGAGGTGGATGTCCAACGTTGACTCGACGCGAGTCTTTGTGCTCGAGTCGCACCGCGCGGACTGCTGAGGGTGAAAAAAAGGTCGCGCAAGCGGGTCACGCCGGACACAGAGGACCATATCATAAGTCTCATAGGAAACGGTGCCGCTGGGTTCCCAGGATACCCAGAGAGGTATCAAGTTTTTTTCTCTCCTCCCCCCCTCTTCGCGTCTATCTTTCTCTCGTTCTCCCGCGGCAGTCACTCCACACACGTTCGGGTGCACCGGGTTGTGCCGTAGAATCTTGAGCCGCCGCTTGTTGCCGAACGGAGTGAGAGAGAGAGAGGGAGCGACGGAGACAGAGCGCGCCGCGCGTTCCTCGCGCGAGATAAAAACTTCGCGGCGTGCCAAAAAAGTCGTTATGTAAATGACAGGCTAGCGGAGGGATCGTCAGGTAACGCATGGTAAATCCGCGCGGGAATAGGAAAAGAAAGAATCCCGCAATGGGAGGGAGCAGATGAGGGAGGAGTTCTGGGGAGGAAGAGAGAGAGAGAGAGAGGGAGAGAAAAAGAGATAAAGAGAACTCGCTATATGGGAACTGATGCTAAGAAACGCGGGCATTATATTCGTCTCGCGGACCTACCGAACCGCATAGCGCGAATACTTATGAAAATTACCGAAGGCCCGACCGCCATGAATTTTCACGAGCCCATTATTTCAGTCCGCTCCTTTATATATACCGGCGGCGAATTATAAATTGACCGCGGAGTTTATCTCGATCGCGGGGTTGCATCGATTCTCCCGGACCGCGAGTTTTCTTTATTTCGGGGACACCGATGCGGCGATAGCGCAAGGAATGCAAACCCCACGATTTATCATTTTGTAACGAATTTTTGTGCATATTTTTTCTCAGCGAATTAAAAATGCTTGTAACGTGGAGAAAAACGATAAAAAAACGAATGAACGACCTGCGGCGAAGATCAATGAAATTCGTCGCGTGGTCAAGAAAAATCTGACCTTCAGTGACCTCAAACCTCTCATCATGTAACTCACAAAAAAAAATGTATTTATCGAAAACAAAAAAATATGTTTAAAAATTCCCGCCAAAAAGATAACCAAAAACATTCGTCGTCGATAAAACGATAAAAAAAAACGATTGAACGAACTGCGCCGAAGATCAATAAAATTCGTCACGTGGTCAAGAAAAATCTGACCTTCAGTGACCTCAAACCTCTCATAATGCAAGTCCTAAAAAAATGTATTTATCGAAAAGAAAAAAAAAAAGTTTAAAAATTCCCGCCAAAAAGACAACCACAAACATTCGCCGTCGAGAAAACGATAAAAAAAACGATTGAACGAACTGCGCCGAAGATCAATGAAATTCGGCGCGTGGTCAAGAAAAATCTGACCTTCAGTGACCTCAAACCTCTCATCATGCAACTCCCAAAAAAATGTATTTATCGAAAAGAAAAAAAAAGTTTAAAAATTCCCGCCAAAAAGACAACCACAAACATTCGCCGTCGAGAAAACGATAAAAAAAAACGATTGAACGAACTGCGCCGAAGATCAATGAGATTCGGCGCGTGGTCAACAAAAATCTATCCTTCAGTGACCTGAAACCTCTCATCACGTAACTATCCCAAAAAATGTATTTTTCGAAAACAAAACAAAAAAGTTAAAGAATTCCCGCCAAAAAGACAACCACAGACATTCGCCGTCGACAAAACGATAAAAAAAAGATTGAACGAATTGCGCCGAAGATCAATAAAATTCGTCGCGTGGTCAAGAAAAATCTGACCTTCAGTGACCTCAAACCTCTCATCACGTAACTATCCCAAAAAAATGTATTTATCGAAAACAAAACAAAAAAAAGTTTAAAAATTCCCGCCAAAAAAGACAACCACAACCATTCGCCGTGCTTTTCGCTGACCGTCAACGAGGCGCGAGGCGCTCGGCAAATATGTTTATCGATAACCGCGCGCTGTACGTCCCGCGCGCGGCGTTCGCTGAAGATTGGCCGAGGGGGCTCGTGCCGGCCGGCGTCCAGTTCGTCGCCCGATGTCCTCCGCTTCGGTACGCTCATCCCGGCTAACGAACAAACGCGCGAGCGCGCGCGCTTCTGTGGTGGCATAAAAATCTCGCGAAGCAAGTCACCCCTCCCCGCGCGTATATATGATGACGGGTAGGAGGATGAGGAGGAGGGTGAGGAGGGGGAGGGGGAGGTGAAGGAGCGCATAGCCAGGACAGAGCAGAGCACATAAGCGTGAGACCGGCCCCGGCCACTCGTAATAAGACCGTCGGCCAGTTTTTTTCGCGGGCTCCTTTCCTACCCCTCTTCCCCCTCCCCCTCCCCCCGCTCCCGCTCGGCTCTCTCGCACTCTTTTTCTCTCCTCTCGCCTCATCCTGCGCGCGCTGCCTTCTCTCCCTCCTCCCCCCCCCCTTCCCCCTCTGTTTCTCTCTCTCGCCACCGCGCGGCGCGTCTCACCGGTATTAATTTATACGCGCTACGTGTGTGCACGCACGGATTCGTTGAGACGCGAGCGAGCGAGCGCGACCGAGAGCGCCGCGCCACTTTTTATCCCAGTTCCTCGAAATTTGCAAGAAACTAGTCGGACACCCTGCGACTCCTATATAGCGACGGAGACCAAGCGCGATTCTTACTTTTTGTTCTTTCTTCGGAGGCCTCCCCCCTCCTCTCCTCCTCCTCCCGCCCGCTGTCGACGTCCCGCTCGCCCCCCCCTCCCCCCTCTCCTCTCGCCACTTCGCCCGCTCGGCCTACTGCGGCTCGCCCGGTGCGGACGCGGCGAACGAGCTGCGACCTGTCCACTTGCCCGCGAGGCACCGGTAACTAACGACACCGGCGAAAGCGACTGTCAGTGCACTTACCACTGTTTGATCCCTGCCACCGATGGATCTTTCTCTCTCTCTCTTTCGCGCTTTCTTTCTTCCCCCCCCCCCCGGTTTACGACTCGGCCGAGCGGCGAATTCTGGCGGGGGAAGCGGAGCAGCACCCGCCGCGACTGTGCTGCCGATCGCGGCGAAGGGCCCAAGGGGTGGGACACCGCGGCGAGAGGAGGCCGCGTGGTGGGGGCGAAATGTGACACCGCTCGCCGCAAAATACTCCGGACGATCGTTCGTCTTGTTCCGGAGTTGTAACGAGGCATGTCGGAACTGGGGGTTTTGGCTTCCGAGACTCTGAGGATGACGCGAATTTTGTCGCGATTTTCAGCGGGGATTGGATGGGGTGGACTCCGAGTTTTTGGATTTTGATCGAATTATTTGGAACGATTGAAAGGGAAAATGGGTCTTGAGATGGGACTGATTTTTAAAGCTGTGAAGATTTTTTGAAAATGGTATCTTTTTGCCGAGACTTGTAAGAGCGAAGGGGAACTCGGAGAAATCATTTTTCACGGAATTATCCCTGATTGTATTATTTGATGCTCAAAGTTTGTGCATTTTTTTTAGTTTCAACTGCAGGAATATATATATATATTTTTTTTACGGGAGGAAAATATTTGTTTAGTCAATTTTTTCGCTTATAATAAGCAATATTCTAGAATCGGAGCGTTAATTAAATTAAAAAATTAAGTATACTTGTATTTATTTATTCATTATCCTACGACAATATTTTTCCGGGTTTGAAAGTCATATTCACATTTTTAGAAAATGGTATCGTTCTACCGAGACCTCTAAGATCGAAGGGGAACTCGGAGAAATAATTTTTCACCGAATTATCCCTAATTGTATTATTTGATGCCCAAAATTAGTGTATTTTTTTTAAGTGTCAACTGCAGAAAAAAAATATCTTTTTTTTTAACGGGAGAAAAATATTTGTTTAGCCAATTTTGTCGCTAATAATAAGCAATATTCTAGAATAAGAGCGTTAATTAAATACATTTTTTTAATGTACTTGTATTTATTTATTTATGATCCTACGACGATCTTTTTCCGGGTCTGAAAGTCATATTCACGGTCCCCTTTAAATTCACCAATCTGCACCTTTTTCGTTACTCCCAATAACAACAGAATCAATTATATTTAATCAAGCTAATTATGAATAAGAACGTAACCACCGGAAACGTTGTTTTTTTTTGCAGTGGTGCAGACTTCGGTGCCGCAGAACGAGGCGGAGCTGCAGCTGTACCGAGTGATGCAACGGGCGTCGCTGCTGGGTTACTACGACACCCTGCTCGAGATGGGTAAGCCAGAGAGTCCCGCATGTAGAGCGGACTTTTACGCGTCGTGTCTTTTTGCGTTATCATACGAAAAATGCCCGCCGGTCAATCCGCGCCGGGCACGATAAATTATCGTGACAAAAATTTATGGAACTCTGCCCGTGACCGTCTCCCTCTGATTTTCTGTACAAGGTGGTGACGACGTGCAGCAACTCTGCGACGCCGGGGAGGAGGAATTTCTGGAAATAATGGCGCTCGTTGGTATGGCGAGCAAGCCACTGCACGTGAGGAGATTGCAGAAGGCTCTTCAAGAATGGATCACGAATCCCTGTAGCGTATATTTTTCTCTTCTTACTTTAACCCCCCCCCCCCCCCCCCCCTCCGTGTTCGCTTATAATTCATTCCGTCCGATTCTAAATCGCAGCTTCCAAGCTCCGGGGCCATAAAAATTAATGTACCTTAAAAAGCAAAAAAAAGAGTAAACTATTCATATAGAGTACTCTTTAAATTTGTATTCTTTTAATTTGTACTCTTAAAAATATCAATTGCAATTTATACTCTTAAAAATATCAATTGCAATTTGTACTCTTAAAAATATCAATTGCAATTTGTACTCTTAAAAATATCAATTGCAATTTGTACTCTTAAAAATATCAATTGCAATTTGTACTCTTAAAAATATCAATTACAATTTGTACTCTTAAAAATATCAATTACAATCTGTACTCTTAAAAATATCCATTACAATTTGTATTCTCAAAAATATTGATTGCAATTTGTACTCTTAAAAATATAAATTACAATTTGTACTCTTAAAAATATCAATTACAATTTGTACTCTTAAAAATAAAAAATAAAAATAAATACAACAATTTACAGTACACCGTAAATTTATATACATTATTTTTTGTTAAACTTATTAACGCATTTTTATGTCTCAGCTCTCTTTCAAACACCGGTAGTGCCTGCTACGGCTTCGTCCTGCAAAAACCCAACGAGCGGTGTCGGTGGTTTCGCTTGCGCGAGCCCGCGATCCCAGCAACAGCAGCAGCAACAGCAACAGCAGCAGCAGCAGCAGCAGACGACGAGCACGACGATTTTCGGCGGAAATCTGCAGCAGAGCAACACAGTCACTCAGGGCTCTTACGCCACCACCCACGTGACCCTCACGCCTTTGCCCTGCAGAAGCGCCAGCCCCGTGACGCCGGTGGCGAACGTCGCGACCGCCGTGACCACCTCGACGTTCAGGCACAGCCCCAGCCCGAACGCGTCCGTCGCTTACACCGCCTCGCACAGTCCCGGAATTTTACAGGTATCAATCGGAGTTGCAAAAGCCCTATTTTTTGTAGAAATAAAATTGACGGTACGATTGGCTTTGCGATTGTTTTAATAATATTTCAATATTATTATTACTATTGGTATTATTACTATATTATATATACAATTGTTTTAATAATATTTCAATATTATTAAAACAATTACATTAAATCAAAATTATTAAATAATAATATTTGCAATTGTATTAATAAATTGTGTTATACTTTAAATCTTAAAGTAACGGGGACTTACAATACTGGTATCAATTTTGTTTAGTATTATTTATTTTTTTCCCCCGTCCCTTTTCGATTAATCCACCTATCGATTATACTTCCCTCGACATTTCGCACTGAATACTCAACGAACTACAACAGCCAATTAGCAAGTTTCCTTAAGCGTTATTTTCTTGCGCGATTTTTTCGCCGCCTCAGCCTCCCTGAGAAGGCAACTCGTACCCTCCTTACGCACATGCAAAATAAGACGGTTTTTTCCCCTTTAACGAGAATCCCGCTAATTGTTTATTCCTCCACCATCTTTACCCCGAATCGCCACCCAATTTAATCATCCAATTTTACTTTCCTCAATTTTTCGAAAATTCGTGACTAAACATTGATGCATTTTTTTTTTCTTATCTTCCGCGATTTTTTCGCCGCCTCAGTCCCCCTGAGAAGTCAACTCGTACCCTCCTGACGCACATGCAAGACAAGATGGTTTTTCCCCCTCTAACGAGAATCCCGCTAATTGTTTATTCCTCCACCATCTTCACCCCGAATCGCCACCCAATTTAATCATCCAATTTTACTTTCCTCAATTTTTCGAAAATTCGTGACAAAACGTTGATGCATTTTTTCTTCTCCTCAGGTCGGCCCGTGCGAGTCGTCGTGCGGCAGCGGAACGACGCCGAGTCCGAGTGGCGGCGGTGCGCCGGCGAGTCCGACCCAACCGACGCCGACCCTGCTGCCGTCGCAGGTGCAGAGGCTCGCCGAAGCCGCGGAGCGTCTCGCGACGACGATACGTCCCCTCGATCCCAAGCCGCACAACGTCAAGAAGAAGATTTGCAAGAATCTCGAGGTATATACAGAGCGCACCGGGCAAAGAAACGGCGGGGCCCGCGCGCGGAGGATCGTCGCCGCCGCCGCTTTCCAGACTCTTTCTTCGTCGAGTCGCTCGCGAGTCTCGCGGCCCCAAAGAAACGCGCCAACAGTCATAACTGGCAGGGGGGCCGTTGTTTGCGCCGCTGACTTGTGCGTAAGTCACGGACTCGCGGGCTTCGGCCAACCCCGTCTTGGCTCACTTTCCGATATGTGGCCGCGCGGCGGCGGCGGCGGCTCCGCTTCCCCTTCGCGTGTGGAGCATTATTACGTTCGGTTTTGCTAGATCGCTACGCGCGGAGCCCGCAAGTAACTTGTCCACTTTTGTTGTCCGTTCGTGGCTACCGAGAGTTCGTTCCCTCGACTCCGTTTCTCTTTCTCTCCTCTCTTTCACCTCGTTGCTCTTCTTCCGTCTTCCTCTCGACCAGCGTTTTTTTTTGCCCCGAGTTTGTAATGAACACGCTCGTCTTATATGAGCGCGTATACGAAGCACAACGCGGCCTCCTCCGTATGCCTTTCGTTATCGTTTTATTCCGTATATTTTACCAAGCGTTTTGGTTTTTTTATTTTATTTTTTTACCCGCCACCAGATGGTGATGGCGATACCGGACAGCGACCCGAGGCGAATGGAGGAGATCAGAAAGTACGCGGCTATCTACGGGCGTTTCGACTGCAAGAGGAAACCCGAAAAACCGCTCACGCTGCACGAGGTTTCCGTGAACGAGGCCGCGGCACAGATATGCAGATTCGTGCCGGCCCTGCTCACCCGGAGGGACGAACTCTTCCCGCTGGCGCGCAGGGTCGTAAGGGACTCGGGTTACCATTACTCGAAGAGCCAGTAGTAAGGATTACTTTACATTCGGACATATGATACTTTTTTTTACTGTTTGATCTCGTCCTACTGCGACTGTGATTTGTGCGTATTTTATTTCAGTGTTTTTGACATAATTGACGAAATTGTGAAATAGTCGCGGGCATTTTTTTTTTTTTTTTTTTTTTCATGGAGATTGAAAATATTTAAATAGTTTTTGAGATTTTAATAAGATTTTAATTATTTAGCCAAGACAATTTCAATACGTCTGACATTTTTCGAATAGGATAAAAGTACCGTTTTTGGCCACCTCTAGTCCAATCGTGGCCAACAAATTCAAAAGGACTTAATTGTTTATGTTGTTTAAAAAAGAAAAAAATGGGCTTGATAATCTTGTCAATCTGTATAAATGCTTTCGAAGCATCAGCATTGGAATAGGGAAAAACAATTATTTGAAATTATTAACAGTGGAAAAAATTATTAACAAATGGTACTTCTACCCTATTCGTACTCTGGAAATGAATTAATGTCTTTCACGTTTTTTTTCTCTCTCTTCACTCGCAGCTTGTCTATGACGAGATCGAGAGAAAACGGCGACGAGTCGGAGTCCGATCGCTCGAAGCGCCGTCACCTGGAGCTCGAGGTCGGCGAGGGTGAGGACACGTCGCAGGTTAGCTCGCCAAATTCAAAGAAATAATTAGGAAAATGCGTAACCAGGCGCTAATTTGCCGGCGACGAGCCGCTGAGGCATGGCCAAAAAACACGCTACTAACAAAAAAAAACCGCGTAACACACGATCAACACCTGCGCAACGCCTCGCGGGGCGAAGAAAATACGCGCGAAAAACGACGACACGATTAGAGCCACGAGACACGAAACCCCCTCTTGGGATTCCGGAAAAAAGGTCAAGTATTTCGGAAAATAACCGTAACGCGTGGGAGTGATTTTTTCGTGTTGAACTGGCGTTTTATCTGGGGAATACTAATAACTCGTACACTACGCTTTGCACGACTTTGCACGTTTTTGTTCATCGCTTACTGTCGATTATTGCAAATCAACGACGACATCCTGCAGGATGTCCTGATTCGAACGACTTACTCGGACTCCACGTTGATCATCCTGGAGTCCGAGGAAGTCGTTTTTGTTTTTCGTGTGTGTGTTTTTGCTCCTGTGTGTTTTTGTGTTATTTTCGAGACCTTCCAGCCCTTCCCTTACACGATAATCTCTTACACGATAAATCGTCAAATATTTTCTCCCAATAATTATATTTTTTCAAACATAATTGGTACATACAAACCCTTGTTTAAGACATCTCGTGTTTTGTGTTTTGTATTTATAACTGAGACGAAAAAAAGGAGTCGCGTTAGTGCGAGCGAGAGAGAAAGTGACTCATAAATTCGTCACGTGATCGAGTCTCCTCTTACGAAACACACTTTCTCTACGAATTTATCCCCGTGGAAAAATCCTTCCGTTTTTGTCGCTGTGTGTGTGTGTTTTTTTTCTGTACATTTTTGCTTACGATCTCTTTTCTTCACGCGTTGCAAACGCGGAGTGCGTTCGCGTTATGCGTTTATACTGTCTGTAGCAGTTCACTGTTCCAGGCGGAGTTGGATCTTCGTTGCTCGGGATCGGATCTGAACAGTTCCAACGCGAGAAGACACGGATCGCCCAGGTGAATAATCCGTGTTTCATATTTCACAGCTAGAAAAAGTCGGAAAAATACGACGACACGTCGAGCATCGATTGGCGTTCGAAGTCTCGAGAGTCGTTTGCTTCTTGATCTTCAGATATTGACAATGTTTCAGTCCAGTCTGGCGGAAGAAGAGTAACAACGGTATTTTCGGTACGAGCATCGAGGAGATCAGCGATTCCGACAGCCAGTTTTCATTCTCGAACGAGGAGTCTCTGTCCATGCACGTGAGTTTGTTAATTTATAATCACTTTGATCACGACTGTTATTTAGTTCTGAATTAACGAGATAATTTTATATATTCTAGGATCCTAACGAGGGGGAAGCTGACAATACTGACAAGGAGAGTGATTTCAATTTGAAGGTATTTCGAATTATTATCATATTGAGAATTATTATTATTATTATTATTATTATTATTATTATTATTATTATTATTATTATTATTATATTGAATAGCGTCTTGACGTCAAGTGTTAAAAAAATAAGAATTCGTAATACCCAATTGCTAAGCGATATTATTATTCGAAAATTTACTATATCGATTCGTACCCTGACGACGTTTTTACGTCGTTTTTTCAGATGATTGCATCCTATTAAAAAAATAAGAATTCGTAATACGTATTTGTTAAGCGATTTTGCTATTCACGAAACTAACTATATTGATTCTTTTTTTTTTGCTTCGTTTTTTCAGGTGATCGCATCCCGTGGTGACAACATAATAGCGGTGGCGAATCCCGCGCTGATGGAATGCAATCATCCGATAAAGAAAGAGCCGGAGGACGAGAAATCGACGCTGTGATATTACTATTAGCATTGTTGAAAGCAACTGTTATCGATAATTCCTATTACCCGGAAAAAGGAACAAAAAAAAAGAACCTAAAGTGAATTGCAATACACACGTGCGCCGCGGCTGTTGCGGCGCGGCGACGTAAATAATTATATGTATTGTACACCGATTATCGTTTCTAGTGTGCTCACTCTTATAGCATGCGTCGTTACTATTATTATACAGTTAATATATTCTGTCCACTGAACAGACGAGAAAAGCGAAGCGCCATAACGTAAATTAATTTTTCTTTTTTCCCTTTTTTTTCTTTTTTTTTCGAGGCAAGAAAAACGTTTGTAAATTGCCATGTGATGTGAGCCAGTTTCTTTTTTTAGCGATTCTCGCGGTAGATTGAGAATCGAATCCACTGTATGGTACAGCAATATGTAAATATAGAAGAAAGAGATGTTTTTTATTGCATACGAACGACGTTCGATTTTTGAAAATTATTTTCACGCACGTGATACATAAAAACCTTCGCACTTTTGAATCGCCAGAAAGCCTGAGATTAGCGATTTTGGAACCAACGAAATTATGCTCGAAAAAAGTGACTTTTGTTGTCAATTATGTTACGGTCGAATATTTTGTGTTCTATAATTCGGTGCAATTCCGGGTCTGGGTTGGAATCATCTTAATTATTCCCACGAAGTAATTCGTTATAATGACGCAAGCGACGCGCGGGTCTCTATAATTTTTTGGTAACAGACCTACACCGAGGACTCTGGACAGATGATTCATGCGAATTCCTCGGGCTCGTATTTCGTCGTTTTTATTTTCTAGGCTCAGTGGTCTGTGACTTTCCACCTCTCTCACCTCGTCTATCTACCTCTGTTATGATTTTGCGTTCATTAGCCGTACACGAAAATCCCCACTATCTGTACTCTCGGTATGGTCAGTCGTCATTCCGGCCGAAGTTGCTCCAATATCAACGGTTCCCGAGTGAGAAGAGACGGATCACTCAGGTATTTATTCTTTCACATACCGAAGAAGATTTCGAAAATATCGATACCGTTCTACATATTTTATTAGTTATCACAAACAAAAAGTTGTCAGTGGTGCTCCGATAATAAAAGTTTTGCCGTGTAATGCCGGTTTTTTCGTCAGTCATTGACAACAGAAAAGAGATTCGGAAACTTAATTTTCCAACGTAAATTAATCATTCGATAAATCAATATACAAATAAAATCAAATTTTTAAATCTTAGTTTCCAGTGATTTTTTGGATCTCAATCTAAATTTGAATAATTAATCATTTGTGTGGTGTTAAATCGGCCGTATGGATTTTCAGTCGACCTCGTCTCAAGGTGACCGAATTTCGTGTCAAACAAAATATAGCCGAGGGACAAGAAGCGTGCAAAGAGGAGCCAGGAAGATGAAAACTCGAAGTCCCGAGATCGCTACCAGCTTCGTTGATAGCAATTGTTATCGATAAGCGTTCCACGCTCGAAAAAAATCATCGTAATACTCTGACTCCGCGTTCGTCGCGTTCGCCGCTTTCACGATGATGTGTTGCCTGTGGATCATCGTTTTTTTTAGTATGCTCATTCTCATGGCGTGCGTCGCCGCTATTATAGAATTCATATACAGCGTTCATTGAACGGACCAAGAAGCTAAATGTACCACCGCCAAAACGCAATGTAGCCTGCTATTTTTTTTATCGGGACCAAAACCCCACCGACAGTAAAGAAGTTTTTATACCTGCACGCTATTGTTTTTTTTTAATTATTACTCGCCACTTACGTGGAGAGTTTTCCCTGTTTCCTCATAAATTA
Organism: Pimpla rufipes; assembly: GCA_963932165.1. Lineage (NCBI taxonomy): Eukaryota > Metazoa > Arthropoda > Insecta > Hymenoptera > Ichneumonidae > Pimpla > Pimpla rufipes. Next base: position 19,686,026 of record OZ010634.1, on the reverse strand, counting down.
AATCATTATTGTTCGAAACGCTTGTATTTAAATTGTTTATCTACGCTTTCGTTATCTAACTAGTTGCACTTATGTCGTAATTTTTAAACTGTTTAACATTAGACAATTTAATTTTAATTCAATTTTTTTAAATTTAAATTCTTTATTTAATTTTTAAACTGTTTAACATTAGACAATTTACTGCGAAAACTACTACGCGAATCAATCGTTGGCGCTGCAATCGCAGCGGCGTTTTCAAGAACTCGTCGACCCGTCGTCGCATTGTCAGGTTATATTTATGTATACACGTGCTTCAGCGATGTCGACGAGAGTCTAAATATTCACTCCGCAAAAATGTCATTAAAAACGAAGAAGCTGAGCTTGGCCGAGAAAATAAGCAGCTTGGTCAGCGCTGCACCGACGGTTTTCGGCTCGGACGACGAGAACGAGGAGACTAAAGCAAAAGTCGTTGATCGCTACGACGAAAGTGGATCGGACGACGATGCCGTTGGTTCTGCGTTCAGGAAACGAAACGTAGGCCTTTTGGATGAGGTTGACAACAGGTAGATACGAATATTTAGAACCCTCGAAATTTTACGGGATTCCGTCTTCCTGTACAATTTAATTCGGGAGCCGATTTTGTGGAAACCTAACCTGAAAAAGCCGCCCGTAAATTTCCAATTTGTCAAACGAGTGGATGTTGATTAAGAATTTTCTCTATTTGGGCAGATAGAAAAGTAAGAAAGTCTCCAGAAAAGATGTTTATAAAGATGATTTAGAATATTTAGAATCGTCAAAATTCCACGAGAATTCGTCTTTCTGTATAATTAATTCGGGAGCCGATTTTGTGAAAATCTAACCTCAAAAAGCCGCCCGTAAATTTCCAATTTGTCAATCGAGTGGATGTTAATCGCGAATTTTCTCTGTTTGGGTAGATACAAAGATAAGAAAGTCTCCAGGAAAGATGTTTATGAAGATGATTTAGAATATTTAGAATCCTCAAAATTCCACGAGAATCCGTCTTTCTGTACAATTTAATTCGGGAGCCGATTTTGTGGAAACCTAACCTCAAAAAGCCGTCCGTAAATTTCCAATTTGTCAAACGAGTGGATGTTGATTAAGAATTTTCTCTATTTGGGCAGATACAAAGGTAAGAAAGTCTCCAGAAAAGATGTTTATGAAGATGACAACGAGAGCGAAGCCAGCGATTTGGATGAATCGGAAGACGACGACAATGATAATGATAACAACAGTGAAGACGCTAGTGAAGGTAGCGAAGCTCCAGAGGCATCGGACGTTGAATCAGAGTCACAAAAATCCGAGAATGATGAGATCGGTTCGGAAGCAGAAGAATCCGAGGATGACGACGACTCTGAAATCGATGAGGAGAATCCGTTGCGCAGGGAACGTCGGCAGGAGGCAAATTTCAAAAACATGACAGAGACGAACGTGCGGGCCGATGTGGAGAAGGGAAACTGCGTGAGGGAGCAACTAAAAATCTGGGAGAATCTCTTGGAAGTGAGGATAAAGCTGCAAAAATGCCTCATAGCCAGCAATCAGATGCCGCAGGCTGAAACATACAGGGAATTAAAATCCGACGATAAGTTCAAAAAAGAAACCAACGAGAGTACCAAAAAGCTATCCGGGCTGCTGGATAATCTGCTGGAGATGCAGAACAGTCTTTTGGGCAATTATCCCGAGACGAAGAATCTCCGGAGCCGCGGAAAGAAGCGAAAAGCTGGAGAGACCGAGAAAACGGAAAGCGAGGATCCGATGGACGAGGAAATTCCGTCGGACACGGAGGACGAGATGGAGAAAGACGTGGAGGAAGCGGAAGATGATGAAGAATCTTCGGAAGAGGAGACGGACGGTCAACCCGAGAAGAAAAAGAAGAAACGCAGCCTCGCGGATTACGAGAAAATAATTGCGGAAAATCACGGCGCCTACCGAGACTACAGAAATTCGGTGATACAAAAATGGAACGACAAGACGAGAGTCGCGACGGGAAGCGTGAACAAAGGCTCGAGTCAGGCGGTCGTGAAGCAGATCGAATTCGTTCTCAGCGATAAAACGAAATTGCTGAAGCGAACGCAGCTGAAAAGATCCGAGTACGACGTGGTGGGTAAAGCGACGACGGAGGACGAGGACGGAAGACGAACGCAGGAGTACGACGCGGAGATCTACGACGACGACGACTTTTATCATCAGTTGCTGCGCGAACTCATCGAGTACAAATCCTCGGATATCACGGATCCCATTCAGTTGAGCAAACAGTGGATACAGCTGCAGAACATGCGGAACAAGATGAAGCGAAAGATCGACACGCGGGCGACGAAGGGACGCCGGATTCGCTACAACGTGCACACGAAATTAGTGAATTTCATGGCGCCCGTGGGTGTCAACGACTGCTGGTCGGATCTCGCGAAGAACGAGCTGTACAACTCGCTCTTCGGCAAGATTAAATCGTCGACGAGCGAGACGACGGCGAACGGGACGACGACGACGAACGAGGGAGATAGCGAAAAATTGTAGTGACTCCTCGGTGCACCGAGATCGTTATTATAGACTGTATATAATAGTTACTGTAGAAACAAATAAAATGTTTGTTTTTTCACGATTTTTTTTTCATCGCTGCTTTACTAAATTTATTTATTTTATTTTTATTTTTAATTTTTATTTATTTTTTAATTGTTTTTATTTTTTTATTAATTAGAAAACTAGAGGTTTTTACCGCTCGGGAGATAAAAAACGGACGACGGTCGTTGGGAAAACGTGTCAACGAACTCTCGCGATTTATTTACAAACTTTTCAGGCGGTTTTCGATTTCGCGTAGCGCTTCGCCATCTCCTTGGCCGCGAGAATGTCCTCCTCGGTCACGGTCGGCTCTTTTCCGCAGGCGATCTCCTCGTTTCTGATGAACTGCAGCTTGTCGATTTTCGCCACGAAGAAGGAATGCTTCTGCATTGCCAATTCCTTCCTGTACGCGTTCAGTTTCTGTTGTCGCAATTTCATGCAGTGCATCCTCGTAAGTTTGCGCATGGATTTTTTCCTCGTGATCTTCTCGTATTTTCTGCGGAACGAAAGACGCGCAATCGGTGGGTGAAAAAGCGGCTTTCAGAACGAACGATATTTCGCCGGCGTTTCGAGTACTCACGGCGGATGCGGCTTGTAGACGAGATTCATTTTATTGAGGATCCACTCGAATCTCTTGTAGTCCCATCTTCTCAATTTGCCCAGAAACTTTTTTCTCTTGTCGATGAGTTCCTTGAGGAACTTTTTGCCCCGGTTGTCTCTCTCGTTGGACTCTATGTATTCCTGCATGTAGTGTATTTGGGCGGTCATCGCTGCGACTGCAAAGCAAAAAAACAACCATAGAGAAAACCAAATCGATAGTCAGTGTTTTAGCCGTTGTTCAACAATCGCTATGCAAATATTTGAGATCGAGCGTTACTGACGCCTGGACTCCATGGATCCACGATCAGCCTCGTGTCTCTTGACCAACTCCAGCGTCTTCTCTCTTTTCACCGCCTTTATTTCCTTGCGGGGCCAAAACTCGAGGGTAAACATTCTCTTGACAATCTCGTCGGCTCTGAAACAGCGGGAAGGTAGAATAGAGAACTGAGACTCCTGGAGAATGGCGAAATCGGAGAGGGATGGAATGAACGTAACTCACTCTTCGAGTTCTTTGGACTTGTCGAAGAATTTGCAGTAATCCTGGGGCGTGACGCCGAGATCCAAACCGCCGTCGCCGCTCTTCTCGGGCCTGTAGGACTTGATGTTCGCCGGCCTGACCCACTTGATCTTCAGGTCGCTCTTGAAGGCCGCCGTTCGTGCCGGGACGACGCAGCCTCCGTTCATCGCCGCGACGTTACGCACGACGCTCGTGATACCCCGAATGTTTCGCGCGAGAATCATTTTGGAGGGTTTTCGCGCGATTCGACTCGAGGAAACCTGACGACTTCTTGATTTATTGCGAGTAAACTTTGCTTCTGGTTTACTCCTCGGACGACATTTGAGGCGATTTCACGGCGCTGTGTTGTTTTTAGGTTAGGAAAACGTCGGCTGCTGCGCACCGGAGGTTTTTATTGGAGCACGAGGGAACCTCGAGCGCACCAATCAGATGAAACCGAGGTGGGGTAGCATTTTCATTTCACCAAACGTGGTGTTTTTCACCAAACTCGATTTCACCAATCCCGAAATTGATATTCACAAGACACGCCACAACTGTTCGCAATGCAAGCGACAATAGATGGCGCTGCTAGATTCGTCCGAGACAAATTGGCCCGTAGCGAGAAGATACGTTTGAAATGTTTTTTTCCTGATGTCGTCGCTGACCCTGATCTGTCGATGAAATGTTGCTTGTCTCGGCAGTCTCTTATGATCCATGAGATTGTTCTTCGGATCTTCGGATCTAGCATGAACGGACTGTGGATGAAGTCGTCCAGCGATAGCACTAGTTCCTCCCCCAAAATTAGTTGGAGACGACACGTTTAATTTAAGCATTATTTCGAATTTTTATTCTTCATTAAAAAATATACTATTTTGTAACACGCGCATCGAAAGAGGCGATTTTCGTAGTAGTTTTGCGGAGTGAAAGCGTAGAGATTCAGTTCAGTTCGTTTGATTGGGTGCTGAAAGCGTAGAGATATCGGGAAGAGAGATGTGCGCATGCGCAGTCATCATTTCACTTACTTTCGTCCCTGCGGCGAAATTTCGTTTACTTTCGTCCCTGTTTTGCGAGACGAGGCGTCTTTGAAAAAAAAAAAAAAATAATAAGGAATGAGTTCTATCGAAACTGGCGTTTCTGTCGAAACGTCAAGTGCACCGCCGAAGCTCGAAGAAATAGAGGAAAACGCAATCAATGAATTGCTGCCAGAAAAATCGCGAGAACGGTATAACCTCACTTACGAGAAATTTGTGAAATGGCAAAAGGCTCGCTGCATCACTAACGCATCAGAGAATACGATGTTAGTTTATTTTCAAGAGCTTGCTGAAAAAATGCAGCCTTCTACGCTATGGTCCATTTTTTCGATGCTGAAAAGCACTTTAAGCTTGAAGCAAAACGTCGATATCGGCAACTACGACTTATTGACCGCCTATCTCAAACGCAAATCCGACGGATTTCAAAGCAAAAAATCGAAAGTTTTATCATCGCAAGATGTTGAGCGATTTTTGAAGGAAGCTCCAGACGTCAAGTACTTGGCAACAAAGGTATGTAACGTATCATTACCCATACCATACTTTAAATAATAAAAAATACAAAAACTAAGAATCAATATATATTAAAATATGTGAACTTAAATAATTGACTAGAATAAATATATGATAATTGAATGAAAAACGAATAGAAATAAAACCTTACAGGTCGCTTTGATCCTTGGTATATGTGGGGCATGCCGAGGTTGTGAACTAACGAAAATGACGACTAATGATGTGAAGGAACACAATGGGATTTTTTTGGTGCAAATCGAAATCACCAAAAATAAGAAAAATAAGAAACGGTCATTTGCCATTGAAGGCGATTTTTACGACATCGTGAAAAAATATATATCCCTACGACCGCAAAAAACAGACATAAACCGTTTTTTCCTGAACTTCCAACGCGGAAAGTGTACCAGACAACCCATTGGGAAAAATAAATTTGCGGCGATGCCGAAACAAATCGCCCAGTAAGTATTTTACAATAATCTTAACTTGATGATATAATATTCAATTAAAGAAAACAATTCTAAAAACATTTTAATTGCAGATTTTTGAAGTTGGACGAGGCTGACTCATATACCGGACATAGTTTCCGAAGAACGTCTGCAACTCTACTCGCGGATTCGGGCGCGACCAGAAAGACAATAAAAAGACACGGAGGGTGGCGATCAGACTCGGTTGCGAAAGGGTATATTGAAGACTCGGTTGGAAATAAAAGAAAAATCGGACAGATGATCACTTCGTCAATACAATTGAAATCTCCAAAATCTGACGAAAATTCTATGCGATTGTTACAAACACCAAAAAAAGAGCGGAAGTGTCCACGTCGAGAATCGACGATACCGTAGCTGAAGAAATATTTGAAGAAGCGTTGAGTAACACGGACAAAAAATCGTTTTCCATCGTCTTAAGTAAATGCACAAATAGCAATATGACGCTTAAATAAGCGAGTTTCGAAAGTTTTCTTCCCTTTGTTTTTATTTTAAGTTCAAGTACAAATGCGATTGTGATTTTTTTGATAATACCGAAAACTAGTAGTTATAGTTTAATGTAAGAAGTATTATATATTGATAAATATATACGATTGTTAAAAAATTTACAAAAAATAGCTCTGTAATGTTTTTAAAAAGTTGAATCGTATTCAATAAAAAATTCCAAACGTTTATTTTTATTATATATTGTGTTTAAATCATTTCTCATATTAAAAATAATTGTGTCGTCAGTGGGGGGGCTTCACCCCCCCCCCCCCCCCAATCCCCCAACCAGGAGCTTGGTCGCATCCGCTCGTCGACTGAACTTGTTACAAAAAGTGTCGTGTGCGACACGGCCCTCAAGTTGTCGCACAATATACTAATTTCAACTTTTTTTTTCAAAGTGCGTAGATCGAGCTTCCGGTCGAAAAGCAAGATTGGGTTTCAATAAACGTGCGAGTTCGTATCAGTCAGTGTACAATGTTTTTATTAATAAAAGCATATATACAAACAGGGTCATTACGCAGCTACGAGTTACGTGTCAATCTTTCCAACAACCTCGAACCACTGTCTCAGAGCGTCGCTGAGAACGCCTGGCAGGGCGTTTATATCTCTCAGTATCATGTAAAACGGAAAAGGAAAACTGTCCATGTACGATTTGATGCCCAGCAACTTTCCCGCCTGGAAAACTGGCATTCGAATGTCGAGTATAGAGTCCTGCGAAAGAAAAAAAAGAACAACGAGCATCAATAACGACTCTCGCCTTTATAATCTCGAATAACTCCCTTCTTTTTGCCCCAGCGGGGCTGTCGGGAGTAAAAAAAAATCCGATTAATCTTACCTTGTTCAAGGGATTATCAACGATAATAAACACGAGGAATATATCAGCCAGCCGGGCCCTCCTCACGGCGCAATTAACTTGATCCAATCCCTCGGAAAACACTCCTCGTCCGTCGGAGAGAACGACGAGCAATTTAGCGCTGTCCGTGGGCTTTTCTGGCTGTCGAACATATCGACCGTGAAGTCAACCAGCTGCCCGACCTTAGTCTTCTTCTGGTCGAACCTCATTTCCTGGATCAATCTGTAATAAAAAAAAAAAAATTAAATTACACAGCTGCCTCAAAATTTTGCGAAAATCTCACCTAATTCTAAGCCTAATTCTAATTCCTATTATGGAAATTCTCGAGCTCCGATCGCTCGAAAGTTGGGGTAACGAAAGTTCTACCTCTCACCTAGCATTTTTAAGTTTCTGTACTTATATTGTAATTTGTATCAACCGTACGAACCACACTGTACTATAATTATTAATCTTAATACTTCGCTAGAAAATTCGTTAATTTATCTATTATTATTTTGTATTTCCTCTCTTTTGTATGTTTTGGCCGCCGATCTGATCCGGCGCGCTTGTAATTCGGCCTAGCCCATTTTTCTAATTATCAATAAATAAATAAATAAATAAATAAATAAATAATTCACCTTGATCCGCTGGTTTCGGTGAAAGGTTCCCCGAGCGGATGAAGAACGCTCGCGGTCTCGCCGAAGCTGACGACGCTAAGCTGTCCCACCTCCAAATATCCCATAGCTTTGCTGATGAGCGAGAGCGACTCGAAGGCCAGCTCCTTCGAGTGATTGTCCGCCATGCTGCTGCTGTCGTCGAGCGCTAGGACGACCTGATAGTCCCTCTTCGAGGGCTTCGTGCGCCTCAGCCAAATCTTGTCCTTCCTGAACTGACTGGCGATGTAGGGAATGATTTTTCGCATGTTGATTCGTCTCCCCGTTCGATAGTCTCCCTTGAGCCTCGTGGCCTGCGTAGGCTCGAGAACGAGTCGCAATTTCTCCGAAAGATCCCTGGCCGGAGCCTCGGTGACGGCGTTCAAACAGTTCCAGGCCGCCAGAGCCTCCTCGGTGGACGGAACGTACGTCCACTGACTCAGCATCGTCTCCACCTCCATTCGCTTCCTCTCCACCTGCGCAGCCGACGAAAGACTCTCCGTGGCTTCAGCGAGATTCGTGTAGAACGCCGATTCGGCTCCTCTGTCGACTCTCATCGTCCCCGCGGTCTCGCCTTCGACCTCGACGGTCGTGTCCATCCGGCCGTCCTCCGTGCCCTTCGGGTCGCTCTTCGCCTTCTCCTTCTCCTTCTCCTTCTCGCCCGCCGGCGTCACCTCGGAATTCTGTTTCACCGTCTGGTTCGACTGGTCCTCCGTCTCTTCCTCCTCGTCTTTATGCATCTCCACCTCCATAGACTCGGCTTCTTGGTCCTCCTTCTTCTCCTCCTCCTCCTCGACATTCGCAGCCTGTCGTTTCACCTGCTCCTCGGTCGCAGCGTCCATCGCGTGATCGTCGAATTTCTCCGAGCTCTTCACGTGCTGACACATATCGACGTCGCCCTCCTCCTCGTCTTTTTCCTTCTCCTCCGCGCCTTCCTCCTCGTTGTCTCCCGTCATTTCTTCCCTCGAGTGAATCATCTTCAGCTTCTTCTTGTCCGGCTGTATCTTCTCCACCAGCGAGCGATTCTCGTCGCTCTCGCCCGGATTCTTCCTCTTCTCGATTTGCTTCGCCTCCTTCTCGCGATGCTGAACCGGCGCGGTGTTCTGCATCGACGAGCCCGAGTGGCCGCTTTCCTGCTGCTCCGACTGCGCTTGGCCCGTGCCTTTGTTGTTGCTGTCGTCCTGATTATTCTCCGCTGTGGATTCCTGCTGCTGCTCGTCGGCGTTCGGCTGGTCCGCCACTTTGTCCCTGGAACCTTCCTTGTTAACATCCGGCTGATCCGCGGCGTCCATCTCTTTGCTGCCCTCGTCGACGCTCGCGGTTGCCTTTTCCTCGGTTCCTTGGTCGGCGTTTTCCTCCTCCTCGTTTTTCTCCTCCTTCTCCTCCTCCTCCTCCTCGTTCTTCTTCTCCGGCACCTGACTCTTCTCCTCGCTGTCGGCTTCAGGCTCCGGTTGTTCCTCGTCTTCGGCTCCTTCTTCGTTGGCTGCTCTGACTTCGCCTTTTTCCTCACCTCCCTCGTCTTCCTCGTCGCTCGAATCCTCCGCAGGTTCCTCCTCTTTCTTCTTCTCCTCCTCCTCCGCCTCGCCTTCCTTCTCCTCCGGAGCCGTGATCGACTCCTTCATCTCGTCGATGTCGAAGGGATTCTCCTCCCCCTGCGGATTCTCCTCGTTCGCGTCTTCGCCGTCCAAATTCAAGTCGTCCGGAAGATCCATAGGCTCCGGCTCGGGCGGCGGCTCGTGGTTACCGTGATAAGGATCCACGTGATCGTCGTTCGTCTCCGGTTCCTCCATCTCGTTGATCTGCTTCTTCTCCTCCTCAGCTCGCTCGCCCTCGTCCTCCTCGCGTTCGTTCTTGTCCTTCTTTTTACTGTCGTCCTTGGCCGTCATCTCCTTCTCGCCAACCTCCTCGCCCTTTCCCTGAGTCTCCTCCTCCTGATCCTCCGTATTTTCCTCTTCGGACTCCTCCTTGTCGTCTCCCCAAATCTCCTCGTCCAGCGCGTCGGCTCCTTTCTCCGTGTCACCCATCTGCTTGTCCAGATCCTCAGCGTCCTCCTCGTCCTCGCTCTTCCGCTCGTCGTCCTCGTCCTCGTTCTTCTCCACGTCCTGCAACTTCGAGTCGAAATCCTCGGACATGTCGATTCCCTTTTCCTCCTCCTTGCAGTCCTTGTCCTCCTGCTGTTCCCTTTCCTGGCCCGCCGGCTGCGCGTCCTCCAGCTGATCCTCCGACTCGATTCTCTCGGAAACGTCCTTCTCGCCCTCCCCGTCGCCCAGTCCCATCCCGTTCTGCGTCTTTCCCTCCTGGCCCTGCTCGCCCTCGCCCTCCTCGAGATCCAAGTCCTTCGGCACGCAAAAACCGTTCGTCGCAAGATCGAGAAAAACGTTGAGCTGCAGATGAAGCAGCTTGCAGGTGACGCGGAACGCGGCGACCTGTTCGTTGAGGTAAAACTGCGCGAAGAGAAGATACTGGCGCAAAAGCGGCAGGCAACGAACGAGCAGAGTTCGGCGTATCGACGCCTCCGAGGGATTCTCGCTCGCGGTCGTTTTTAGGATGTTCACGAGCTGCTGACGAACTTCCTCGAGGCGCAGGCCGTTCACGTCCTTCTCCAGAGACTCCACGAGCTTCTCGCGAAGACTATTTTCCTCCAGTTTGTCCTCCTCCTCCTCCTCCTCGTCGCCTTCCTCCGCGTTTTTGTCCTCGGCCTCGTTGACCTCCGCACACGGCGTCTCCTGATCCTCCGCGTAGCATTCCTTGTACTTCTGCTGTATCGCCAGCAGAATCGTTTTCACGAGAAGCTCCAAATTCGACGTGTGATCCTCGTTCGACTCGAGGCTCTGCGGCGCCGAAGTCTCCACTTCGCTCTCCGAAACTCCCATCAGCAGGAACTTCTCGATCCACTCGTCGATCCGCGACTCGAGGAAGTCGACGCTCTCGAGAATGGGATGCGATTTTTCGGTCTCGTTGGCGAACATTCCGCCGAAATCATTTATCGACGTTTTAACGGCTGCGAGGACTTTGCTCGCATCGTCCAGGAATTTGTAGTGAACCGGAGTGAGAATGAGAACGTTTTCCGAGAAGAGAGCCTTGAATTCTGTAATCACCGGAGCAAGCAACTTCAGACCGTCACGCAGAAGTGAATTCGCCGACTCCCAGACAGGATCTTCTCGCGTGGCGTTCACGATCGCCAGTTTGCTCGTCTCGAGAGTCAAAATCTCCGTGTCCACGTCGAGTCCAGGATCCGCTGGGCAGGCCTGCAGATACAGATCCAGTTGCTCCAGTCCGGATTCCAGACAAATCAGCAGTTGCTTCAGGCTCTTCGCGCAATCGTGAAGCTCCTTATCACGGGGAATATTCACGGTGCAGTCCTGAATGTTCGTCAAACCGGCGACTTCGCGCCTGAGCGCGAAGTAGCTCTGAAAAGAATTCGCTATCACTCGCTTCTGCCTGTTCGCCAGTAGCATAATGTGCGTCGAGTAGCCGGAGCATCGCTCCATATTCGGCAGCCCGAGGTCCGACTGCGTCTTCGAAAACGCGCCGTTCAGCGCGGTGAGTCTGATGAGCGATCCGTAGTAATAACAGTCGCAGCTGTCCCACTGAGCGAGCATCTGCTTGTCGGCTTTGCCGTTGCCGAAACGCTGGAGCGCCGCGTTGAGATCGACCGGCGGAATCGTCAGGTCGATCACCTCGCTCCGACGATTCTTCCACGCGAGAGTTCCGCTCCTGTAGGACACGCCGATGTGCGACAGGGTCTTGAAGAAATCCGTGAGCGCCATCCGCTTCTGCTGAAGAATATTCTTCGCGTGCGACTTCTGCTTGGGTTTCGGCAGCGTGCGATCGACCTCCATGTTCTTCAGCTGCGTGCTACGAGCCACGAGATTCTCCATGAGCTCCTCGAGACCGACTCGCAGTCCCGGATACGACGACATGAGAATCGTCTCCTTGCACAGACGTTTCGCTTTCGTGAGCAAATTTTCCGCCCGCGAAACGAGCTCCGCGCGCTCGAACGACTCCTCGATTTTTGCGCTGCTCGCGGCGGGAGTTTTCCCGGCGAAGAGAAAATCACGCGGATCGATGGCGAAGTCGCGTTCCTTGGGGCGATCCCACTCGCCTCGATCGGCCTCGGCGTTGTAGCTCGAAGGCTTCACGAGAAGACAAACCGCGGCCGGAACCTTCAGGCCCGTCTCGTATTCGCGAATAAATTTGTGAAGAGTCCGGTGAGTCTTCTCCACGGTCTCCTTCACAGACCAATAATTGATGTCGTTCCAGCGCGCGATCTTCACGAAGTCCTTCAGCTTCTTCTCGATCGGCGCCTTCAGCGCCTTCATTTTTCTCTCCACCTCGGGCGCGAATTGCTTGTAATAATTGTGAACGTTCCACAGTATAGCGAGAAGTTCATCCCGTTCTTCGCTCTCGGTGAGGTAATAAGCGTGCGAGTGAAAAGTCAGAAGCATATCGAGCCGCGGCTGAAACTCAACGAGCGACGAGCCGTTCACGAAGGCCTCGAGCAGCTCGCCGAGCTTCTTAGCCGTAACAGGCTCGTCGTCCGTCCTCGGCGCCTCGACGCTTTCCTCCTCCTCCCGCCCCACCGGAATCTCCACCTCCAGCCGACTCTTCGTCACGTACGACTCGACGAGAGCGTAGAAGAAGAACCACCACTTGGAGGCCTTCGAGCTGAGCCTCTCGCGGGCCGCGTTCAGGCAATCCTTCCAACAGGCCAACTCCAACTTGCGCCACGAGATAATCTGTCGAGTCAGCGCGAGGGAATGCTCGCCGAGGCTGACGCCGTGGTGAGCGTTTTCCTCCCACTCGCGCATCTTCACGAGCAGCAATTCCAGGCCGGTTAGGAATCTCGAGACCGGCGAGGTTATCGAGAAACCGTAGATTCTACGGACAATCGCGCGGATCGATCTGAGCGTCGGATGCTCCGGCCACTCGTTGAGAAAACCGTCGACCCTGTCGATGATGCTCTCCAAGAGCGGAAGACACTGTTTCGCCTCTTCGACGTTGCTGCTCCTGTAGAAATCGTAGGGTTTTCGCCGTTTCCTCACTCCGTCCTCGGCGATCGAGCTGCGGGCGTCGCTGGTCTCGCCCTCGCTGCTTCGAACCGTCACGGCGGTGAGGAAATTCAAGCTCGCGTGGAGCTCCGCGCCGAGACGATGATCCAGGGCGGGCAGCAGTTTCTCCGCCATCAGACCGAACGTGTTGTATCGCTGGATCAACGGCTCGACGTAATCTCGCGTCTCGTCGCTCGGGCGTCTCGCGAGCCACGGCGCGTCGACGAAAAGCTTCACCAGCCGCGCGTGTATCTCGTGCACCTCGTTAACGTCGTCCTCGGTAACGAGCCCCGCGTATCTGCCGCGCGATTCGTCGTCCCCGTCGCCTTTGCCGGCGGCCTCGACGCGTTCCAACGTCGGAGTGTCAACGGCCTCGATTTCGGTGAAATCCGTGTCGCGCCAGGTGGGAAACAAATTGCGGAGCTCCTCGGCGATCTCCTCGTCCTCGGTCGCCCCGTCGCCGAGGATCCTCGCCTTGTTCCTGTAGAGGCTGTCCTTCTCCGCCGCGCGTTTCTCGTTCTCGTTTCGCTGCCGCTGCCAGATCAACACGATCTGCTGGAGAAGCGAGTTCAGCTCTCGCCACAGCGACGCGTCGAGCTGCCGATCGAGGGTTATGTGATTGTAGAGCTCGCGCAGACCGGTTTTCACCAGTCGGAATTGCTCCGCGAGCGTGACGAACGCGTCGTCGGGGTTCTTCATGTTTTTGCTGATGAACTCGCGAGTCTCCTGCGACGTGCAGACGTCAACGAGACGCAGGAGATCCTCCTGGTGGGGTCCGACGGTGGGGAAGCGGATGAGGTTGCGCATCAGGACTCGAGCATCGATTCCGCAGGAGCTGAACTTCCTCGAGGACACGAGTCGTCGGGTTTCGTCTCTCAGAGCTCGCGCGCCGTGACGCAGTTGAGACACGGCGGCCACGAGAGGCACCACGATGTCCGGATAGCCGGGCAAAAATTTCGTCTCCAACATTCCGGAGAATCGCTGCAGGGACTCTAGCCAAATTTCGGCCTCCTGGATCGCGTCGCTCGCCGCGATGATGGATTTCGCGGTCTCGTCGCCGCCGTCGCTTCGTCTCAGTTCCACGACCGCGAGCCACAGTTTCCTCGTTATCTTCTCCACGACTTCGTGTGAGCCGAGGGTGTTGCGGAAATTCGACGTTTCCTTCGCTAGGGCGATGAATTCCGCGCTGGAGGGGCGAATGGCTTTGCAGCTTCTCAGCTCGGCGCTTTCGGCCGTGAGACGCGCGAGACACTCGTCGGTCCGAAGGACGCGGGGATGACTGTTGCCGCTTGGATAATGATCGCCGAGTATCCGCGCGTTCAACGCAGCCACGTAAATCGTTCTTCTGCAGTCCTCGATGTCCTCCTCGACGTAGCGAAGCTTTAGACCGATTTTGTGAACCGGATCGATGTAGCCGAGATTGCCGAAGAGGAATACTTGGAGATAGCCCAGGAGGATCCAGGATTTCGCCCTCTCGGCTGGGTCGCTATTCGCGGTTTCAGAAGACTCGGACATCGTCGCGGCTCTTCGCTTCAAATCGCTCAGAGGCTCCGCGTAATCGCGACGAAACTTCGCCTCGAATTCGGCTTTTCTCGCGTCAGGGAGTTTCGCGATTTCCGACTGTATCACGGAACTCGTGGGCCGCTCGCGCTCCATTCTCTCCTCGGCCGCCAGGAAAACCCTGACGTAGGATTTCAACGCGCGAAGATCGTTTTTCTCGCGATCGTAGTCGGCGGAATTGAGGGCCACGCTGTTGCGCCACAGAACGCCGTTCAGGGTCTTCAGTTGCCGCACTCGCGTCCTGTAGGTGCCGAGCTTGGCGGTCGCCAGCACGGATTTCTCGTGGATCGACGGCGATTTGTTCAGTATCAGCTCGGACACGAGATTCAGCAGAACCGGACCGTAGAGCGGATTCTCGGTTTGCTCGGGCTCGACGCTCGTCACGGATTTCTCCATGTCCGTCTCGGTGATTCCCTGGAAGTGCAGGACGCTCTTGGGGTCCTTGAAGGCGCAGGAACGTTGGGCGAAGTGGACGAGCCTCGTGAAAAGTTCGGGAATCAATCGTTGGCGTTCGCTGGTTCCGCTCGACTGATTTAGAACGGAGTCCAGGAGGGCGATAACATTCATCGGGATGCTGGGAATTTTTGCCAATTTATCCAAGGCGCGAGGAACGCCGCTTGTCGAATTTTCCTCGCATATCTTTCCGTGCAAATTATTCGCCAAGAGGAAGAAAAGATACTCATAGACGGGCCAGAGCTGAACGTTCGCCGCGATGTCGATGATCTCGCGCTCCCGATACGTCTGAACGCGAGCGAGAGCCTCGGATATTTCGACGGGTGTTCGCAGCGCCAGGTGGCAACGATCGCAGAATTCCTCGGCGTCGCGAAGCGACTGCACAGCCCGCTCGTCGAACTCGCGATCGCCGTAAATATTCTTCCAGTAGTTCAGCAGCTCCGCGCGGATTTTCAGGGTCTCGTCGTTCTGCAGGCAAATTATCTTCAGTTCCCGCTTCAACGTGCTTTCCGCCCGATCGATATCGCACGGCGCCAGCACGCCCGACAATCGTCGAACGAGCGTGTAAACGTCGACGGAAATCGTCGAGGAAAACGGCAACGGAACGGCCAGGTGCTTCTTCAGTCGCTTGGCAATTTTTCGGAACGGATCGTGAACGGATTTCACGCTGCTGTCGATGTTGCCGATCATCACCGCGAGCCTCTCGACCTCCGCCGCGCAGGCCTCGCCGAACGCGAATCTCTCGCCGAGGGAGAGACATCTGTTCACGAATTTTACGAGCCACTTGTAATGCACTCGCAGCATCAGCGTGATTTCGTCCAGACTGCTGTAAGGGCTCTTCGATTTTTCTGTCTTGTCGATCAGCGTCAGTTCGCCCAGATCGTGGAATCTTCGCAGCCAACTGAAGTTTCTTCGCAGATCCACGTACTCCTCGCTACTGAGCTCGACGCTGCTCTCGCGGAAAATACGGTTCACGCAGTCGCTCAGTTGGGCGATGAACATCACGAAATTCGAGACCAGGGGCTCGTTTTTTAAATGCGACGTCAATTTTCCTGTAAATGAGAGATAGAAAAAAATGTAAATAAAAATACAAGCGTATAAAAGGAAAACGAATTTGAAGTCTGTTCCAGAGTTGTAAATTCCTAATTTCCTTAGAAATAAAATTGATGGCACAATAGACTTTGTAATTTTGTTTTTTATAATAAAAACTCGTAATGATTATAAATATGATGTGGAAACTTTGAAATAGAGGCAAGAAATATTAATTTCCCATAAAATTGTATGGTAATGTTATTGACAAAAATAGAGAAATACTGTTAATGCATTGCGAAAATAATGGAGAACTGTGCTTGTCCATTTTTCTCACAATTGCCCCGAAAATTTAATTAAAAATTAGGTTTTTCTTACGGCTATTCAAAAGTTCACGTATAACTTTATAATCGCTACAGGTCATCGTTATAAAATCGTACCTAGAAAACAAACTGTTGTGCACATTTTTATTCTTAAAGTAATGGGGACTTACAACACTGGTTTATTAAGTCATTTGTTAAAAAAATTGTTGTATTTCGCCTCAGAAAAAAAAACGTTGCGAATGCTCTGAAATTTATACTCGTCGAACGAAACCCCGATCGCCGTCCACTCGTGCGACAACCCAATGCAAAAAGCCCGAAGATCGCTCACCGTGGTAGACCGCGCTCGAGTACTGCAACACGGAAATCCTCTTCTCGTCCTTATCGAATTTCGCGTCGTCGAGTATCCCCGGGTACTGCATATCCATGGCGAGCGAGTGCAAAATTAAAGCCAAACGGTTCGCCCGGCCGGTGTTATTCTCATCGTCCGCGACGTTGGGCAAGTTGGCCGAGTCCCAGGGCAAAGCTTTGCACGGAAACTCGCCGTCGGATCCCGTAATCTCGAGCGCTAACGACTCGCTCCTTTTCCCGAGTTCGGTTAACAAGCTCTCGGTTGGCAGCGTCTCGGACAGCCAGCGATTCCGAAGTCGAGCGTCACTCGTCGACGAGCCCTCGTAGAAATTCAACAACAGGTACGGCAGCAACTCGCGAATATTCGTCTTGAGGCCCTCGTGGCCCGGCAAAGCCAGGAATTCGTTGAGAAACTCGCTCGTCGGACCGGCAGCCGCCACGTCGACGTGGGAATTTTTCGTGAACGACTCGTAAACTCGTATCGCCGCGTCGAGCAGAAATCCCTGCTGTCTGACGATCGTCAGCTTGGAATTATCCTGCAAATCACGGAGGCTCCAAGTCGCGGCGCTCAGATCGAACCGAGACTCGCGTTCGGCGATCACGTCGTGACGATCGATGGCCTCGTCGATCAGCGTCCTCAGACGCTCCTTCATCACCGGCTGCTGCACGTAACGCGACTTGACGTAAACGTCCACGCAGGAGGTCGCGAAAGCCTCGCGAGCCGAGAAGCCTCGCGTTATTTGCTGAGTTATCAGGAAACCCGAGTGCAGGAGATGCACGACGCTCGGTTTCTCCGCCGAGCTCTCGTCCTCGCTCATTTTCTCGTGAATTTCCAGCAACGCCGCCTGATGATTCGGCTTCACGAGGCCCAGATTGTGCAGCATCGATCGGAGATCCAGATCGTCGTTTCCGCGATTCTCCTTGTGGCCCAGCATGTAAATTTCGACACCTCTGTTTCTCATCGCTCTGTGAATCACAAACGTAAAAAAAGATATATTGAAAGATATTAATTAAATGCATCCCACAAATGCATAATTAATATATTAAAAAAGATATTAATTAAATGCATCCCACCAATGCATAATTAATATATTAAAAAATATATTAATTAAATGCACCCCACCAATGCATTATTAATATATCAATTAAATGCATCCCACCAATGCATAATTAATATATTAAAAAATATATTAATTAAATGCATCCCTCCAATGCATAATTAATATATTAAAAAGATATTAATTAAATGCATCCCACCAATAAACTTTAAAAAAATCAAATGCTCTTCGAGCTATCCGAAATTTCGTAACCTCGGAAGACAACGAGAAACGAGCGAACGAGGAAAGCTAATTCACCTGGAGATTTCGCCGTAGCGCGGGTCCATCGTCAGGAAGAGCCGAAAGTTTTTGTGGGGCTTAATAGTCAAGATATTGCCGTCGTTGCCAACGCCTCGCTCGCCGATGGTTAGAACACCGCCGGGCTCGAGGAGCCCGTTCAGCCTGTCTAGCACCGCGGGGCTGCATAGATTAACTTGGTCCAACAGAAGCCAGGAACCCTCTTGCAAACACTATAAATTTATACGGAATCCTTGAGTAAATGTTATCACTAGTCGGCGGGGCGACCAGAAAGCGAGGATATCGCTTCTGCCGACTTCTTGGCGAATTATTCGCCCGGACGTTAATTCGTCGTTAGAGGCGAAAGATTCGCCAATTCGTCGGATATTCCTGAGCTGGGGAACCAGCGATACCTACTTTCACGAGGCTGCTGTCGACCCACTCGAACTTGCCTCCCGCGTTCAGACACTTGTCCTCCGTCACGTGACCCGCCAGAGCTTTTAATCTCTCCTCGATAGCCCGAAGCTCGGGGTCACGCGAATTTTCCAGGGTCCTCATCGACGCCACGAGATTGGCGAGGTCGTTGGTTCTGCGCAGGAAAAGTTCCGTCTCCGCTGCCATGGTGATCGTCTGATTCTCGCCTGAAGACAGAGAATTCAATACGTTCCGGTAACGACACCCAGTTTGTCCCGAGAGGCTGCCTTAACTTTATGTGCTATATTTGTTTTTTATCGCCCCGCCACCCCGATAGCCATTGGCGTTATCTTTCCTTGGGCGTTGGGTGGCTCAGCCGGTGTAGCACATCACCTTAAGCCCGAGGATTCGGAGCTTCACGTACCGTGCGAGAGATTCTGCACCTTCTCCAACCAACTGTGGTACTCCGCGACCTGCTTCAGGCCCGAGACGGTCAATTTCTGCTTGAGATTGTCGATCAGCAGCGTCTCCACCTCCTCCAGCAGCTGCTCCAGGTGACGGTTGTAGTCGGTCTGTAACAGAAAGATGGTGGGATTTTTTTTACTGCTCGTGGGAAGCTTATTGGTAATTGTAATTCGTTATTAAATATCAGTTTTCGATTATTCGATTATTATCGTAATTATTATTAACAACCAGCAGGCGATGGCGAGAATAATAAATGTGAATAAATAAATTCATATCGCTCGTACTAAAAATGGTGTCATTCATTCATTTTGGCAGCAATATCGTTACTTTTTCAGTCTCATGCAAAATTTATATTGATAGTCAGTGGGATTTGTGGATTCTGTGTAAATTTAAGGAGACAGATAGACAAATTTAATTTTCAAGTTAATAACAGATATGCTCTCTATAAAATTTGATAGATACATTTTGCTTATAAAATATAAAAAAAAATAAATAGAATAGAATAAATTAAATAATGTTTAATATTTTTTAAATTTGTAATTTTTCTTAGCATCTCAAGGTCGTCGAGATTAATTCACTGGGCAAAGTTAAGAAGACAGAAAAAAGGAAATGTAATTTCTGAGGGGAGAAAAAAATCTTTTATGATTGATTGCAAAGCACAGAATGAATCTTAAGTCGGTGGAAATCCCGGTTAGCGCAAACGCAGGATAGGAAAAGCTCGGGTCCTACACCTGTGGAGAAGCTTCCTCCGGGGACTCCGAGGTCTCCTCTCTTCAAACTTTGTAAGCCCTTTGAATTCCCATGCAAACTACAAGTACCACGCGCCGCTGCATAGAGCCGCGTGTGCCTGGTTGCTCGCCACGCGGTTTTGTATCTCTTATGCTCATGAATTTTAATACGACGATCCATAGTTCACGGACGATACGTGATACACGAGGGGGTCGGTCGTCTCGGCTGCTTTCGTAAGCCAAACACGCGATGCACAGCAGTAAATGCCGGCTCGCACGACTCCCAACGAGCAAGTTCCGAACTGATCCAGCTTCCTGCACCCACTTTTTGTCCGCGTTTTATTTAGTTATCTCCGCGGCAGCTTCGACCGTTCAACAGTGCAAAAGATCGACAAAAGCTTTGAGCTCCATTCCCACATCCGACGATTGGATTCTCTTTTGCAACGAGTTTGTATTCACTGTTGCCGCAGAGTTTCGGGAAAATATCTTGAATCAGTTTGTTCTCTGATGCCGAAAAAAAAAGTTTAACAAATCTTTCGTTGGATATGGAAGTAAATGTTTATTTTATTATAGTCAAATTTAAATTCAGCCGAATATTTTGCAGGTGTCTGCAAAAGATGAATTATCTCATTTCGACAAATCAATCTCGTTTGGCTCAAATTTCGCAATGGCAAATAAATATTTATTTTATTGCCAAGACAAATATTGGTAATCATTGAAAAGATTTTTAATGGCTAAAAGAAATATTTTCTCGGTGCAGCCGTTCGATTTTATTTATCTTATTATAGTCAAATTTAAGTTCAGCCGAATATTTTGCAGGTGTCTGCAAAACATTAAATATTTCATTTCTATAAAAAAATCTCGTTTGGCTCAAATTTCGCAATGGCAAATAAATATTTATTTTATTGTCAAGAAAAATGTTGGTAACCATTGAAAAGATTTTCAATGTCTAAAAAAAAATCTTTTCTCGGCGCACCCGTTCGATTTTACAGACTGCCAAGTTTCGCCCACCGTTCTTTTTTCCTCCAATCGCCTTTTCCTTCCCCTCGTTTCCGGCCTTTCTTCGCGGAGGCAAAGGAAAACGGGTCTATAAATCGCCAGGGGGGATGTTACGTAATTTAGCTATTGACAAGACACGCCGCGGGGCATTCGGCACGAAATCCGCTTTTCCCGACGATGTAAACCGCCGAAGCACGTGCCACATGACTTCGCAGTTGGCCCAGATGAGAGGCCGAAATTTTCGGGGGCGACGTCGCGGATATCCGACACAGGATAATCCGCGTGGATCGGCGAGCACGCAGCCTATATATCCCGCATGAATCAAAATGATCGATACGGGGGGTCTTTGGCTCGTCTTCTGCCATCCATTCTCGCGTCTCTTTCTCGCCCCATTGGCACCCCGGGATTCGCGTATTCACCCCCATCGCTCGCACTCCGCACTCTCTGTCGCCTCCGGTTATATCAGATTTCCGTGACTTTATGCCTTTTTCTTTTTTCGCCCTCTCGAACTCCCATGCATGTAAATACTATTCATAAGGCATTATACATGGGGCACGTAGGTTCTTCCCCCCCTCGAAACTGGATTATTCCGAGTCGTATGGTCGTCGTACACCCGGGCCAAATGGACACTAAAATAAATTATCCCTCACGGAGACCCCCGAAGGTCAAACGACGGCAATAAGACGGCAGGTGGAATAGCGAATCCGGTTTTTTTACGCGTGAAATTTTACTACGTAAAATTTCTCGGTGAATAGCAAATTTAATTACTGCACATAAATTTGAGTACAACATTTTTTTAATTTACATACAGCGTACAATTTTTTGTTTTCTCAAATGACGGTAGTAAGACAGCAGGTGGAATATTAAAATAGCTTTTTTATGAAGCCACGTGGAATAGAAAATTTAATTCCCTACGTGTTTCTAGGTCCAAATAAATTTACGCACATTTTTTTTTTCAATTTACAAACACCGCACAATTTTTCGGTTTCTCTCATTTTCACCTTTCTCAACTCACGGAAAAAAAATTAGTACAAAAGCATCGAATATAATCACTAAAAAATCAATAAAACTGTCGAATATAATGAGTAAAAAATCTGTAAAACCATCGAATATAATAAGTAAAAAATCAGTAAAACCATCGAATATAAAGAGTAAAAAATTTGTAAAACCATCGAATATAATCACTAAAAAATCAATAAAACCATCAAATATAATGAGTAAAAAATCTGTAAAACTATCGAATATAAAGAATAAAAAATCAGTAAAACCATCGAATATAAAGAATAAAAAATCAGTAAAACCATCGAATATAAAGAATAAAAAATCAGTAAAACCATCGAATATAATGAAAGCCTCTCCATTGATTATGATTACTACTCATCATTCATAATTTTTTTAATCATAAATTTACAAACCCCACAATTTCGTTCTCCCACTCCCTCAACCCTCAACCAAACTGCGGGTATCCGCAGTTTGCGCTCGAGAGCAAAAAGCACGGGTTCTATGCGTCTCCCAGTCGTTCCCGAAGCACTCATCCGGTTTTCAAGCTTCCCCACGGGATTACAAGTGGCTCGGCCGTGTATATTCGGCGTCTCGTCTCGGCCGAGGGGTAAAAGTATCCATTTTTCGGTCGGGAACTCTGAGGGGGCTGGTGGTTGTATAGGTAGAAAAGTAAGGGGGGAGGGGGGGCGAAGGGGGGAGGCCCACTTTGACTGTAAGCGTTTTCCAATATGAAACTCGCATAACTCGCGTACCGCGGGGCGATTCGTCCCGCATCGTCTGCGAGCGAAAGAAAATTTCCTGCATCGGGCACTTCCGTTTGTCAAATCGTAATTTGATGCTTGTTCTTCCCGCCGCGAGGTGCGCCAGGTGCCTTTCGCTGGAGAGGCCGAAAGTGTCAGTCGTGTCTCGGCGCGACGAAATTTTCGGTGCGGCTTCCCGCGCATCGCGTTGCCGAGGATTTTCACGTACAATGTTTGCCGCAACGGGCTTTGGGTTTCAGTTGCAATGCATGATCCTCCCGACGTGGACGACAAAAGGACGACACTTGGAGGGTTGTTTTTTTTTTTTTTTTTTTTTTTTTTTGCTTTTCGCTTCGCGTTTGTAGTGAAAACGCTTTGAGCGCGAGTGCCGGAACAGTAGCGGTAACAGAGGCTTCACCGCTCCCGCATTCCTGGCACGTATTCTACCCACAACTCTCGCGCGCGCGCGCCTCTGGCTGTATGGACTGCGCGCGATTCGGAGCCGGTGATCCTCCACGTCTCGTTTCGCCGCGAATAAGAAGGCAAATACATTCGGAGCGGCAGCGCCGAGAACGCGCCCTGGGATCTCTTTGCCTTGCTCGCTTTTGTGTACACGCGGGGATTCCAAAAATGTTCGTCCACAGTGGTTGAAAATGTCACTGCGGGGGAAAAATGATTTCGAGGTTTGCACGGCTGGGGGAAGTGGATGACGTTCCTGCGGCATGTTAGACTTCTTTGCAGCTCGGGTCTCTCGGTGCAATAAAAATGCAGAGCTGGGTGAATAAACAAATTACATCAATTGTGTGTTTTCGGGGGTAGAATATACGACTTGAGATTGATGGTATAGGTTACAAGTCGATATTTTGAAAAGAAAAAAAAATTGGGGTCGATTTTGGCGATTTTCGGTCGGGAGTCGGATCTACGATTTCTGACAGAAAAAAAAAATTTCGTCGCCAAAAAAATATTTTTTTCAAAATCGATTAAAAAAGGTTAATAACCAGTGTTTTCAGGGGTAGAATATGCGACTTGAGAACGATGGTATAGGTTACAAGTCGATATTTTGAAAAGAAAAAAAATTGGGGTCGATTTTGGCGATTTTCGGTCGGGAGCCGGATCTACGATTTCTGACAGAAAAAAAAAAAATTTCGTCGCCAAAAAAATATTTTTTTCAAAATCGATTAAAAAAGGTTAATAACCAGTGTTTTCAGGGGTAGAATATACGACTTGAGAACGATGGTGTAGGTTACAAGTCGATATTTTGAAAAGAAAAAAAATTGGGGTCGATTTTGGCGATTTTCGGTCGGGAGCCGGTTCTACGATTTCTGACAGAAAAAAAAAAATTTCGTCGCCAAAAAAAGATTTTTTTCAAAATCGATTAAAAAAGGTTAATAACCAGTGTTTTCAGGGGTAGAATATGCGACTTGAGAACGATGGTGTAGGTTACAAGTCGATATTTTGAAAAGAAAAAAAATTGGGGTCGATTTTGGCGATTTTCGGTCGGGAGCCGGTTCTACGATTTCTGACAGAAAAAAAAAAAAATTTCGTCGCCAAAAAAAGATTTTTTTCAAAATCGATTAAAAAAGGTTAATAACCAGTGTTTTCAGGGGTAGAATATGCGACTTGAGAACGATGGTGTAGGTTACAAGTCGATATTTTGAAAAGAAAAAAAATTGGGGTCGATTTTGGCGATTTTCGGTCGGGAGCCGGTTCTACGATTTCTGACAGAAAAAAAAAAATTTCGTCGCCAAAAAAATATTTTTTTCAAAATCGATTAAAAAAGGTTAATAACCAGTGTTTTCAGGGGTAGAATATGCGACTTGAGAACGATGGTATAGGTTACAAGTCGATATTTTGAAAAGAAAAAAAATTGGGGTCGATTTTGGCGATTTTCGGTCGGGAGCCGGTTCTACGATTTCTGACAGAAAAAAAAAAAAAAAATTCGTCGCCAAAAAAATATTTTTTTCAAAATCGATTAAAAAAGGTTAATAACCAGTGTTTTCAGGGGTAGAATATGCGACTTGAGAACGATGGTGTAGGTTACAAGTCGATATTTTGAAAAGAAAAAAAATTGGGGTCGATTTTGGCGATTTTCGGTCGGGAGCCGGTTCTACGATTTCTGACAGAAAAAAAAAAAATTTCGTCGCCAAGAAAATATTTTTTTCAAAATCGATTAAAAAAGGTTAATAACCAGTGTTTTCAGGGGTAGAATATGCGACTTGAGAACGATGGTGTAGGTTACAAGTCGATATTTTGAAAAGAAAAAAAATTGGGGTCGATTTTGGCGATTTTTGGTCGGGAGCCGGTTCTACGATTTCTGACAGAAAAAAAAAAATTTCGTCGCCAAGAAAATATTTTTTTCAAAATCGATTAAAAAAGGTTAATAACCAGTGTTTTCAGGGGTAGAATATGCGACTTGAGAACGATGGTGTAGGTTACAAGTCGATATTTTGAAAAGAAAAAAAAATTGGGGTCGATTTTGGCGATTTTCGGTCGGGAGCCGGATCTACGATTTCTGACAGAAAAAAAAAAAAAAATGTCGTCGCCAAAAAAATATTTTTTTCAAAATCGATTAAAAAAGGTCAATAAACAGTGTTTTCAGGGGTAGAATATACGACTTGAGAACGATGGTATAGGTTACAAGGCGATATTTTGAAAAGAAAAAAAATTGGGGTCGATTTTGGCGATTTTCGGTCGGGAGCCGGTTCTACGATTTCTGACAGAAAAAAAAAAAAATTCG
Organism: Pimpla rufipes; assembly: GCA_963932165.1. Classification (NCBI taxonomy): domain Eukaryota; kingdom Metazoa; phylum Arthropoda; class Insecta; order Hymenoptera; family Ichneumonidae; genus Pimpla; species Pimpla rufipes. The sequence continues at coordinate 19,661,200 of OZ010634.1, read as the reverse complement.
TCGCCAAAAAAATATTTTTTTCAAAATCGATTAAAAAAGGTTAATAACCAGTGTTTTCAGGGGTAGAATATACGACTTGAGAACGATGGTATAGGTTACAAGTCGATATTTTGAAAAGAAAAAAAATTCCGAGGTCCTTAGCGATTTTCGCTTTTGCGAAAATCGCCAAAATCGATCTGAAGTAATAAAGAAGTTAAAATTAAATAATAAAAAAGTTACGTAAATTTTAAACTTTAAATAAATAAAATTAGATGAAACTATATGAATTGCGCGATACGGAACTAGTTAGCTATCCTCCCTGTCCCGTTCCGCTGCGAAGAAGGCGAATAAAATCATGAAAAGTTTTCATCCCACCGAACATTAACGGTGCTTGAAAAAGTCACCGGGAGAATAATGATTTCCCTCCGCTCATACCCGGAGGAACGTTGTATCTGCGATTATTTCGGAACAAATATATATATATCACCGGGATCACCGGAGAGCCTCGAAAATCCTCGCTCGTAATTCACCCTCGAGTCCTGAAGCGCAAACATTTATTTCAATATTTCTCACGCTTTACGTTATTTGTTTCCCATACACCGCACCATGGAAATGATAATAGATGTGAATTATGGAAAAATCTCGCTTCGCGATGATATATCTGCGGAATAAATCATGTTTTATCGTCAGTTCGATGGAATTCGACGATACAACTTAGTTTTATTTATGGCACAAATTTTGGTGATAATGTTCGCAGAGTTCAAGTATTTAAGCCAAAGAGAAGCCAAATATCAATCCAAAAAAATGTGTTGCTTATGAAACACTAAATTCAAACTGATAAAAAAATATATAAAAAATTAAGGATTCAAATTAATCAAATTAATTTGATTAAATGAATAAAAATTAACTTTCAAAAATGTGTTAAACTTACAGTTTATTAAAAAAATATTTTCTTGTTTGATGATTTTCTTTAACCAGTCGTGTTTCACCGAAATACCAAAATCGGTATTCATGAAAAAAGTTCGATAGTTTTGGATTCGTATATTGGTTTATAAAATAACATTTTCGTGCGTCTGCCGCCTCGGTGAGATACCGGGACAGTTATAATACATACAGTTTGTAAAGTGAAAGTTTTCCCGTGCAACGTGCGAGTTGCACGGCGAGAGGAGAGTCGGTACGACGACGTTGGGCCAGGGGAAAGAAGATCGCTCGGGTTGCGGCTAGCCGAGATCGATAAGGGCGCGTCCGGCGGAAGGAAACTTTTTCGTCGAGGCCGAACTCGCGAACGAGTTCACCGTGCGGCGTCGGAGGTCCGACACCGGAGTTGAGGGTTCGCGGTGCCCATATGTTCGGGCGACCAAGTGTCCGCCCTTCGATGACGAGGAAACTTTGGCGTCAGCTCGGTTCGAAGGGGTGTACAAGCCCTAGATAACATCGTTGCATCCCGTCCGACCTCTCTGGCACATAGTTTCTGTCTCTCGTGCAATAAAAATGCAATACGAGCGAAAATAAATAAATACTCAAAATAATTGAGTAAATAAGGACAAATAAATAAATGAAATAAATTACGCGAAATAAATAAATTCAATGAATTGAGAAAAATAAATAAATTAAATGAATGTAGAAAAATAAATAAATTAAATAAATTAAGGGAAATAAATAAATTCAATGAATTGAGCAAAATAAATAAATTCAATGAATTAGGAAAAATAAGTAAATTTAATGAATTAAACACAATAAATAAATTAAATGAATCCAGAAAAATAAATACGTTAAAAGAATTTAAAAAATTAAATAACTTAAATGAATTAAGCGAACTAAATAAATAAAATTTATTATATGAACTATATGAATTGTATGAATTCGACAAATTACATAAATTGACTAATAATATCACAACTATAAAAAGCTCGTATTGCACGGTCGGCAATTTCCAGAACACAAAATTTCAGCCAACGACACCAAACTGGAAAATCCCTCTTCAAAAATAGGCCAAACAAGACTCGGCGCGCGGAAACCTTTCCCAAGCCCCTCGCGAGCACGTTTCGAGAATTTACTAATGCATCGATTCTCCTCCGCGGGTTATGGCGCCTATCAGCAGTGCCTGCACACGTACCCCGACAGCCCGCCTGTAGTTCGGCATTCCTGCGGAGTCGCGCGAGGTTTCCGGAGTTTCCCGGTGAAAGCAAAGAATAAAAAAAAGAAAAAAATGCGGGGGTGCCCTACGTGAGCTGATAACCGTTCCAAGATTTTTTTCCAACGACTCGGTAATTCTCAAGACTCCTGGGGTGGGGGGTGAAAAGAGCGATTGCGTCAGATGGAAAATGGTTATCAAAAGAATATTTTTGCATGAATCTCACGATACTTTGGATGTCACAAAAAAAAAAAAAAAAAAATTAAGGGCCGCCGTCCCCAGTTTTCCTTCACTTTTTTCTCAGCTTCTCCTCCCCCGGAAAACCGAGGAAAGCTGCGAGGGACGGGAAAAGCAGTGTGAGTTTCCTTGATACTTTGAATGTCAAAACGATATTTTGGATGTAAAAAAAAAAAAGAAAAAAATTAAGGGCCGCCGTCCCCAATTTTCCTTCACTTTTTCCTCAACTTCTCCTCCCCCGGAAAAACCGAAGGAAGCTGCGAGGGACGGCAAACGCAGTGTGAGTTTCCTTGATACTTTGAATGTCAAAACGATACTTTGGATGTAAAAAAAAAAAAAAATTAAGGGCCGCCGTCCCCAGTTTTCCTTCACTTTTTCCTCAGCTTCTCCTCCCCCGGAAAAACCGAAGGAAGCTGCGAGGGACGGGAAACGCAGTGTGAGTTTCCTTGATACTTTGAATGTCAAAACGATACTTTGGATGTCAAAAAAAAAAAAAAAAAAAAAAAAATTAAGGGCCGCCGTCCCCAATTTTCCTTCCCTTTTTCCTCAGCTTCTTCTCCCCCGGAAAACGCGAAGGAAGCTGCGAGGGACGGGAAACGCAGTGTGAGTTTCCTTGATACTTTGAATGTCAAAACGATACCTTGGATGTCAACAAAAAAAAAAAAAAAAAAAAAAAATTAAGGGCCGCCGTCCCCAGTTTTCCTTCACTTTTTCCTCAGCTTCTCCTCCCCCGGAAAACCCGAAGGAAGCGGAGAGGGACGGGAAACGCGGTGTGAGTTTCCTTGTAGTCGCGTTTCCGAGTGTTACAAATGGGGCGAACGTCGGACGAGGGAAAGAGAGAAGGCGGGGGGAGGGGGGGGGGGGAGAGGGGGAGAGGGGGAGGAAGAGAAGCGTAGTACACACTGAGGATTAGGTAAATGCGAATTCTCTCTGCCGGGCTTTGTGTTTCGGGAGTGGCGCGTCGCGTGTCGACGACCGCACGGCAATTTCACTGTTTCAGCTCTCTCTCCGGGTCCTCGCCGCCTCGCCGCCCTCGCTCGCTCGTGTAATCACGTATAACGTACACACGCGTATCAGCTTCGACGGGGCGCGCGCGAGCGGCGAAAGCCCCTGCGGGGACACCGAGGACGCCACGGGAAAGTGGATGGCTCCGTTTCGTACGGGGGTATCTCGTTGCCGCCGACGTGTCTCATTAAGCGTCCTCGGATAATGACACGGGTATCCGGCGAAAGCTCTGAATGAGATTTTCGCGAGTACTACGGAGGCCCTCGCGGCAGGGCCGGGGAGAATCGCGGTCGTCGCGCGACGTTGCGCACCCTTTGTTTCCTACCGACACTCGGGATTTTCGTCGCGGGCGGAAGATAAACCTGATAGTGGTTGCAAAAAAAAAAAAAAAAAACTTTTTGCTCGAGTGGTTTTGGTGTGATGTCATTTGGAATTCTAAGCACATTTTGTAATTATTGAAACTATGTTCTGGGAATTTTTTAAAAATTGATTTTTCGAGGGGGCGATTTTGGCAGTTTTTGATAGCATCTAGTTTGGTGAATTCTGGCAAATAATAAAATCGAATTTTTTTTTTTTTGGGTCAAGTAAAAAAGTGTTTTTCGGGGTAGAATATGAGGGTTGAAAATGATGATATAGGTAGAAAGATGAAATTCTGAAAAAAAAAGAAAATAATAATAATAATAATAATAATAATAATAATAATAATAAATTTGAATGCTAGTCGGGTCGATTTTGACATTTTTGGACCGGCTCAGTTTTATGAATTCCGGCAAGAAATTTTTAGATATTTTTCTAAATCAAATAAAAACGTGTTTTCCGGGGTAGAATGTGGGTTGCGAAAACGATGGCATAGGATAAAAGTCGATTTTCTGAAAAAATAAAATTGGAATGCTCCAGGGGTCGATTTTTGCATTTTTCGACTGGGTCCTGTTTTATGAATTGTAACAACAACAACAAAAAATCGAAAAAATTGCCTACGATGATATAGGTTAAAATTCATATTTTGAAAAAAAAAAAAAAAAAAAAAAAAAAATAGAAAAAAATTAAGAGGTTAATTCTAGTCATCTGTATGCGAGGGCGCGTCAGCGCCCTCGCCACGCGTCTCAGTCGTAAAAAAATTACCAAAGAATCATCACATTTTCCTTATCACATTTCCCATAAATCTCATCGCAAATGAAGTACCAAATTTTGTGACTCACGAAGTTCCCAAGGTTCGCCGATATTACCAAACCCGTCAAAATTTCATACAGCACGCTTCCCATCGCGCAGCGCGATGGAAAAATATTATAACATCAATTCCGTCAAAAGCAGAGAAAGTTGCCGAGAAAGTTGCTCGCGATGAGTTCCTCGCTAACGAGAGAACATCGATAGTATCCCCCCCCCCCCCCCCGACTTTCCCCGAGCTTTTGTGAATAAAAATTCTCATTTATAATACGCCGAGTGTGGGGTGAACTTTATCAATAATCCCGACGTCGGATATTCCGAGGAGCCGGGTGGATCCGAGCGCAATCGCGAGAATCAAACTTTCCTTCCAGTCCCTTTTTCTTCTCTCCTCCAGCGATATCGATGGTCTTGGCGAGCCCAGCTCGCCTTTTATATCTGTATGTCGTGCCCGCTGCAATATTATCAGTACATTGTATTTCTACAACGTGAAACACGCCCGGCCGAAGGGAAGAGTGAAGTTCCTCCAGGGTTTGCGCAGCGCACCAAACGCCTCGGTCGTCGCTGTGGGAAACTCGGAGTGTTAAGCAGAAGAACGAGTTGAGCGCGCGGAGAGCCAACGAAAACTCAACAGCGAGCTGGAAGGCGGCGGGGAAAACGAGAGATAGAATTCGACGGGAAGAGAGCGACGAGCCTGGTATCCGATAATCGATTACAGCCCTAGACGTCTCGATAATTCAAAGTATTTTCCCTGTACTATTAGGGCGAGGTGTGCACCGCGTTACACACAGCGAGGCCCAAGCGCTTCGGAAATTATTAATGACTCCCCTAGGACACTCGAAAGAGGGAACTCGCCGGGACTATCTCTGCGCCCGCGGCTCGTGCACGCCCGAGGATGAAGAGGCCACTAACAAATCGATTCGGCCATCGGTTCGCCCCCTCGTTAGGGCACCCACGATCCTTTCCGCTCTTTCGCGGGGAAGTAATCCGATTTTTTTTGCATATTTTTCGACGCGATGAAACGCACATTTTTGGGTTGGCTCAGGTCAAGTTTTTTTCGGATTCAAATTTGTGAATGACGATTTTTTGTAATGATGAAGGGATTTTTTAAATTTCATGATCTTAATTTTTTTGTTTGTGTAAAAAATTAATCGGCTAAGTATATTAAAAACTGCAGCGCGGGTATAATTTTGTTGTATATAATTTTATTTCGAAAAAAGAAAAAGGATTTTTCTGTTTAGTTTTTGTTTGAATTAAGAAATTTTTTTGCGCTTTCAGACATTTTCAGTGATTCCCCTGTTCGTCCCCTCGTTAGGTCACCCACGATTCTTTTCACCCTTTCGCGGGGAAGTAATCCGATTTTTGTATATTTGTGGACGCAATGAAACGCACATTTTTGGTTTCGCTGAGGTCAAATTCTTTTCGGATTCAAATTTGTGAATATCAATTTTTTGTAACGGTGAAGGGATTTTTAAAATTTCATACACTTAATTTTTTTGTTTATGTAAAAAAATGCATCAGCTACGAATATTACAAACTGCAGTAGGGGATTAATTTTTTTCAACATTATTTTATTTGGAAAAAAGAAGAAGGATTTTTCTTTTTAGCTTTTATGGTTGAAGCCAGCATTTTTTTGTGTTTTCAGACATTTTCTACAATCCCTTTGGGATATTCGAGAGGAACTCCGGGACTATATGAGCTTCGTGTACGTTAGAAGACGAAGGGGCCAAACGAATCGATTCGCCCATCACCTTGGCCCTCTTTATAGGGCGCCCGTGACCACACCGATCCTCTCCACCCTCCCGCGGCGAAGTAATCCGATTTTAAATATTTTTATTCATAATGTATGCAAATTTTTGGCGGCTATGGCCGCGGAGATAAAACAATTCTTTGGGATTAAAATTGTTATTTGAATATCGGCTTTTTACAAACCGGCGACGGGAGAAAAAAAATATCCCACGAGCTTGATTTTCTGTGACGATATTCCGATTATGTAAAACAATTCACCGGAGTATCAGAAATTGCGGCGGGTGTTTAGTTTACTCAAATTATTTTCGAGGACAAAAAAAATCGTTTTTCTTTGATACAAATTTTGATATTTGAACTTCCCGGAATATCCGCCGCAATTTTTGAAAAAATTCACCGGAGTACCAAAAATTGCGGCGGGTGTTTAATTTACTCAAATTATTTTCGAGGAAAAAAGAAATCGTTTTTCTTTGATACAAATTTTGATATTTGAACTTCCCGGAGTAACCGCCGAAATTTTTGAAAAAATTCACCGGAGTATCAAAAATTGCGGCGGGTGTTTAGTTTACTCAAATTATTTTCGAGGAAAAAAAAAATCGTTTTTCTTTCATACAAATTTTGATATTTGAACTTCAGGATTTTTTTCGGGATTCTAGGAAAATGCTGAATGATTCCCCCGGGATAGTCGAGTGGATCTCCGGCACTCCGTGCGCTTCGTGTACGCGGACGAAGACGAAGAGGCCATTAACAAATCGATTTGGCCATCACCTCGGCCCCCGTTTGGACCACCCGCGAGCCTCTCGGTCCTCCGACCCGTGGGAAGTATTCCCGGAGGTGTAGGAAAAATTCTCGTGTGATTCCACCGAGTTGGCGCAAAGGTTTTGACGCTCCAGGAAAAGGGCAAGCAAAACTTCGGGGTCTGAAGGATATATAGACAGTCCACCTCGAGGATTTAGCGGGCTAAACCAATATTACGACCTCAAGAAAGCGCCGAATGAACTCGTGGGTCATTAAATACCAGGAGGGAGCGAAGAAAAACGTACGGACTGAATTATAATACCCCGCGTGTAATCAGGTTCTCGGCGAGTTTAAAGCAGATGCCGCGCTCGGCTATCAGGGGAAGACGTTTATTAATCGCTTCTTAGTCATTTTTGCGCAGACCAATTCGCCAAAAATACGCCGCGGTTTGTGCCGTAAAACGCGTTTTCTCCAGTTCGCGTGAAATATTTATGGCTGGGAGAGAGGAATATAAAAGTAATCGTTCCATCACAAATTCCACCGCTGCAGATTATCTGGGGGATGGAGCTACGGAGTATTATTAAACGGAGGGCACTGCTCTCGGGTTTTACGCTCGCTGTAAAGCGTGGCAGGAATTTGGCGATTAACTTGTTATGAGCAAAATTAATTATACATAATTCTGAAAAATTATACGTTTGACGAATTTTTTTTTTTTTAATGTGCCTATTATAATTTTGTGGTAAAAAAACTGCAACAGTGACGTTTTTTTTTATAAACCAATATGATGGTGTAAATTATTTTAAAAAATGTTGACTAAAATGCATTTTTTTTAATTCCATATTTCTGTGGATCCATTTGATAATAAATGGCTATCACTACAAACTTGCATCGCACTTCAGGTAATTCAGAATTGATGTTAATAGAGATAAAAAAAGTTTCTTCGCCTTTTACTTCATCGAAGTTATTTCCACTTAACGAGGAGTAAAATAAATAATGAGACTCTCGAGAATTTCAATAAACCCGATCTCAACAAGGGCTAATTTTTTGTTGCACTTTGCGAAGGGGTGTAACGAGCGACGGGACGGTAAGTAAGACGGGGTGAGAGAGAGAAATGATCCTTCGTGGTCCAAATGTAAATTATTTTTAAAAATGTAGACTGAAATGCATCGTTCTTGAAATATCACAAATCCGTGATCCCACTTGATATTTAATTGCTATCACTAAAAATTACCATCGCTCTTCAGATAACCGAGAATTAGTGTCAATATAAATTTAAAAAAAAGTTTCTTCACCTTTTATCTCATCGAAGTTATTTCCACTCAACGAGGAGTAAAATAAGTAATGAGACCCTCGAGAATTTCAATAAACCCGATCTCAAGACAGTCAACAAGAAGCGATTATTTTTTGCCCTCTGCGAGGGGGTGTGGCGAGCGGTAAGTAAGAAGGGGGGGGGGGTGAGTGAGAGAAATGATCCTTCGTCCTTTCGTCTACAAGCATCCTCGACTTCAGCCCGCTCGCTACCGTCGCAGCCTTAAGACGAGAGGCACCACTTGAATAGGGGGCGGGGGAAAAAGTATACGAACGAAGTCGAGAGTCCCGAGAGCTACAGATCGCCGAGATATCTCGGTTTCGGCCTGGGCATTTCGCATGCTCGAACGTTGGCGTCGCCGCTTTTTCCTCGTCGACTGATGCCATGGAGATTAGGGCGGAGACTCCGAGTCTGGATTGTCGTCGTCGTTTTTTTTTTTTTTTTTTTTTTTTTCGTTCGCCATTCTTTAGGCCTCAAAGAAGCTGCAAGAAAGGAAATGAGAAGAGGGATTATTGTGAAATTTCTTCTTGCTTTCATCGCGTCGTTTCACCCTCTCGCACCCCACGCGCTTTGGACCTCTCGCTCGGCTACTAAAAAAAATATATATATATATATTCTTCATTGTCTTCGTTGTACGTGCCAAGATTTTTCACTCCGCGGCGCGAAACCCGCTAGCCGTGGCGAAAGATGAAAACAACAAGTTTCCCTCTTTTTTCTTTTAATCCCGCCGTACTTCGCCGGCTGGTTTTTTTGAAATTAGACACGTCTCGGCTTCGAAACTCGGTCAGGCGATGCGCGCTACACGTGCGGCCTCGTTTCTCACGCCGACTGATGTGAGGAATCCCGGGGTCTAGTGAGAAATTAATTAGCGCACGGGCTTCAACTAAACAGTATCACTTGCGTAGTAATAGTATATCAATTTATCGCCAACATTTTAGTCTATGGTAATTAATTTAATTTTGAATAATTTAGTAGTAAAGCTATCATTATAAAATATTCATATTAATTAGATTCTATGTAATAATAATAATCTACCAATTATTGTTTGTAGATTTAATTCTCTTTTTAATCAATGGAAAAACACTTCACTTCGCAAACAATAAATCTATTTCATTTTTATGCACTCTATAATAAAATTATCATTACAAAATATTCATATTAATTAGATTGTATGTAATAATAATAATAATCTACCAATTATTATTTATAGATCCAATTTTCTTTTTTATCAATGGAAAAACAGTTGATTCTTTTTATGTCAATAAATCTGCTTGCGAAGTGAAGAAAATGTAAACCTACCTAACTTAACCCTACTCAATTCAATTTCAATTTAACTTGATCCTACACAATTTAATCCTACTTAACTTAACTACACCTTATTACTATTTACAGACTTCGAAGAACTTTTCGTTTCACTTTACGAAGCGAAGGTACCGCAGCCAAAGGGCAAGTCGCAAGTGAAGTTCCTCGCGGTGACGCAATATTTTCGTAGAACAATCGGGAAAAGCCAGCTGTATTTGCAAAAGCTTCGTTCCCGGTAGGTAAAGCTAACTTAACCCCACCTTATTATTATTTGCAGACCTCAAAAAACAATCCTTTTCAAAATCGACAAAAAAAATCGTTTCAATTTACGAAACGACGGTACCACATTAAAAAGCCAAAGGGTCGCAGCCAAAGGGCCAATGCCAAGTGGAGTCTTTCGCGCTGACGCAATATTTTCGTAGGACAATCGAGAGAAGCCAGCGGTATTTGCGAAAGCTTCGCTTCGGGTAGCCTTAACTTAACCCCACCTTGTTATTATTTACAGACCTCAAAAAACAATGACGTTAATGTTTGCATCGTTGTAATGCAACGAGTTAAAATCAACATCATATTAATCAACTCAAATGATTATACCGACTGTAAAAGGGCGTTATAACAACTAAGAGCACGTCAGAAAAATATTGTTTCAGCCCCTAATGATGAATTATTTGAATTTTTATGGAATTAATATTTTGTTACTTTTAATTTAATTGTATTGCAAAGATGCAAACTTCAACGTCGTAAAAAACAATCCTTTTCAAAATCGATAAAAAAGAATCGTTTCAATTTACGAAACGACGGTACCACATTAAAAAGCCAAAGGGTTGAAGCCAAAGGGCCAATGGCAAGCAGAGTCTTTCGCGGTGACGCAATATTTTCGTAGGACAATCGAGAGAAGCCAGAGCGGTATTTGCTTGAGCTTCGCTCCGGGGCAGAAGCGCGGCAGCTGCTCCGCAGCCTCGTTACGATGCGTTCTCTTTCATCTGCATGGATGGTATATGCGTCTCGCTGGACACCCTCTATCAATAGAAGGACAGGATGTAGGCCAGCCGCATGGGCAGCGGATCGGAAATAGCCCAAGGGACGCGGAAAGCCACAGTAGCGCGCGCACCGCGGGACGATTCGATGTACAGCTTAGATCCGTCGGTTTCGCTCGAGAAATATTCTCTTTATCCCTCCCTCCGCGAGCGCGTCCAATCGATATCGGCCACTCCACACACTACAAACCGGCCTCGAGTGAAATTGCTACTCGAGAATTCGCCAACTTATCGTTTATTCTTCCCGCTTGCGCGATTCGCTGCGTCCCGCGCGTTTCTCGTCATCCAACTCCGCGCCCCGAGCACAACAGACGGTCTCATTTCTTTTTCAAACGTCCCCCTGATACCCCCCCCCCTCCCCCCCCGCGCACTCGACTCCGAATTCGATCCCCCCCCCCCCCCCCGGAGTCCGGAGGAAACTTTGCGGCTCTCTCTCGCCCCCCAAAAGTAAAAGTTATACTCCGAGCACTCGGCAACATTTTCGCTCATTTTTTGCCGACATATTTTTATGTTTTCTTCAGTGGATAATACGGACAGTATTTCGGGGAGAAGGTATAGCTTAAGCTCGCGAGACTTTAATCTGCATCCGTGGTAGCAAAAAAAAAAAAAAAATTAAATGAGTAGTTTCGGCTGCCTTTCGCCGTCTCTTGGCGAGGAGTCGGAACGAAATTGCGCAGACGTTGCGGTCGCTGCGCGATCGTTGACCAACGTACGATGGGCAAAACTGAGGGATTTTTTAAATTATGTGTCGTAAACGGAAATTGCGTAAAAAAATTTTTTTTGGGCTCATTTCTCATTTTTCGGATTCATTTTTCGTAAAATTTATATTGTATACAATAGATTTTTTTTGTTGCTAATGTCAATTTGTCATAATTATATAAAAAAAAGGTTATGCAAAAATGATGAATGTATCAAATACTAATTTTTCTCCCAAAATTATTTCGAAAAAAAAAATCGAAAAAATGACGATCAGTTCTCGAAAAAAAAAAAAAAAATTGAGGAAACCATCAATTGCTCCGGAAAAAGGTTTGAGTCGACATTTCGATAAAAGTGGAAATATCGACAAAAGTGGGAATATCGACAAAAGTCGAAATATCGACAAAAGTCGAAATACCGACAAAAGTCAAAATATCGAGGAGCAAAAAAAAATTCTTCCCGTCGAATTTCTCCAGGGGCAAAAAAAAAAATGAATTGCCCGATAAAGCAAGACCGGCGATAACCAGTGGCCAGCATTTTCCCAAAGACTCACACCCCGCATCCCGTCTCGCCGCTTCAGCTTTCTCATTATTTCCGGTTAACGCGGGATTAAGGAGTTCCGCGTTCGCCTCGCCCCGCGTCTTTTTCAGTGGATCCTTACAAATCTCCCGGCAATCTCCACCGGGGATCTTCCTCAAAGATCGCTCCCGTCTCAGCCGTCCCAAAGGATGTTTCCCGCGCGATATTTCATTAGCTCGGGAATTTCCCGAATTTTCCGCCCCACTTGAATATCTCGCGGGGTATCCGCGCCGCGGCTCGAGTGATATTTGCTCGCTCGGATCAGCCGTACAAAGCTCGAATTCTTCTTTTTCACTGCAGCCAATTCGATTGTGAACTCCCTATGTATCACTGTACATATACAGGGTGATCCAGAATCCCGCACCAAACGAGTCGCCAAAGTTCAAAATTGTCCTAGCAACGCGTGTGCAAAATTTGAGATTTTTATTCCCAGTAGTTTGAGATTTTTATTCCTAGTAGTTTTTTAATGAGCCAATTTGTGGCAGCCAATTAGAGAATTTGCCCTCAACTTACTTTTAACTGGCTCGTAATTCACCCTCAACTTACTTTTAACGGGCTCGTAATTCGCCCTCAACGTATTTTTAACTGGCTTGTAATTCGTCCTCAACTTACTGGCTACTTGTTTTTAATTCACCCTCAACTTACTCTCAACTTTCTCTCAATTCACCCTAAACTTATTCTCAATTTACTTTTAAGTAACCCTCTACTCGCAACTTGCTCTTAATTCGCCCTCAACTCATTTTCAACTTGCTCTTCATTCGCCCTGAACTCACTTTCAACTTTCTCTTAATCCGCCCTCAAGCGAATTAAGAGAAAGTTGCGAGTAAGTTGAGGGAAAACTTACTCTCAACTTGCTCATAATTCACCCTCAACTCACTTTCAACTTTCTCTTAATTCGCCCTCAACTTACTCTCAACTTAAGTACTCATTAAGAGATTCGCCTTCTCACTTGAGGGTAAATTAAAAAAAGTTGAGAGTAACTTGAGCTCCCTCTGATTGTCTGTCACAAATTGGCTCTCATTAAAAAACTACTGGGTACAAAAACCTTAAATTTCGCATCGGCGATCCTGGGACCATTTCGGACTTCCGGCACTCGTTTGGTTTGAGGATTCTGGATCACCCTGTATACATATATACATTAAGGTACACGGGAACATCAGAGAGCGGCGAATGGCAGACAGTAGATACAGCGAAAGAGCCATTTATATAGCTATATACGTCAATGAGAACTGTTTGTCCGGCGTGCGACGATAGTACGCGATACTTTTGTGCAGGTCGTCCGGGGGTGACTCGCGCTTCATCAATCGTGGACTCTCGTGGCGGCCGGGCGCAGCATTGTTCTCGTCCGAACATTTCGTCGGACGAAATGTTCGGACGAGGCTGCACATGCAGCCCGTGCAAACAGCGACGCGGAAAAACCCGTCCGCACGCCGAGAGCGCAAATGCGGATATAGTGCGGGCCACCCGCGGAGAGAGAAGGAAAAGAGGAAACGACTATAATTCCATGAAAACACACAGGCGTCGCGCGCCTCCGTTGATGTGGACTCGCACGCTAAATCTCGTTGACCTAATTGCCCCGCGTCCGGATCATACACATAGTTCATCTATTTTATTAGACTCTTTGTACTCGCTATTCGGGACTTTTCGCCGCTTTTAGTCCCCACTTTGGGGATTTGTGCCGAGTGTTTTTGGGGATGTAAAAAGCAGCCGCGAAATTGCGGTGGGAAAGTTTGATGGGACCTGCGAATTGGCGGCGGAAAATCTTGAGATTAATGCGAGGAAGGGGATGGGAATCGAGGTGCAATGGAGCTTTGGGGGAAAATTCGTCGGAGCGATGAAACGTTGCGACAAAATCGTGCTGTGAAAATTCTGAGATAATAAATGTGGAGGATTCTGTGCATTTGTGTAATTTGAGTATTTGAGTAAATTTGGTATGGAGCGATAAAAGTTTGACGCAAAATTGTGCTACGAAAATTCCGCAATAACGTCCCGCGAATAGATATAGTGGGGAAATCTTAAAATAAATACGGAAAATTCCGCGCGTGCAATTCTGTAATTTATGCGAGGCCGTAGATGTGATTTTTGGGTGCAGCGAGCTTAGAGCCTTATCGAAAGTTCGTCACATAAAACACAGCTCGAAAATTGTGCTACGAATATTCCGCAATAACGTCCTGTGAATAGACGTAGCGGGGAAATTTTAAAATAAATACGGAAAATTCCGCGCGCGGAATTCTGTAATTTATGCGAGGCCGTAGATGTGATTTTTGGGTGCAGCGAGCTTAGAGCCTTATCGAAAGTTCGTCACATAAAACACAGCTCAAAAATTTTGCTACGAATATTCCGCAATAACTTCCTGTGAATAGATGTAGCGGGAAAATTTTAAAATAAATACGGAAAATTCCGCGCGCGCAATTCTGTAATTTATGCGAGGCCGTAGATAGGATTTTTGGTGCAGCGAGATTAGAGCCTTATCGAAAGTTCGTCACATAAAACACAGCTCGAAAATTGTGCTACGAATATTCCGCAATAACTTCCTGTGAGTAGATGTAGCGGGGAAATTTTAAAATAAATATGGAAAATTCCGCGCGCGCAATTCTGTAATTTATGCGAGGCCGTAGATAGGATTTTTGGTGCAGCGAGATTAGAGCCTTATCGAAAGTTCGTCACATAAAACACAGCTCGAAAATTGTGTTACGAAAATTCCGCAATAACGTCCCGTGAATTGACGTAGCGGGGAAATCTTAAAATAAATACGGAAAATTCCGCGCGCGCAATTCTGTAATTTATGCGAGGCCGTAGATGAGATTTTTGGTGCAGCGAGCTTAGAGCCTTATCGAAAGATCGTCACATAAAACACAGCTCGAAAATTCCGCAATAACGTCCCGTGAATTGATGTAGCGGGGAAATCTTAAAATAAATACGGAAAACTCCGCGCGCGCAAATTTGTAATTTATGCGAGGCCGTAGATGGGATTTTTGGTGCGGCGAGCTTAGAACCTTATCGAAAGATCGTCACATAAAACACAGCTCGAAAATTCTGCAATAACGTCCCGTGAATTGACGTAGCGGGGAAATCTTAAAATAAATACGGAAGACTCCGCGGGCGCAATTGTGTAATTTATGCGAGGCCGCGGATGAGAATTTCGGTGCGCGGTGAGTTAGAGCTCCGTGAGAAAGTTCGTCGTTCGCCCGGTCTTCGGGTGCGGGTCACCGAGGATGTAACGCTCCGCGGGCCAATTGCACTGTTTCCGGAACTCGCGACGGCGCTTCGCCGCTTTCCTGAAGATAACGGAACCCACTGACTCGACCGGAGCCATCGGAGCTGCGGGACGCTGCGGTGCCGTTCGCCTCGCCCTGCGAGCGGCCCTTCCGGCGCATCTCTGGCCATTTAGATCCCTCCCTTAAGTACGCAGCTCGTACTCCGTCTCGGCCGAATAATCATTTCGTTATTGCGCCATGCGGCTTCTCGTCGTTATCTCGAGACGCTGACGATCGTATCACGTTTCGCGATATTATCACACGAAATATTAACTTCGATCTGTACGCGGGGACGTTTTTCCTCTGTACAAAATTGCGACTTCTTGCAGGAAAAAATGCCACAAGACTATTTTGCCTCACAGTGAAAAATATCGACGCAGTGATAACAACGTTTTTGCTGAGGTAACTGCAAATTTCTTGCGGTGGGTAAAATTTTGCTGTGTTAGTTGAAAATTTTGCTACGGCAACAAAAAATTCGCTGAGACAACAATCGATTTGTTATCACTCCCTGATTATTTTTCTCCGTGCTCAAGATGAGCTCCGGGCTGGATTCCACAGCTCGCAAACCCTGAGGACGAAGATTCTCTGGATTTCTTGTTTTTGGTTTTCCTAGATTGTAATTTTTTTGTTAGATTTTGCTGCGAATAAAAATTAGCCAAGGTTCAGTGCGAAGACTGAAAAGTCCAACTGTTTCATCTTCAGACAGCGCTGACATTATTTACGTACTTTCATTACTGTTTAGTGATATTTTATTTATTTATTTATTTATTTATTTATTTATTTATTTTTTGCTTCCTCATAGAGGAAGCTTTGTTTTCGTGAAAATTTTTTTTTTCGAGATTTTCATGTTAACATACTTAGAATCACCTAAAACGTCGAGAAAAGTGGTCTAGAAAATATGTCTGTATGTGTGTATGTGTGTGTGTGTGTGTGTGTGTGTGTGTGTATGTATGTATGGTCCAGGCACCGAACATTCAATTGTTCATAACTCAGGAATGGCATGATGGATCGAGCTAAAAATTTTCACGCAAGTAGAGTATTAAACCCTCTGTAATTCACATATTTTAAAAATTAAATATATCCATGTATACAAATTTTATCGAATTTTAAATTTTTCAAAAAAATGGCGTGATCGCTCTAACTTTCGTAAAAGTTCGACGATTCAGCTATATACTTCATCATAAATAAAGACACGGTTAATGTTGTTTGGTATTGAATTTCAGCGAAATCGGTAAAGCGGTTCCGGTTTTATAGAATTTTGAATTTTTCGAAAAAAATAAATTTTGCTCTAAATCACGTCGAATCTCATCAAATGAACCAAAATATTCAACAGTCAAAAAATAACATACAGCGCTGCCACGTATAAAATTTGGTGACGATCGGTAAAGTCGTTCGGATTTTACGCTGTTATGAATTTTTTTAAAAATTAAGATTTTCGTTGTAACTTATGGAAAAGTTATTAAAGTAAGTCAAAACTTTGTATCTAATCAAAATTAGATGTAACGGTGTCTGTAACGGAGTTTTCTTTTGTTCAGATTAAAAAAAAGTTGCAAAGTAGAACTTTGCACACTGCTTCCTCATTAATTCCCCTTTTTCACAAAGCTTCCTCTATGAGGAAGCCAAAGTTAATAAATAAGCTTCTTCATAGAGGTGGCTTTGTGAAAAAGGGGAATTAATGAGGAAGCAGTGTGCAAAGTTTTATTTATTTATTTTTGATATTACTCTTAGGATTTATATACGTCAGAGCACAATTGGAATTTGAAGTTAATTAATTACCGACATTATTACATTTTCACATACAACTAAATTACTTCCGACAAAAAATGTCCCGTGAGACGAGCAAAAAAAAAAAAAACAATTTCTCCAAAGCTACCCAAAAAAAAACGATAAAGAAATGACGTGACTAATACGATCTATTACGACGTAACCTTTTCGGCTCATAAAGTATTCCCGAGTGTAAGTTCGCCGGGAATTCCCGCGCGAAAATAGAAACATTCACACATATACCATGTCCATGTATATAATAAATGTACAGCGGGTATATATATAGCGCGAGGGACTCTCGATCCACGGTCGACTCGTACCCGAACCTTTCACATCAACCGAGTAATTGGCATCCAGCGCGACGGGGCAGAGTTTCTCGTTCGAATCGTGTAAGCTCCAACTGGTCCGTGTTACCTCGACGAAAATTCCCCCCCTCGCCCCCCCCCCCCCCCCTCCGCTCTCTGTCTCTCCTGTCACTCGGATCAGAAACTTCGCGTTGAATTCCGCGCCCGCAGCTTCTTTTCTCACGTCTCCGCTCCTGCTTTTTCGACGACTCGTTGGAACGATCTTTGTATTTTTTCTTCCTGCATTTTTTTCCTGCTGCTGCAGAATTCCTCGTCTCGTCTCGGCGTCACGTTTCACCCGTAGATTGTCAAACTTCGCACCAGCCAACATCGCTCCGCTTTAACAGTCATTCGTGTCGTCGTTGCCGTCTCTTTTTATATATAGCGCGATAAGGAAAGTTTGCAGCGTTGATACGAGCGAGCAAAATAGCCGGGCGGACGTTCAGCCCTCGGAAAGGGCGGGAAGCGGAGGACGATGGGAAAAACCGATCTTTCGGCGCTGCGCGGGGATATTTTGTCGCGAAAACTCGTCGCACGGCCGCGAGATTGAGACTGGGGGAAAAAGTCGTGAACGTAGATGAGAGCGGGCGATCCGAGGGCCCCGAGGGGGCCGGACGGGGGAACGAAGGAATTCAATAAAGCGGACTATGTCGCTCGGTTCAAAAGTCGTTTCTGGCGCGCGGTTGGTTCATCACGTTTTTAGTCGTGCTGATTGACCTCGAGGCAATTACGCGAGTCACAACTCGGGGATTCAAAGAGGAAACGCGAAACAACCCGCGCCAAAAAAAAAAATAGTACTGAAAGAATATTTCTGTAGTAGGAAGCGTCGAAGTATCCAAAGTGTCGTATTGGACTGAAAAAAAGCGTTTCATACTAAAAAAAAATTGAATCCTCAATCACAGGAATATGTTTTTAGGGTACAATTTGCGACTTGCAATGGAAATGTGAGGTCAAAAAATGAAAGTGTAAAAAAAAACTACAATTGACGAATCGTCTATCCTAAGTTTTTGAAAATGTTCAGTTTTTGACCTCAGATTTTCATTACTAGTCGCAAATTGTACCCTAAAAACATATTCCTGTGATTGAGGATTTTTTGAGTATGAAATGAGTATTTTTCAGTCCAATACGACATACTTTGGATACTTCGACGGTTCATACTACAGAAATACTCTTTTCATACTATTTTTTTTTGTGCGGGAATAGTTTGCGAACTTGCGAAAAAAAAAAAATTCAGGGAAAACATTTTCAATTTTGATACCTTACTGAGGAGGCAAAATTGCGCTTTTTTCTCCGAAGTGGAGCCAAGGTTAATGAATAAGTTTTCTCGTAGAGGTGGCTTAGTGAAAAATAGAAATTAATGAGGAAGCAATGTACAAAGTTCTACCTTGCAATTTCTTTTCTTTTCTTTTCAATTCGTTGCCTCTATATTTTGCTGAGCTCGGAGCCAGTGAACTGGCGAGTCTTGGGACGTGAGGTGCGGCTGAGAAATTCTCAGTGAGAATGCAACGTGCAACAATAAGGGCGACGGCTGACTTTGCGTTTTACTGCGACGTTGCATTTCGGAGTCGTCGTCACTGTAGCTTTAATTTGTCATGTAATTTGATCCGTCATCCCCACGATTTTACGTCGTGTTAAAACAATATTATCGCAGATTTTCTGTTTCACCCGTTTTTTTTACATTTTTATCAATATATTTTTCAATCCTTTGAACAATTTTATTAAACAACATTTTCTGTTTCATTCGATGCGACCCGATTTTATCGAACTTTCTTTTTTTATTCTCCTCCTTCTCACCAATAAATATTTTCCGTTTCAGTCGACCCATTTCATTTTTACCAACAATTCGCTTCCTCAATCCCCGCGTATCCGACTGATAAATCAAATTCAAATTCACACCGAGGAGGAAATTCCCAAACATCGCGACTCGAGGCTTTTTCTCCCCCGCCAAAAATGCAACTCTTTCGTCGCTTCGATATTCCCGAGAATTTTTTTTTATTTTCCTCCTTCTCGCTACTAAATAACATTTCCCATTTCATTCGACCCACCTCATTTTTACCAACAATTCCCTTCCTCAATCCCCGCGTATCCAACCAATAAATCAAATTCAAATTCACGCCGGGGAGGAAATTCCCAAACATCGCGGACTCGAGGCTTTTTCCCCCCCTTCAACGATTCAACTGTTTCGTCGCTCCGGTATTCCCGAGTCGGTGACACAGCCGCTCGGCGTCGAGGAGTCGGGAAGGGGGGGGGCCAATATTCCCTATATCGCCGTCGTTCCGGAAAAATGGTACCCGCAGCGTGGAAGCCCGAGGCGGCGTTCCGCTCGAAACTTTTGCACCCCCCGGGGGGGGGGGGGGGGGGGGGGGTGACGGCACGAAAGCCCAGAGGGGAGGAAGGTGAGCGGCCGCTTACTCAAAGAACCAGGTGATGCAACTTCCGGGCGACTTTGCCGCGACGAACACCTCGCGCTTCTTGTGTTATTCTTGCCGCTCGGTCGCCCCCTACTTGGGAATACAGAAACCCCCCTCCCCCTCCCCTCCACCCTTCCCGTCTCTTCACCCTTTCCACCTTCCTCATGTACGGCTATGTTTGCAGTTTTGCAGTTTCCAGCTTCTCGCCTTCCTCGTCGCCCCTGCACGGGAAATCCATAGCTCTGTACCCCCCCCCCCCCTCCCTTCTACCCCCCTCAACCTCCTCGTAGTTGCAGCTCGGTTCTCCGTGCTGACGACATTATCACGTCCCCCCGGCCGCACACAATCGGCCGGGGGATAATTCCTCGGAAATTCGACTAATTTCGCTGCTGCGACCAACGTCGAGAAGCTGAGGTTTCCATTCTCGCGCCCTCGCGACCTCCCTGTGTACAGGCCCGACCCCCGGGGTTCCCGCGCTTCCGTCTCCCCGACTCGTGTCTCCTTGGTCGCGTAACTTCGTTGCGGCCGCCGCGTATTGCATTGTCTGAGCTAACACGGCGGTATCTACTGGCTGTATGATATTGTACGAGGATATATTCCTGTGTATTATTAAAACATCTCGCCGTAGTTGGGTAGGATAATCGAACAGGCCGGGGTCAAATGACACAACGAAGTCAGAATTTTTCTAAGTCCACAAGGGACTTAGAAAATGTTAATAAATGTTTAGTTGAAGCAATGACATTTTTTGTTTCTTTAACAAGTTCTCGGTTCAGCAGACCAATCGATGGTTAAGGTGAAAAAAAAGGTTGTTGAACTGACTAAATAATTTTCTTGACAGACCGTGATCGCTGGATTTGTTGAATCAACAAATTTCTTTTCCCAGTGTTGAAACTACCTTTTTCTAAGTTCCCAAGGGTCTTAAAATACCTTTTTCTAAGTCCTCAAGGTACTTGAAGTTACGTTTTTCTAAGTCCCCAAGAGTCCTAGGGCTGAATTTTTTTAAGTCCCGCTTTAGGATCTCCAGACGCAAAGTGACCGGGGTCAAATGCCACATCGAAGCCGGAATTATTCTCACTCCCTCAGGGACTTTTGAATGCGAGCGAGCCACGTAAAATCTATACATATATATATTTACGGCATGTATGGCGTTATATATTACACATGTAGCGTTGTGGCGCACGGTTGCCCTGAGATAGTGACCGCTTCCGCGCTCCGAATGGGCCGTCTGTGCAGCGCGAGCCATAACTACTCGTTACCCGGGCAGCCGTAGCTGCATACACGTCGGCTTGCGGCTCGCCTGGCCACAAACCCCGAGGTGGATTCGCGCTGGCTGCGGCCGTGACTTTTTTGCTCACCGGCATCTCCGGCTCCACGTGAGGGTTGAGGCGGTGAAGAGAGGGGGGAGGGGGGGGGGCAAAATAAAGGGCAGAGGGCGATAATTCTTACGGCCAGATATTGTCGCGTCTCGCTCTGTGCTGAAAAATAATGAGGCCGTTGCCTCGCTCGCCGTTTCCACTTGCGCGGGTAATTCGCCACTTCGCGCTTTATTCGCCGGGTTGAAGTTGCCCGGGCAACTTAACGAGATATCGGTGAACCCCCGGCGGGGCACGTAAATTTTCCAGTGGTCTCTATGACGGGAGGGGGGAGGGGGCGAGGAAGAAAATAAATAAATGAGCCGGGAGAAAAGAAACGCGGGGATGAAAAGACGAGGGTGAAAAGGAAGGTGAAGCTTCTCGCGGTCGCGACACGCGAGGATGCTGCGCCCGAGGACCGCACATCGCGTGAGTGGGACGCATAACGCGCGGGCTGCGCACCGGCGAACTGGACTGCAGTGATAGCCCTGAGGCCGGTTGCACGGTTCGCGGGTCGGAAATGTTGCTGGGAGGGACAGTGAATTATTTGACGGTTAGTTAGTTATTTATTGCGCGGTGGACGAGAGACGAGTCTTTGGGAAATAAGTGACGATGCGACGCGAAATGTGAGAAGGAGATCTGGAATTTTGTGGGAGGAATGGAATAAAATTATTTTATATCTATTTCGTTCCAAATGAACCCTATGAGGGTTGATTAATTTTCTCGGGCTGTTTGACCAGTTCGCACCTCCAGATAATATCAAAATTATCACTAAAAATAATTTAAAAAAAACGACAATGAATTAATAATCCTATGAGGATCCTATGAGGTTTAATAATCCTATGAGGATTAATTAATTTTTTTGGGTACATTGACCAGGTCGAACCTCCTAATAATATGAAAATTATTACTAAAAATAATACAAAAAATAATAGCAATAACACTGGAAATGTAAAATATTCACACCCATCAGATTTTAATCCGCGAGAAAAGTGTCCGAAAAAATGAATTAATCATATGAGGAATAATAATACGAAAATTCTGATAATATGAAAATTATTACTAAAAATAATACAAAAAATAATAACAATAACACTGGAAATGTGAAAATATTCACACCCATCAGGTTTTAATTCACGAAAAAAATGCCCGAGAAAATTAATTAATTTTATGAGGAATAATAATATGGAAATTCTGATAATATAAACATTATTACTAAAAATAAAAAAATAAAATAATACTGGGAACCTGAAAATATTCACTCCCACCAGATTTTAATCCGCGAGAAAACTGGTTGCACGGCGCGGCTGTTGCATTCAAGCCGCGCATATTCCCGGCATACTCTCGACACCGCGTGAAATTCTATACGACCTCGCGGGAAGCCTAATTCCGGCTTACGAAATTTCGCGCATTAGGCGCTACTATACACGAGATTGCTTTCCGCGCTCCACTCCCGCGCGTTGGAGTCTCATTCTGTCTTGGCCCAGCCGCGCGCGCGGGGCTCTCCGCCTCGTATCCAATATACGAGGCATCAGGCGTTACGTTACGAAAGCTTCGCGCGCTTTCAATGAGACACCCCACGCCCCCCGCGATAAGTTTAACCCTCAGGTGATCCCGGCCAACGAGACTTCAGAATGTTCCCCGGTACTCCGGACGATTTATATCGCGGATCGTGGGAGGTGTCGAGGGTGAAGAAGAATTCAGTAAAGTGCTGGCAAATCAGCCGAGAAATTCGACTGATTCGCATGGTTCACACGGGACAAGAAAAAAAAAAACAAAAAAAAAAAACTAACACGCAGGGTTTTAGCTTTCACAGGTAAAAAAAGGTTTTTTGGCCACTGCAAAACATGATTAGTGAATCGACGTTGAATTTTCTTACTGTGAAAAATTTTATTCGCTGTGTTGAATTTGCTGACATTTATTGCAGTAGCAAAATGAATTCCATAGTCGAAAATCTGTAGCGTTAAATCCGGCCTACGGCAGGCCCAGTTCGGGCCCTGGCGGGGCCACCCTGGTCCTGATCAGGGCCTGCCCAGGGCCTGATTTAACCCCACAAACACTGAGAGAAAAACATATGGTTGAAACAACAATAATATATTTTTACTATACAGTATAATTCCCAGGGGGAACGTTCATATTTTATAGTTACAACAATGAGAAAAAATAATAGCTGCAAACGTAATAATAACTGAACTAATCAAATACGTAGTATCCAATACCAATCGACATGATCGTTCCTCCTGTGAATTATATCGGTACAGTTCGATCAACTATTCTACTATATTTTTCTCTGAGTAAATGTTCTACCAGGGTTAGTCCTAGTGGCGGATAATTCGCTGGATTTGGCGAATCAAACGAGATCCACCTGGTCCGTTTTTACGGAATAAATTCTAGTCCGTCAAGACTGCAAATTGCTCGTCGCACGAGCGAAACGGATGACTGGTGCAGCGAACAAATCGCCCGACGAATGAACTTTTGCTGTCTCAGCGATGTCATTTTTCTTCACGTACGTATGGTCGATGCCCAAACGACGGCAACACACGGGTGGTATTATCGTTATCGGTCTTATTCCGTCGTCGCCCGGCCTGCCTGCCTGGAAACGCTCGCGTCCAATATACGAGAGCCCCGCGCTTTAAACGAGACACCCTGCGCTCCACGGCAAGATTAACCCTCGGGTGATCTCGCACGGGTTGTACCAACGAGAATTTAGAATGTTCTCCGAAGCCCCGGACGATTTATATCGGACCGCGCGGGTCGAGGGTGAAAACAAAAAAAAATCCAGGCACGAGGATGTAGCGCCCGGGAAACCGGCTGAGAAATTCGACTGGTTTCGTATGGTTCATATAACAGGACGAAGACAACCCCCAACTCTGAAACACTACGTCCCTTAAATTGTCTAAAATATAAAAAGTATAAAATACTAAAATAATAAAATATACAGAACACTGAACAAATTAGGAATATTGTCATCTATTTGTTCAAGGCCCAATCAATGATTGGAACAAATGCAGAAAAAAATGGTCGAGAAAATAGTCAGGCGATCCGCAGAAGTGTGTGTAAAATTTGTTGGTCACATTTATTTTTAAAAAATGTAGCTACCTACATTTTTTTTTAAATAACCGAAATTTAATTTTTACATTTTTTTAAATAACCGAAATTTAATTTTTTACATTTTTTAAATAACCGAAATTTGATTTTTGAATTTTTTTTAAATAACCGAAATTTAATTTTTTACATTTTTTTAAACAAACGAAATTTAATTTTTTACATTTTTTTAAATAACCGAAATTTAATTTTTTACATTTTTTAAATAACCGAAATTTAATTTTTAACATTTTTTAAATAACCGAAATTTAATTTTTTTTTCATTTTTTGTAAGTCACCAAATTTAAAATTCACCCAATTCACTCAATCTTAATTTAACCCATATTTAATTTTCTTTATATTTTGTTCCGTGATTAACCCTCGGGTGATCTGGCGTGGGTTGCACCACAGGCCACGAGAATTTCGAATATTCTCTCCGAGGCTCCGGACGATTTATATTGCGGGTCGGGCGAGTCGAGGGTGAAAAAAGAATCCAGGCACGAGGCTGGTAAACCAGTCGAGAAATTCGGCTGTTTCGCATAGTTCGCGCGACAGGAGAAAAACAACCCCCCAAACACGCGCCGTGTATTCGTTCGGGGCCCAATCGATGATAACACAGGTGGTGCATTCCCGCGTTATTGGAAAACAATGAATCTCGCGGCGGTCTTCTCCTCACAAGGCGAGAGGCACCGAAGTCGATACAACAGTTATATGTATGTGAGGCCTGCCCTCGAGATATGACACTCTGTATGCACTGTCAGTCGTGAGAGACTATTTAAAAAAAAAAAGCAAAACGAGATGTAGATCACTGATGAATGCAGTGAAAAGTAATAATTCGTTGACGATTCTAAACGGGTGTGAGGGACATCCGAGTTATCGAAAAGATTTATAATTTCCCAGAGTAAAAACGAAAAGCAAAAGGGTGTCGTAAAAAATTTCGTGTGTGAATCTTTGTCACAAAAAATTCACTGATGAATGCAGCGAAAAGCAATATTTCATCTTTGAATCTCTCCGCGAGTTCGAAGGACGCGGGGCTCGAAGTTATCGAGCAGATTTACAATTTCCTGGGTTTGAAAGAAGCGAAAGGATTTTTTACACGTGACAGATTTTTCTTACTCAAAATTCGTTGCCAAGATTTTAGTATCATAATTTCTCACCACGTCGAAAAATGCAAAAAAAATGTTTAAAAAATTGCAAACAGTGTTTGAAGTATTTTCGATAACCAACTTTTTTTCAACAGCAACTTCAGCAAAATCTACATCATCATAAACAATTTTTTTTTTGGGAAACCCAACTTTTTTTCATTAAATATTCGGAACATTTTTACGACACCCAGCTCGGCGATGGTTTCGATAACTTTAAGATTTCAGTATAGTAATTTCCCACCACGTCAAAAAATGAAAAAGAAAATGTAGAAAAAAATTGCAAACAGTGTTTGAAGTATTTTCGATAACGACCTTTTTTTCAACAGCAACTTCAGCAAAATCCACATCACCATAAATAATATTTTTTCTGTGAACCCAACTTTTTTATTCATTAAATATTCGGAACGTTTTTACGGCACCCAACCCGGCGATGGTTTCGATAACCTTAAGATTTCAGTATCGTAATTTCCCACCATGCCAAAAAATGAAAAAAATCTAGAAAAAAATTGCAAACAGTATTTAAAGTATTTTCGATAACGATATTTTTTTCAACAGCAACTTCAGCAAAATCCACATCACCATAAATAATTTTTTTTCTGTGAACCCAACTTTTTTTTTTCATTAAATATTCGGAACGTTTTTACGACACCCAGCCCGGCGATGGTTTCGATAACCCTAAGGGAAAAAAATGGTTAATTTGTGACGCGATTTCGCGTGGGCGGACTCGGCAAGGTTCGCTCGGTATGTAAGACGTGATTCGTCTACCAAAATGAAGATTAAGAGGCCAGGTGCAAGCGCGACGTCGGCGGCGGCGGTTAGACGGCGGTTGAGGGCAAAAGTTTTAATCGTTTGAGGCACAGTGAACCCGCCGGGCGTCGGCGCCACGTCTTTCCCTTCGCGATTCTCGCAAACACCTATCCGCCTACTTGTTCACTCTTTCCCGCGTATTACAGCGCGGAAGCCTTCCGGTCCCGCGCGGTCTCTCACGTTTTTCACGCGAGCGGCAACGCCGGACGGTAATGGTGACACGGAATTCGCTCTCGTGAAAGACCGAGAACCCTGGGCTGCTGTATAATACTTTTGATATATACAGAGTGATTCAGAATTAATCTTCAAATTTTTACGGGCAACAGTTAAATATTAAAAAAAATATATAT
The DNA here is from genome assembly GCA_963932165.1 of Pimpla rufipes. Lineage (NCBI taxonomy): Eukaryota > Metazoa > Arthropoda > Insecta > Hymenoptera > Ichneumonidae > Pimpla > Pimpla rufipes. The sequence goes on along the minus strand of OZ010634.1, from coordinate 19,634,763 downwards.
ATCGTTGCAGAGATGAAAGACCGAGAACCCTGAGCTGCTGTATAATACTTGATATATACAGGGTGATTCAGAATGATTCTTCAAATTTTCATGAGCAACAATTAAATATTAAAAAAGAATTGTTGCAGGTATTTAGACGTCAGAATTGCAAATTTAGTTTAATTTCACTAAATTAATTTATCACACAATTTACCCATTTTGCGGCTCTGAGACACCGCGGGAGGATCAGATTGGTCCATCTACTGAAATTTATAGTACAACTGGAATAATCACAACAAAAAATTATTTTCAAAATATCGATTTTTACCCTATACCATCGTTCTCAAGTCGCATATTCTACCCCTGAAAATACTGGTTAAGATTTCTTAATCGATTTCGAAAAAAATATTTTTTGCGACAACGTGAAAGATATTTTTTTAAACATCAAACATTTTTTTTTAAGTAAAAAATATTTGTTGGCCTATTATATGTGATATTTCAAAATATCACAAATTTGTCAACACACTGATTTTGTTTACAACGAACTTTTCTGGTAATCAATCACAGCTCGAATAGTTTGCTAAAAACGTTTTCCGTTACTCATGAACGTTTTAAAAAAGGGATTAAAATAAATAATTATCGGAAATGAAAAAAAATTATAATACTGCGAAACTTTCAGCAAGCAGCGATCGGAAATTGCTGACGAAAATGTGGGATAATCGTTCTGAATCACCCTGTATATATATATATGCATTCATATATACAGACATACATTTTCTACTACAGCAGAAGATCGTGAGGACGACGAGAGGCGCACAACGAGGGTGTGGGATATAATGTCGTCGTCCTCGTCGCCGTCGCCGCGGCGGCCGCCGACGCTGCCACGAAATCTCTCTTTCTCCCGTCTTTTATATGAACCTTCGCCGCGCGCCGCCATAGAGAGCCGACAGGCTCTAAGAAAGAGACACGACCGGGCTCGCTCGGGGAAATTCGCGAGCGGCCCCAGATAGGTACAACTGCGGAAGAAAATGAGTGGCAAAAAGTTGAGTCGATCTCTGTGTGCGAGACGGAAACGCGGCTGGGGTTGGTTGACCCTCTGCGTCAATAGAGGCGACCGAGAACTCGTGGCTCGCAATAGATGAAAATTAAAATGAAAAATGAAAAAAAAAAAGAAAAACGAAGAAATTACCGCAGCGTCGACGGTGGCTCGAAAAATCTTTCTCGTCTTTCATACGAATCCTGATGTGAAAGACACGGCTTTGGGTTTGCTATGGAAATTCGAGCGGCCTTAGATTTCGGCGGAAAAAGGAAGTCGAAAAAATGTTGGTAAATCTTGTGGGTCATGGAAGCTACATTTTTTGGATGATGATCACAGGAATTTTGCCTCTCGTTCTGCGATTTATTTTTACCTCAAGGCTTTTTAATTTGTTTAACAAAAAGCTGCAGCTTCGCTCTGTGAAAGTCGCAATTTTTTATTACCGTCAGTTATTGTTGAATTTTATATTTTACTGCGTACTTCATTTTTTTCCTTTACGGCTCCATCAAGTCGCGCAGTAACGAGGAACAATGCGACTTTCAATTTTCAAAACTATTTTTTTCTTCTTTTATTATTAATGCCGTCAAGATTCGATCTCGTAAAGCCGATGAATGTGGAGGCTGTAATTTCGGTGCTGCGCTATTTGCAGTAAAAAGCAACGACGAGGAAACTGTTGCCGTCGACTGAGATAACGCGAAGTCGTCTCTAAAGCGTCCGAAGCGTACAAGACGCCGGAAACTCGTAAATGACTCTTATCCACTGCTGCGTTACAGCAACGTTAAGGGCGTCCGGGCTTTTATGCGCGCTGCGACGCCCACGACGAAAAAGTAAACAGGTCGTGCGGCGAATTCAGCAGTAAGTAAGCAGCAATTTTGCTCTGATGTATGAATATTAAATCGTCCTTAAAATTGGTCAACCAATTAATTCCACCCACCAAATAATTCGCACTATTATTAATTATGAATTCGCTATAGTTGATTTTTCCTCTCTTCATCAATCAGACCACAACAAAAAAAAAATTCCTTAACACGAAAAAAGAGTCTGCACCGAATAAAAATTTATTCGGCAGCCGTGACCACCGAATTCCCTAGAACCAACAAATCTCCTCCCCCAATTTATCCACCCCTCAGTCACACAATTATTTCCCATAACCAGGTGAAATTGTCCAGCGACCAGCCCAGGGGCGGATTTACCACTAGGCCCGGTAGGCCCGGGCCTAGGGCGGCAAATTTCGGGGGCGGCATTTTTTTTCTTTTTTTTTAATATACATCACGGAGGAAATAGTAAAGCGTCGCAACCCGCCTCTGTAATCTGCAACTTGACCATGGAGCAATATTTTTGTACTCGAACAATGACATCGGAAGGTTCAAGTCAAGAACTCTTTTTTTCTTTTGACATTTTTTTACATGTGACAAAAAATACCTGGCATTATTCGCTTTTTCGACGAAAGGGGCGTCAATTTTTTTGAGGCCTAGGGCGGCAAAACGGTAAAATCCGCCCCTGGACCAGCCAAGCGAAATTTGATCGCCGCAACTCTCCATTTGTTCCCGTGCTCGCAAAAATCCCCCACCCTAAAAAAACTGCCGCGTCCCGCACAAAGCAGCGAATAATAATAATTTTTTTCACCGTCTGAATCCGAGCCGGGCGGACCTCGCTCGGTTGGCTCGTAAAGCGCTTTGGTGGAAACAATGATGATAATAAACTGTAATTGTTCGCCCTCTGCCGGGGTTAAGAGATAATTGGTGATACAGCGGAGACCGCGGGTGGCGCAGGTCACGATAAGGGCGCTCGTTGCCGGTGTGTTGAAAAAAAAAAAAAGAAGAAAAAGATATAATAAAATGTAAAATAAAATAAAACAGAGAGAAGATAAAAATAAAAGTTGCATCCGCAGTTTGAAAGGGACTCTCGTTACAATGGTCGGCCGTGATATTACCGCGTCGGCGTTGAGTTTGCGGGCTCTCGTGATCCTCCTTATGCTGGCGGTCCGCTGCCCTGTAACAGCTACGCACACTACGTACGACGAGTGGACTGAGAACGCAGGTTAACAAGACGGGAACCAGCTGAGCGCATAGAGCGAGAGCGAGTTGTAAAAAAATGCAAAGAAATCCAGAAAAAAATCGTAAACAGAGGTTCGTACGTAACAACAGTATTTAAAGTATTTTCGATACTGATCTTTTTTTCAGCGACAATTTCAGCAAAATCTTCATCACCATAAATTAATTTTTTCTGTGAAACCAACGTTTTTTTTTTTTTTTTTTTTTTTTCATTCAATTTTCGGGAAATTTTTACGACATCCATCCTGGCGATGGTTAAGATAATTTGAAGAAAAAAAAAATCGTTCAAAATGTATGATAAAATATAAAATAAGACAAAATGTAAAATAAAATAAAATGTAAAATAAAACAAAATGCAAACTAAAATAAAATGTAAAATAAAAGAAAATGCAAAATAAAACAAAATGTAAAATAAAACAAAATGAAAAATAAAATAAAATATAAAATAAAGCAAAATGTGAAATAAAACAAAATGCAAAATAAAATGTAAAATAAAACAAAATGCAAAACAAAATAAAATAAAATAAAATAAAAATAAAAGTTGCATCCGCGGGTTAACAGGGGCTCTCGTTACAATCGTCGGCCGTGACATTACCGCGTTAGCGTTGCGTTTGCGGGCTCTCGCAATCCTCCCGATGCTGGTGGTCCGGTGCCCTGTAACAGCTCCGCGCACTACGTACGACGAGTGGACTGAGAACGCAGGTTAACAAGACGGGAACCAGCTGAGCGCATAGAGCGAGAGCGAGTTGTAAAAAAATGCAAAGAAATCCAGAAAAAAAATCGTAAACAAAGGTTCGTACGTAACAATAGTATTTAAAGTATTTTCGATACTGATCTTTTTTGCAGCGACAATTTCAGCAAAATCTTCATCACCATAAATTATTTTTTTCTGCGAAACCAACGTTTTTAAAAAATGCAATTTTCGGGAAATTTTTACGACATCCAGCCTGGCGATGGTTTCGATAATCTTCATGGAAAAAAATCGTAAAAAATGTATAATAAAGTGTAAAATAAAACAAAATGCAAAATAAAATAAAATGTAAAACAAAACAAAATGCAAAACAAAATAAAATGTAAAACAAAACAAAATGCAAAATAAAAAAATGTAAAATTAAGAGTAAAATCAAAAAAATGCAAAATAAAAAAAATGTAAAATTAAAAAAGTAAAATAAAACAAAATGCAAAATAAAAAAAATGTAAAATTAAAAAAGTAAAATAAAACAAAATGCAAAACAAAATAAAATAAAATAAAATAAAAATAAAAGTTGCATCCGCGGGTTAACAGGGGCTCTCGTTACAATCGTCGGCCGTGACATTACCGCGTTAGCGTTGCGTTTGCGGGCTCTCGCGATCCTCCCGATGCTGGTGGTCCGGTGCCCTGTAACAGCTCCGCGCACGAGGTGGGACGAGTGGAGTGAGAACGCAGGTTAACACGACGGGGACCAGCTGAGCGGCGCGGGGCGCGAGAGCGAGAGAGAGAGAGAGAGAGTGCGAGAGCGACCGGGACCGGGAGGGCGGGCGGCCTTCGGGGAAGGGGTGGAGCGCTCGGCGAAGAGGAAGAGGAGGCGGCGGCGGCAGCAGCGAGGGTGGGTTAGCTTCGAATCGGGGGTTTGCTTTCAGAGAAGTACGCAGTGCTCTCTCGTCTCGCGACCCGAGAGAACGAGACGGGACAACCGTACGCACGTCTCACCCTCGCTAATCCCCTCGCCGTGATCGCGAATGCGTGCGCGAATGTGACACCGGTGAATAATAAAAGACGGAGGAAAAATCCTCGCGACTTCGGTAATAATTTACACGGCATTCCACTTTTTGCTTCTTCCACACACACAGGAACACCATTTTTTTTATTTGGCAAAATAGCGAAAAAAATTGTGAAAGTTTGATTAAAAAAAAAAAGTTTAGTTCCGGACCTGAGTAACGAAAGTTGGAAAACGAATTTGAGCTACAGAAAAAAGTTTGAGTTCAGCACAATTTTTTCTGATCCAATGCATTTCATTTTCTGTTTTTTAATTTTTTTTACTGGAAGGCCTACGAATTTTTTTTAGCAAAACTGCCATTTGGAAAAATGAAGATCGTGAAGTAATGAGGGAGAATTTTGAAGAAAACCTGTCGACACACCCCGCGCGCCCCTCACGTGAAACCCAACGTAAGCCTCGATTTATATAGTGCCAAAGAAAAGTGTGTCAAAAAATTGATAAATTCGTTGAAGGTTTCGGTGAAATTATTTCGATCGTCCCAGTCTTCGATCCTCGAGTGGAAGGATCGACGCCGAGTTGGCTGGTCGCTCTCGATCCGATCGAGTTTGGCTCGTTAGGCGTTGTCTGTGTCAGGGAGACACGCGACGTCCTTCGCTGCTCTCACCGTCGTCTTTGTCGAGAATCGAGAAGGGAGCGAGCCGAGTACACACGGAGGGAAAACGAGAAGCCAAGAGTCAACGAGAGTCGAGCCTTCCTGGTGCGGGCTCCATGCATAAACTCGCTCCGGCTGCTCCGCTGGTGGTCGTGGGTCGGTTTGTCTTTCTGGTTAACGCCGCGATTATGCGCCCGTCTGCACACGCCCTCCTCAGCCAGAGCGTTTCCCTGCTGGTGGTGGTGGTGGTGGTGCTGCTGGTTTTCCGTGTTTCGCCTGCTCCGACCCCGAGGGTCGAGTGCCACGAATGGAAATGGGGGGGAGGAAGGGTTAACCGAGAGAGGTGGCCAGCACAAGTATTTGGGAAGAGGTTCGCCTCGGCAACAAGAACTTGTGGCCGCGCTTACAATTTCCCCCCACAAAAGCCACGAAGATTCGCGAACGATAAACACGACTTTGCGAGTCGTTTGAGGAAATTAGGCTTCGCGGTTAGGCGGTCGAAATTCATGGGATCGATTCTTACTTCCTTTGCGAAGTGTTTTTTTTTTTTGTAAAAGTGGCTGAAGTGGATTTATTGAAGGGATGAGAAGATTTTTGAAGAAATCGATTTTTGGTGCTCTTAAAAGTTGAGGAGAAGGATTTTTTTTTAAATTTTTATTGTTAATAACTTTTTTATAGTCTGGTTTTCCGTGTTTCGCCTGCCCCGACCCCGAGGGTCGAGTGCCACGAATGGAAATGGGGGGAGGAAGGGTTAACCGAGAGAGGTGGCCAGCACAAGTATTTGGGAAGAGGTTCGCCTCGGCAACAAGAACTTGTGGCCGCGCTTACAATTTCCCCCCACAAACGCCACTAAGATTCGCGAACGATAAACACGACTTTGCGAGTCGTTGAGGAAATTGGGCTTCGCGGTTAGGCGGTCGAAATTCATGGGATCGATTCTTACTTCCTTTGCGAAGTGTTTTTTTTTTTTTTTTGTAAAAGTGGCTGAAGTGGATTTATCGAGGGGATAAGATTTTTGAAAAGAAAAAAAAAACGATTTTTGGTGCTCTTAAAACTTGAGGAGAAAGAATTTTTTTTATTTTTATTGTTAATAATTTTTTTATAGTCTGGTTTTCCGTGTTTCGCCTGCTCCGACCCCGAGGGTCGAGTGCCACGAATGGAAACGGGGGGAGGAAGGGTTAACCGAGAGAGGTGGCCAGCGCAAGTATTTGGGAAGAGGTTCGCCTCGGCAACAAGAACTTGTGGCCGCGCTTACAATTTCCCCCCACAAACGCCACGAAGATTCGCGAACGATAAACACGACTTTGTAAGTCGTTGAGGAAATTAGGCTTCGCGGTTAGGCGGTCGAAATTCATGGGATCGATTCTTACTTCCTTTTGCGAAGTGTTTTTTTTTTAAGTGGCTGAAGTGGATTTATCGAGGGGATGAGAAGATTTTTGAAAAAATCGATTTTTGGTGCTCTTAAAACTTGAGGAGAAAGAATTTTTTTTTATTGTTAATAACTTTTTTATAGTCTGGTACTTTGCTTCTGGAATTATAACGACAATGGAGAAATCGAGAAAAAATATCTGAAAAATTTCATGAGGTTTAATATTTTTGTGTCGTGGACGAATTTTGTTGGTCCAAAAAACTATTTTTTGTGCTGTGCAAAAATAGTGTTTAAATGTTTATCAGGCGCAGTTTTTGAAAAAATCAGAAAAGAATTTCTGATTTATTATCCTCGATACATTTCACGAGAGTGCGAAAGATTTTCGCTGAAAGAATAGAAGAAAAAAGACGACGACGTTGAGTAAAGTGATATGCACAATTGGGTCTCAAGTGGGCGAGCGCTAAAAATAAAGTTGGAAATTTCGATATCCCCCCCGACAGTGCAAACACTTGTCGTAAGTGCCTGGCTATTGTAATGATGGATCGATCCCGACGAGAAGATGTCTCGACGCGGAATTGCCCGGTGCTCTCGCGGCGGGTGCCATGAAATTTTAACAATTGTGTACCGAATAAAGCGCGTAACTACGCCAGTTCGGGGCTTTTATCGTGACGAATGGGACGGGCGCGCGAGTTTCCCCGATGGGAAGGAACCGCGTTCGCCATGCTCGTCGCGCCCGTTCGGTTCGATCGCAACGCTAAAATTTGTTCATCCATCAAACGCGAAAAGGACGTCAAATATCCATGAAATATCCCATCGATTGGGCTCCACTGAATTTCACGGAGTTCCGTCCTCGCTTTCCCGGGTCTCGACGTGCAGTCGGCGCGCGAACAAAAAAAAAAAATTCCCAAATTCCACTCGTACTGCAGCCGCCCCCATTATTTTTATTTTACCGCACGCGGAAAAAACGCGATACGAAGTGGAGGGCAAAAGTGGACGAGCGAGAAGTTAAAAAATGGAAAATAAAATGTTCCACGGTGGATTTCCATCAAAGAAATTTCCCGCGGGTCCCATTTTTCGTCTTGCTCCTCCCTTAGTTAGCGCGCCGTCGCTGTTCTTTGTTTTATCGTATATATATATATTCGCATATTATGTATTACATATTTATGTATATGCAACGTGGCCGCGCAACTTTTGCATCCACGACGATGCCCGAGCCCACCGAGTCGGCGTCGTCGACGTCGCCGCTGACGCGTCGGAGCTTTACGTCCCATAAAAATGCTAAAGGGCGCGCGTTTATGGAGCACGAGTTGATGCACCTGAGCTATGCGCGTTGCGCCCGCTCGGCATTGCGTGCGAAATGCAGACGTGCGCATTTATTACGATACGTCCTCGAGTATCGCTTCGCTCGGTGACGCGAGACGTGAATTCGCGTTGTAATACATAACATAATGTTTCGTCGGCATCCCATAACCCATCGATGAAATTTTTCTCGGCCGTTAAGTAAAACGTAAAAGTCAAGGGAAAATTCTGATAACATACGGAAAATAATAAAAATCGAACAAAAATGAATAAATACTGATAAAAATTAGTATTTATTTGATCAATTTTTATAAAAACAGAAATTAGTATCTATTTTATCAATTTTTATAAAAATAGAAATTAGTATTTATTTTATCAATTTTTATAAAAATAGAAATTAGTATTTATTTTATTAATTTTTATAAAAATAAAAATTAGTCTTTATTTTATTAATTTTTATAAAAATAAAAATTAGTATTTATTTTATTAATTTTTATAAAAATAAAAATTAATGAAAATTAGTAAATCGTTACTAATAAAAATCCATGGGATACAATGAAAAATGTAGTGAGATTTTCAATACAAATAATCCTTACCACAATTTAATTGTTGTGTTGGTTGCACTATTTACAGTCACGGGAGTCATCAAAAAATTGTTTTCGTCTCCGGAAAATTCGTCGTACATCGGAGTCTCGACTGTACATTTTTTTTGCGTGCATCGCGAGCGAATTTCGCGAAGCTGAAGCGTGTCTGACCTCGTACTTCCTTTTTCACTTGGAGCCCTTTTTTCGCGCTGCGGGGTATTCGCTGCTCTCCCTTCGCCCACCGCGGAAAAAGTTGACTCGATGCCGCGTGGTCGGTGCAGCTCGCGCGTTCCGCTGCACAGTGACGTTCTATTGAATTTGGCGTCTCCCGGGTCGCTCCCCCCGCGAGAGACTCGCGAAGGGTAAACGAGATTGGGTGGTATCCGGAGAGTCATGGACTGCCTCCGCCATTCGGGATATGGAGAAAATTAAGTAAGGGTCGCTCTACTTTCGAAACGATATTTCTCGAGAACGTCGAAAAATCAGCTGGAATAAACTGAAGTCCATAAAAAAAAATAAAAAAATAAAAATAAAAAAATTCCCTCGATGTGACTGTGCAAATTCGTTGGGGTTTGTAACGATGTAATACAGGGTATCGATTACACGTGGCTGTAGGTTGGCCACTCGTTGAAAAGGGACCATTGATTTTCTTACCAAAATTAAACCTTTCGTCAGAAATGTCCCCAGTACGTCTATATGGATCATCTATACATACGGACACAGTAGTCACTGGTCGATGTACGGTCAGTAATCAGACTGATTATCTTAATATTTGCTACGCTAATGATCTACAGTATTTAAACTACGTAGGGTGGCCGGGGCGACATGACGCGATTCCGCTTCAAAAGGGTTTGACCCGGTCGACGGGATGCAAATTCATTTTATAATTTCGGTGCTATTTACGAAAAAGTCGTTGATAATTAAATTTGTGAATGGTGTAATAAAAATAGTGTCGTAATATCATTTCATAAAAAAATAATTAATTCGCCTGTTTGTTTTTATGTGGTCGGACGATAAGGTGACGAAGATAAAGCAAAAATTCGCAACTTAAAGATGCGGGATGAAAAAAAAAAAAAAAAAAATTCCGTCACCTTCCGTCATTCGCAGACCTCATAACAATTTTCGGGGATTTTCGTTGCCAGCCAGAAGATTTTTTTTCACCCCTGTGCCATCTCGCCCCGGTCGCCCCGCCCGCAAATTTACAGCGCAACGAGATCGCGTTTCGTAAAACGCCATTTGGCCGGATCCACGATGAACGAATTAGCGGATACGCTGAATTAACGATGAAAGGCAGAGAAAACAAAAGGCGGAGCGTTAAATCGCAGTAGCCTCGCGGAGTGGAAGTGCCGAGCGTGTATTTGACTCTCGTGCGGACTTGAAATCCGATAAAAGTGTTGAATCAACGCGCACCTTTCGCCGTCAGCGTTGAGCAAACAGGGGGATCGAGCTGCGGATTAAAAAAAAAGCGGGAAAGAAATAACTAAAAAAATTCAAATTAAATTGCGATTTACTGATGATTAATTCGAGAGCCGGCGAGACTGACGCGATTTGCGCGCGGTGCAAGAGTCGCAAACCCTCGGGAGCCGCCGATATCTCCAGGCCTGTCAGTCTCGTAATGCCCGAGACTGAGATATTGCGCCGCGCTGCATTGCCGAGCGCATAGATTACTTTGATCAATTAATCAAGGCTCCATATAGCCGCGCGAAACAGCGCGGGATGCATACGCGGCGGGCGAGCAGCCACTTTGCTGCCTACGTCTGACATAAGTAGACTGAACTACTTGGCGCTCTGGCGCTGAGTGCGCGCCCGACCGTCAATTCAGACTTGGCGAATTTCGCGGTCACAATTCGCTTTTTAGCAGACGAAGCGGGAGGCTTTGAGACACACAAGTCAGACATAACAAATTATATTTCGTGTCGCGGCTCCCGTGACACCGGAAATTCGAGATCGCTTGAATAACACGCGGGAATTCGATGCGTTCACGCTGCAAATTTCGTCGACAAACGCGGCCTCCCATTTTTTTTTTGCTGCACTCGAATTTTTTTTAAGGCTATCAATTGTTGTACTTGGTCATTTTAATTATGTTTAGTTATTTTACTAGACGCCTCGTCGTCATTATTCCCCACTTTGCTGCCTACGTCTGACATAAGTAGACTAAACTACTTGGCGCTCTGGCACTGAGTGCGCGCCCGACCGTCAATTCAGACTTGGCGAATTTCGCGGTCACAATTCGCTTTTTAGCAGACGAAGCGGGAGGCTTTGAGACACACAAGTCAGCCATAACAAATTATATTTCGTGTCGCGGCTCCCGTGACACCGGAAATTCGAGATCGCTCGAATAACACGCGGAAATTTGATGCGTTCACGCTGCAAATTTCGTCGACAAACGCGGCCTCCCATTTTTTGTGCTGCACTAGATTTTTTTTGAAGACTATCAATTATTGTATTCGGTTATTTTAATTATGTTTAGTTATTTTAATAGACGCCCCGTCGTCATAATTCCCCGCTGTGTTGCCTCAGTCTGACATAAGTGGACTTTAACTACTTGATGCTGTCTGAGTGGATTCAACCGCCCATTCATGTTGCCCGAATATCGCGGTTGCAATTAAATGTTATGGCTGACGAAGCGGCGAACAAAATGGTTGTTTATTTGTGTGAAATAAATTTGTGTTGAAATTCGAAGCGGGATGATTTGTTGTTATGATGATTTGCAAGTTATTTCAGACAGAGAAAACAGATGGTTGGGTCAAATATATCTAGCGGCCAGCGGCTGTCAAATAAATGTTTAATTAGAGCAATGAAATATTAAAATATATAAAAGATGGTTCGACGAATTTTGTTAATCCAAAAAAACTATTTTTCGTGCTGTGTAAAAATAGTGTTTAAATGTTTACCGGACGCGATTTTTGCCTCAAATTATGGCGTGTAATTCTGTAAAAGAATTTCTGATTTATGGTGAAAAAAAAAAGAATTGTCAAGCTTACTAAACAATTTACTGTCGCACCACCAAATCTCTTTCCTCAGTGACGCGTCACAATATTCTCGTCTTTCGGTCTCGTCGCTCACGCATCACCGGACATTCGACACCGCTTGAATAACACGCGGCAACTCGACGCGTCTGCACCGCAAATTCGTTCAGCGAACACGAGCACCCATTTCGATGCACCCGCCATTGGAAATTTACTTCGCGCCGTCAATCGTACATTTTTTTTTATTATTTATTATTTATTCTACCGCTCGTTCGCCGTTAATTAATCTTTCTGTCCTCGAGACAATGAAACGAAAATACATATTTTCTTCCAGTCTCCTCAATATTCGCGCGCGAATAAATTTGCACATTTTGCGTTCTATCGTCACGGCGTTTCATTCAGCAATTTTAATTCAACTTTTTTGCATTTGTATCCATTGTTACTTTTATTCAATGTTTCACCTCCTTCTGTCGCAACTTTTCACGACCCTTTTTTTTTTCTTCTCAAGCATCCTATTCACCGAAGTATGAAATAAAACGTCATGTCTTGATTGCGAAACATGAGGCTTATTCAGTCCTCCCGCCTTCATCTTGGTCGCTCGACCCAAGGAGAGAAAAATCTACATTGAAAGTGGAAATGCAACGAAAGGGAGGACGAGGGTAGAAGGGGAAAGGGGGAGGGGTAGATAGGTTTATCCGAGGCTCGTAGGGTGTCGAGGGTCTAGACAGTGCGACAGTCGAGCACAGAGAACGAGAACCGACGGTGGCGGGGGGCAACATTTGTCATTGGGAATTGCAAAAGTTGCCGCGGTCCAACATTCTCGCTTCTCCCTCGCGCGGCGGCTCCACGAGCGAGATAAGGGTTGTTGGAATTGTCAACACGTTAGATTTACAATCCGCGCGTTTATTTTTGCCGAGCGACCGACCGCGCCGAACGAAGTTCATTGTGCGGGATTTTCGGCGCTGGGAGACACGAGGAACTTTTTAAGTTTCTCCCGAGTCGGTCCTCGGCGAGTCTAACTTTGGCCTGTGGATAAAGAAGAACGTAAATGGAACTACATAAACGTCAAAATGGTCTTCAAACACACAAACAGCACGGGCGCAACTTTTGTTCCCACGAAAGTGGCATCCGAGTCGAGATAAGCGAGCAACAAAATTGTGCACTGGGGATGAGAAAAAAAAAGACCAAAAAAAAAAAAAACGTGATGGATGCGGACGGTAATTGGGACTGAAGTGGGAATAAATGAATGAAAAATTGCGGGTGCGAATTCTCCGTCACGTCGTGGTATTAAATTTGCGGAAATTCTTAGGGAAAAAAAATAATAATAAAAAATTCATTTAATGACTAGTCCGGGGAAAATAATGCGATTATTCTCGGGCACGAGTTCGTTACGTACCAAAGGCCGAAAAAAGGCCAACTTGGGTTAAAAAGTCGCAGAGCCGCGAAGGAGGGAACACGGGGCGGTTGATCGCGAGCACGTTGATTTTTCAAACCGCACCCCGCTACCCCCGAGCCACAGTCCCCGGGGTTTCGTGTACGTGACACGAATTCTCTCCTCGCCCAGTTGACTTCGCGACTTTATAAATATTTCGTTTCGCGCGCTATATGGGGCGAGCGACGCGCTGTGTATGAGAGACAGCGGCGCGGCGGAAGTGAACCGAGAAAAACAAGACGAAAGTTCCCTCGACAATTCTCAACCAGCGACGAGTCGTATGCGAATAAAAATGTGTTTTAAATAGAACTTTGTATTTTTTCGATTTTGTTTTTTGTTACACGTTTTAGTCGGACCTGAGTTAATTTTTTTTCGAACTTCTTTTTTCGCAATCAAGTAAAAAGCGTTTTGCGGGGTGGAATATGCAGATGCTATGGGTTAAACGTCGATATTTTGAAGAAAACAAAATTTGATTGCTCGAGGGGTCGATTTTGGAATTTTTCGACCGGGCTTGATTTGATGAATTCCGACAAAAAAAAACATCGAAAAAAATGATTTCTTTATAAAAGTCGAAATGATTTCTTTCTAAAAATCGAAATAAAAAATAAAAAAATTAGATGCTCGTAGAGTCGAATTTGACTTTTTTTTTACCGTGTCCGGTATTATGAATGATGATAACAAAAAAATATCGAAAAAATGTCTCGTTTCTAAATCAACTTGTTCAACTGCCAAAAAATGATATATCGAAGACAACATCCTCAAAAAAAAGGGTACAAAAATTCTGAAACCGAAGCTGCGACCTAACAGCACTAAACACCAGAAGAAGAAAAAAACTCCTGGCACACAAAAGTAGACACAATGATCCACATATGAGTGGTGAGGTCAGTGACACTTTCTTAGCACTGCGAGAATCCTCCAAGAAAAGAAAGCAAAAAAAAACAGGAAAGTAAACGGGTATATTGGGGTAGCAAGATCTTGATACGAGTAGATGGAGGGACGGCAAGGGTGTCCCGTCTTGGCCGAAGCCCACGCGAATCCCACCGAGAGAAATGGTTATGGGATGAATGATTCCAAATCAAATCCTTCAGCTGCCAAAAAATGATATATCAAAGACAACATCCCCAAAAAATATGTAAAAAAATTCTGAAACCGAATTTGCGACCTAACAGCAGTAAACACCAGAAGAATAAAAAAAACTCCTGGCACACAAAAGTAGACACAATGATCCACATATGAATGGTGAGGTCAGTGACACTTTCTTTGCACTGCGAGAATCCTCCAAGAAAAGAGAGCAAAAAAAAACAGGAAAGTAAATGGGTATATTGGGGTAGCAAGATCTTGATACGAGTAGATGGAGGGACGGCAAGGGTGTCCCGTCTTGGCCGAAGCCCACGCGAATCCCACCGAGAGAAATGGTTATGGGATGAATGATTCTAAATCAAATTCTTTAAAAAAAAAAAAAAAAAAAAAAATATGTACAAAAATTCTGAAACCGAATCTGCGATCTAACAGCAGTAAACACCAGAATAAAAAAAACTCCTGGCCCACAAAAGTGGACAGAATGATCCACATATAAGTGGTGAGGTCAGTGACACTTTCTTTGCACTGCGAGAATCCTCCAAGAAAAGAAAGCGAAAAAAAAAACAGGAAAGTAAACGGGTATATTGGGGTAGCAAGATCTTGATACGAGTAGACGGAGGGACGGCAAGGGTGTCCCGTCTTGGCCGAAGCCCACGCGAATCCCACCGAGAGAAATGGTTATGGGATGAATGATGTTCCCGGGAGCAGCGGCAGCGTGGCTGGCAGCAGCGGCGGAACAATGGAGCACGAAGGACGTTGCCCTCGTATTCAAGGGACGTTTACGTTCGCCAGTTCGCGCTGCTGCAGCCATTTCAGTCCTTTTAACTTTTATTCCCGACGTTTAGCGGGCGTTGCAGCTGCGCACGTTCGGTATACACAGTGTACGTTAAGGACGCGGCCATTTCGAGTGCCATTTTACAGGTGGTTATTTACCATCCCCCGGGAATAAATTGGATCGCCGTCGTGCGGCTCACGAAGTCCCGCTGAGTGGATTTCGTGGTTTCCCGGAGATCCACCGAAGGGAGAATTAATGAAATATTTAGCGAAATCGGGGAGGGAGGACGGATTGTCGAAGGAGGAAAAGAAAGCAGAGCGGAGTAAAACGCGGACGACTCTGTCGGTTGGTCGACGATGTTTTGTCTTCGCAAGAACCACGGAGGCTCTAAAACTTTCTACGACCCATATAGCGAGGCTGCCTTACGAGGGGCCGACCGGACGTTTTATTGCGCTCGTGACTGGCGCCCCCGGGGCTGATAAGAAATGGTGTGTTGGGCAAGGCTCGTGACGCGGATAACCCAACAGCGTAAAGATAACGGCCGAACGGCCAGCTGAAATGGCAAACAGGTGGCAATTCTGCATTGATGGCTTAATAACAATGCGACTCCGACGCGGCGAGGTTATTTATCGCCCACCGAACGCGACGGTGAGGATAAAAAAATGTTTTTCGCTTCATGATGACGGGTTGCAGTCACGAATGGGCGAATTTATTTATCGAAAGACAACTTTACAGATGTCGCAGTTTTTGGTTAATTTTTGTTGTTTATTTGTGTGCCGAATTGCACAAATAAAATTATTTGTTGTGACAAGTGAATGTAAACTGCTGGTTAAAAAAATATTAGTAAAAATATTAGTAAAAATAACGTTTTTCGCTGGGTGATGATGGGTTGCAGTCACGAATGGGCGAATTTATTTATCAAAAGTCAACTTTACAGATGTCGAAGTTTTTGGTTAAGTTTTGTTGTTTATTTGTGTGCCGAATCGCAAGAACAAAATTATTTGTTGTGACAAGTGAATGTGAACTGCTGGTTAAAAAATATTTGTAAAAATAACGTTCTTCGCTGGATGATGACGGGTTGCAGTCACGAATGGGCGAATTTATTTTTTTAAAGTCAACTTTGCTGTTGTTGCAGTTTTTGGTTAACTTTTTTTTGTTTATTTGTGCGTCGAATTGCACCAATAAAATTATTTATTGTGACAAGTGAATGTGAACTGCTGGTTAAAAAATATTAGTAAAAAGAACGATGAGTGGGAGAATAAAACAAATACTCGACGTCGTCCGATTGGCCCAGTTTGCCCGACAATTTTTTCCGAGCTGAGAAATTCGGAAATTACTAAATTCTGGAGTTTCATAGTTCGCTCCGAGAAATAAAAAAAAATGTTTATCGATGTTTTGCCTATCCGAAATCGAGTTATTTGGCTTTAAAAGTCGATGGGAAATAATGGGTGGTAAAATGGAGATCGCGCGAGCGTAGATACGACGGAAAGCAGGTGACAATTATGGGGCTAACAGCTCGCCGGATCCTCCCGGTGATTTACAGATGACACGATCGAGTGCGCCAAAGATAAAGGGCGTTGCAGTCGGTTTGATAAATTCCTCGGTGCTCGTGCAGAGAGTAACGAGATCGTCGAAAGGCACTAAAGAGTGAAACAAAAAAAAAAGAAAAACGCGAAACTCCAAAGCGTTTTCGCACCTCGACGAGCTGGGGATTTTATTACATTCGTGACTCGGGTTAAGAGCTCGAAGAGGAGGGCCCAGGTTAACATATGGGATGGCCGGGCGACAAACAGGTGGTAATTGCGTCGACTCAACTGGAGTGTACAGCGCGAGAGCGCGAAAAACGACGCGAGGCTCTCGCTACCTCCGCAACCCCGGAGAACAGTATCGAATGTAATCGCGCACCGCGTACGAGGCGTTTCGCTCCACTCGGAACGCCGCGTTACGGGACACAAACGTAATCGGAAAAATGTATGGTCGACTTCTGCCGTGTGACAGATTTCCTGATGCTTTTGCGGTTCTCGCAAAACAAATATCGATGCGATCGGCAATTCATTTTTGGTACAAGTGACTATTTATACAGTAAAACTCTCTCTATTGTTAATATTTATTGTTGGTAGAAATCTCTCCCTTATTTATTTTTTATTAGCAGAAATGTATACCTTATTTATTTTTTATTAGTAGAAACATCTCCCCTATTTATTTTTTATTAGCAGGAATTTATACCATATTTATTTTACCCTTGCCATATTTTTGTCCCATTAGTAGCAGAGCGCAGCATTTAAATAATTATTTGTGGCTAAAATACGCTACCAAAAAATCGAAAATAATTCACAGATTTTCTCGAAATTCGAAATTAATTCTCAAAATTGTAACTAATTCTAAATAACGGTATGAGTGACTATTTGTATAGTAACACTGACTATACTCGTCATTCCATCCCTCGACTTTTTTCTCGGTGTCAACGTGCGACATTTCAATAATTTTTCGTGACCAAAATACGGAACGAAAAAATCCGAAATAATTTGTCAATATTCTCGAAGGCCAAGACTACTTCCCAAAATGTCACGATAATTTTTTTCGGCCATCAAAGTTGATTCCTCAACATGGAATGCGTTACGTGCCCGTCTATGTATCCTTTTCTTCCCTCTGATACATATCGACAGTAAAGACGTACAGGTTTCGCTACAGGCCGCCGTTCGGTAGTCTCGAGAAAACGAGGAACCGATGCTCAACGTTTGGGACGTGATCCTTTTTCAGATTACAGGTTTCCGCCGTGGATTATTGACCCCGGTGATTTTCCACGAACGATATACGAAGCGAATAAAAAAAAATCCACTCGACCTCGCTCAGGGGGGGAAGAATATCTGGCTGATAGTTTTTTTCGTCCCCCTCGATACATGGAGAGAGATAATACAGCGACGACGGATTTCCGGAAAAACAACGATAAAAGGGTTTCTCATCGATCTTTATTGCCCTCTGACGAAATTACGACCGCCCCCCCCCCCCCGCCCCTCCAAAGGCTGACGTAGCTTCTCCTCTTCTATTTTCCGCCCGTCCATTGTACGACATATATATCCCGTTTAGGAATTCGGCCGACATACGCGAAAATGCATTTTATTCAATGAAGCAGAAACGGGGAGATTCACGATTCTCGCGGGAAACGTGGCGGAATTATTCCGCGGTAATTTTATTTGACGTAGAAATAACCAAATGGCTATTCCCGGAGAATAAAGCCGGAGTCGCGCGTCGCTTTCGCGAAATGAATCGTCGAATCCATTCGAGCGGGAACGCCGCGCGCGCGAGATGTGCCAAGTTTATTTTTTTTCCCCACGATTTTACTTCGCCGCGCTCGGCGCGTCGAGTTAAAAGGTGTTTGCTGAAAACTCAAGCTTCAATTCAATTCTTTTTCTTGTTACGCGCGAAAAACTCGTTAACGAATTTCGTCACGTTGCGTAGAATCCGATTCCGGGGCTTTCCCTTCCCTACCACTTTTTAAATGCGCCGGAGCTGCGCGGCGAGTGCAGCGAACGACGTCGTGCTGACCCCATCGGCAGGACGACTGACGCCGAGACGCCGCTGCTTTTTCGTCATCAATGAGTCGTTTACGAATTCCCTCGAATCACGTCGTGTTGAGTACGATTTGTACACTGCATGATGAGGATTCTAAAAATCCAGGAAGATATTTTTAGGTATATAAAAATCGCGAAAAGAATGTTCTAGAAAAAATCCAGAAAGATATTTTTAGGTAAATAAAAATGGCCAAAAAATTTTTCAGGAAAAATCCAGAAATATATTTTTAGGTAAATAAAAATCGCGATAAAAAATTTTTCAGGAAAAAATCCAGAAAAATGTTTTTAGGTAAATAAAAATCGTGAAAAAAAAATTTCAGGAAAAAATCTAGAAGGATATTTTTAGGCAAATAAAAATCGCGATAAAAATGTTTTCAGGAAAAAATCCAGAAAGATGTTTTTAGGTAAATAAAAATCGCGATAAAAAATGTTTCAGGAAAAAATCCAGAAAGATGTTTTTAGGTCAGTAAAAATCGCGAAAAAGAAATGTTGATTTCGTAAAAAAAAACAAACGAGTTGCAGGCAACCCGACAGCCAATCAGAGAACGAATAACACGACAACAATACTTATATCGAAAATGCGAGATATTTTACCCACTGATTTTTCTAAGAGGAATATTCGAATTGTAAACTTTTTGTAAAATTTTCGCTCCAAATTAATTTGTCGTTCGACAAAAAGTAGTTAAAAATAACTGAATTTCCGAATTCCGTTTTTATTCACGAAATTATATATGCGAGATATTTTACCCACTGATTTTTTGAAGAGGGATATTCGAATTGTGCACTTTGTGTAAAATTTTCGCTCCAAATTAATTTGTCGTTCGACAAAAAGTCGTTAAAAATAACTGAATTTCCGATTTCCGTTTGCATTCACGAAGTTATATATTACAAAGAAATGTACCCAGTCCCCCCCCCCCCCCCCATTCCCAGCAAACTTTGGGTCATTAATTGAGCGTACAAGTTCCATTGTATTCGGGTGTTAGGAGCAGCCAGAACGTCAGTCGCAGGCGAAACTCCTCCTCGCCGGTAATTCGCTGGCGTATCGCATGTAGGAAGGAAGCGAGGAGGGATTGGGAACTTAGAGGCAGCCGAGCCTCAACCGTTATTTCTTCGATTCGCCTTTCCACAGCTTTTCTCGAGAATATGCCACAACGGGCGCTGAATATCCGTTTTACTCGCTTATATATCCGAGGGAAACGCTTTATTTCCGGATATAGGTCCTCGCGACGCCGAGTCCTCCTTTCGCTGCTGCGTCAACGTGGCCCAAAGCATATCCGCACACGTCTCGGCGCTCGGTGTTCCGTGCGTTTTAAATCCTCGATTTTCTCACGTTCTCGCGTCTCCTCGTCGATCGCACGCCCCTTCGTATACCCGACTCCACCGGCTTAGATAAAAGTCTTATCTACCTCCGCCAAACAGCCAGAAATAATTGAGAAAACACCATAAATCTCTATCGTAATGTCAATTTTCGTGGTATCTTTCGGTCTGTCATTCGGTCTTTTTGCCACAATAATTTATATTTATATTTTTATATAAATTTATATTCATATTTTTATTTTTATATAAATTTATATTCATATTTCTATTTTTATATACATTTATATTCATATTTTTATTTTTATATAAATTTATATTCATATTTCTATTTTTATATAAATTTATATTCATATTTTTATTTTTATATAAATTTATATTCATATTTTTATTTTTATATAAATTTATATTCATATTTTTATAGGATAATAAGAGGGGAGGGGAGGTGTTAACCAACGATATACAAACAAACAAAAATTTCAACCATCCAAAAAATTGTATATTTATACTTTTTTTTAATCGAAATTAATTTTCGCTGCGGTATTTTGTGAAAATGAAAATTTATTATCAATTACGTCAACGTAGAACTAGTAATTTTTTTTTTTATTTTTTTAAAATATAAAAACAATTATTCCCCCGGCAAATAATGTATTAACACTTTCGAGCTCTGTGTATAACGCGTGGCAAAACACTCGGCGAGCCGCGTGAGTATTTCGAGATTTCGGTCCGCGCTCGACCGCCGCGAACTATCACAATACCGCGGGCCATCGCCGAACAATCGCAACCTCGCGTAATCAAAAGCCTACAACGCGCCCACGGTTGTCCATTACCTAAGCAAAGTTCCGCGCGAGAGGGAAACAAACGAAGGTGGAATTCTCGATTCGCGAATGTAAAGCCGGAGGCCACGAGAGCTCGGGTAATTCGCGATACCAACATAGAGAGAAGAGTAGCGAGGGACGAGTAGTAAAAAAAAGAAAAAGAAAAAGAAAAAAAAGGAAAGAAAAATAAAAGTGAAGGGCGAATATGAAAGTGCCGGAAGCAGCAGCCGGCGCTGTAAAAAATTAAATTTAACTTTTCCCCCGAGCTCGAGTCGTCGCTTTTTCTCATCAAAGTCGTAAAGTCGAGGGAAAAATAGTCGCGGTGGAATTGAAGTAGGTGCTGAGGAAGAATGGATGAACTCGAGACGCCGATCGAAGGAGCCGAGCTTCGGGATAAAAAAAATGCCTCGCCAATGTTTATCGAGGAAAAATTTCAACAATCCCTCACAACATGTATCCCGAGTCTTCGCGCGGGTGTCTCGTGGTTTACAGCGAGCCGTGTTTATCCAGTGTGCGAGCGAAGCTTTAAAACCCAATGACCAGGGAAAATCGAAATCGGTCCGGCGCAACGCGATTTCAGCCCGCATTTTTCGTGATCACGAGCGGGAAAATATGTCGCGCTGAATTCTGTACACACGGCGAGCGCGGAACGAAGTCCGTCGTCGAATATTGCCCGGTTCATTGGCGCGGTTACATCGACGAACAATAATGCGCGTTCACCTGTTAAATGCCGACCGGGGCGAAGTGGCGCGACGCTATAATGACGGTTCATTCGACTGATCGCATTTCGCGATGTAAATCCTCGAAAACAATGAATTGCGATTCGTTCAATGTGAATTGCTGACTACGTTTGCGAAAAATGAGGGTTTTGTGAGAATTGTAGAAAAATAAACTCGTCGCAAAATATTTTTCGCCGAGCCTTAAGTAGCCTTTCTAAAATCCAGAAGTTAATATAATTTTTTTAGTGGTTCATGTAATTTTTTTAGTGGTTCATGTAATTTTTTTAATGGTTCATGTAATTTTTTTTTATTGGTTCATGTAACTTTTTGGGGGGTTCATACCATTTTTTTAGTGGTTCATACCATTTTTTTTAGTGGTTCATGTAATTTTTTGGGGGTTTCATGTAATTTTTTGGGGGGTTCATGTAATTTTTTTAGTGGTTCATTTAATTTTTTGGGGGGTTCATGTAATTGTTTTGGGGATTTCATGTTTTTTTTTGGGATTTCATATAATTTTTTTTTTTTTTTTTTTTTGGGATTGTGTAATTCTTTTGGGCGGGTTCATGCAATTTGTTTAGCGTTTCATGTAATTTATTTAGGTCACTCGATACCACTAATTGGCCTAAGAATTACGATCGTTTGAGTCAAAATCGTGTTATCACGCCCCGATCTCCCTTGCTACGTGTGTACAGGGCGAAACAGGGTGATGGAGGCTTCTGCTGTTGGTGCGAATCCGCTGCTTGATAGATTGGAATTTCCATCGTTTCCGTAGGAGAGCAGGAGGGTTTGGCGCGAGAGACCTCGCTGTATTCTCTGGACAATCGGCGAGGAAGCTACGCGGGTTCACGCTCAATGGCTTGGAACACCGTGAACTAGCGTCATGATCGAAGCCTCCTCTATCGATGCTTTGAATTGCGAATTGATCAGCAACGAGTAACTACAATTTCCAGACCGTCTGACGGCGAAACAGTCGCGAAATTCACGACTTTCTCGAGACTCCGTATCTCCAAGTCTAATTCGACTCAGGAGACAATTCGACTCCTCGCTGAATTGGCACCCGGATTATCGAAGCTTTTCAATGCAAATAAAACGAATTGTCTATCGTCGAAAAAAAAAACTATCGGTTCTGTGCAAAAATAATAAAACCAATTAATTTTTTTTCGTCGAGCAAAACCACACCATTTCTCCTATTTTTTTTTTTCGTCCCCAGCTCGTTTCCTTCGCTCACGAAAATAAAGCTCCTCGGTAATTGCGCGAAACAGACTCGTAAATTCCGGCGAGAAGCTCTTAGAGAAATCGTCGGGTTGATGTTGGTGGCTTCGGGCTAGTGATTTTATTTGAACAGCCGGGCGAAAAACGACGCTAGAGGAAAAAGAACCTGGGATCGATTAAGAGGGCACAATTCTGAGATTGTCCGGAGAAACGGAGGAAATTTGTGACTATTTGTCTTCATCCCGAAGGGGAATCCAAATTGTCTCCAATCTAAATAACACGATTCGTTTGATTCCGTCTGCGCGAAAAAGATATTCGATTAATTTTCTCTTATCGATTCTATTCATCAACTTAATTCTGCTAGCTCATTTTTTTTTTTAATTGAACATTTTTCTTTGAAACGAATTATTGGACGATGGAAGTAAAAAAATTAAGTGCTTCAGTGAATCTCCATTTCTTTCATATTTTAATTCCAGGGTCTTAGCCATTCCACCTCCGCCTGTCTTTATTCACTTGATCTGTTTCTATCTTTGCCACTACCGACTACAAAATTTACATCGAAAATGCGAAATATTTTTCTCAGTGATTTTTTTGAAGAAAGAAAATCACTCTTTCCATCTGTATTTCGAAATAAATTCCGTACCTGAAGAACAAAAACCCTTCCAAAGATGCATCAACCGAGTTCGCCAATCCCCGTGAGAATTTCTCGAAGAAGTCGCTCGTTTGTTGTTAATGGTTTCGCGCCAGCGAATTTCTTCGCGCAACCACGAGAAAAAACGTGTGCCCGATTAAGAGGCTACAATTCCTGTAGCGCCTGGCGAAACCGCAAAATATCCGGACATCCTCGAGGCAAGAAAATTGATCAATACCAGGTCCGACAATTCATCTTCCTCCCAAATCCCGAATCCGGATTACCAGAGCCGTCCGGACAGAAACTAATTGTGCTCCCTCGCAGGACAAAACTATCAATAGTCGCCTTTTCACGTACAAAAAAAAGCGGATATCCAATTAAGTTTTATTTTCCTCAAACAAATCCCCCTCCGTCGCCCTTTTCTCATCATCCCCCATTTGCCTTTGTCCCACCCGGGCCGAAATAAAGCCCTTTGGAAGTCGCGCGCGAGCTGCGAACTCGTGAATTACGAGGCGAAAACCCTCGGCGAATTCTCGGGCGGTGGATATAGTGTCGGTGTGGTTTCAGGCCGGTGGGTTTCTTTGGACAGCGCGGAAAAGGAGAGTGAGAGAAGAAAAAAAACGAAAAAAAAAAACCCAGAAAAGTGAGACCGATGAAGAGGCGAGTCTGAGTCTCGGGCGAAGGTGGAAGAGTCGACCGAGCTGCGAACAGGCGCGAAGGCTCGGTGTATGTGTGCGTTATTCTTGAGGGGCGAGGCGACGAGTGAAAAAGAGACAGGTAGAATGAAGAACTACCTACAGTGCACCTCGAGGGGTACGAAAACAGCGAGCAGCAACGGTTGAGGCTGACGAAAAAAAAAAGAAAAAAAAAATCACGTGGTGGGAAAAGACAGAGAGGGGAAAGTGGGAAGAGTGGGGGGGATGAAACTCGGAGGAACCTTATTTTTCCCGACGCTCCCCGGAATGCTGACTGCACTGTATACGCTCGTGGGAAAGTAACATCCGATTCCGGGGTCTCCGCAGGCAGCGGAGCGTTCCTCGTTAATTCACTGAAGCGTTTCGCGGTAGTAGGTACTGCAAAAGCACCGTATACGTCATAATACAGACAGACAGACAGACAGAGGGGGGGGGGGGGGGAGGTTTGTAGAACGAGTGAGAGAATCGAAATTCCGACTGCGAAATAATTGCTTCGACGTCATTATACTAAGACGAGACAAGAGAGTCTCGACTGCTCGGCTCTGTCTTTGTATATTCAACTACTTTTCGTCGTGCGCCATGGTATATCAGCCGACTCGTTGCGTGGCGTCTCGTGACTCGTCCCGCGGCCCCGGGCTCGACGTTCCGGCGTGGAAACTCGACGTCGTGCCGGAGCGCGAGCAGACGGTTCCGCCAGTAGTGCGAGGCTGCGCTTGGTCGTACATCTATTAGGTTCTGCCTTAGCCAGATCCTCGCCTCGTCGACTGGCGCCAACTTCGCCCCGGCCCGGCCGTGATGCGTTTCGAGGGCGACCGTACAGCTCGCTACGAACTTTCGGGATTAAATGGAACATACCGAGCGAGCGCGCGGGCTCACTTTCGTCCGTTGTTTAGGACCCCGGGGAGAGAGAGAGAGAGAGAGGAGCAATGCCGGCAAGTGTTTCATTTCGGATGGGTGGACATTTTGCCGGGGGTGTCGAGATGAGTGTCGATTTGGTGAGGTAAAATTGGTTCGCGATAAAAATCTGGTGGGAAATGAATATTGGTGACTGATTATTGCAGTCGCGATCATTATTATTTTGTAACTGCGTGCGTAAAACTCGACTTTTCGAGGCGGTTTTGCGTGCGTAAAACTCGACTTTTAGAGGCGGTTTTGCGTGCGTAAAGTACTCGTTTTCCACACTAGTGCGTAAAGTACTCGTTTTCCACACTCGTGCGTAAAGTATCACTTTGCGCACGCAAAACCGCCTCGAAAAGTCGAGTTTTACGCACATAGTTACAAAAAATAGTACGTGTAACTCGTGCGGAAATAACCTACCTTACGCACTTGATGCACAATATACTATTTTGATGTAGTGTGCGTAAAATTCGATTTTGCGCACTGCCTTCGGCGCGTAAAATTAATTTTAAAGCATAGTGTGTAAAATGAAGTTTTACGCACAGTGCGTAAAATGGAATTTTTCACATACTACATAACAATATATTATGCCACACGTGCGTAAAATCGTGTTTTTCGCACTAGTGGCATAATATACTATTTTAAGTCAGGGTGTTTGTAAAATTGATGCTCGTCATTTTATACCGGAAGCACCACGATTTCCCTGACTGATTTCGTCTCGACGGTCTGAAAGAGTTTTCGGCATGATTTATAGGTTGAGACTTTGAGAGATGAACTTTTGTAGCTAACGTAGCGCGGCGCATATGATTTACGGCGAGGGACGTTTTTATCGATCTACCCAGAAGTAATTTAAACTGCGGACGAGGCGAAGGCACGGGATAAAGTAAACCTGCGTACGCGAATTGATAAAAATATCCGTTTCATTATCGAAAAATATTTTTTTCGCACGTTTTTTTTCAGTATCCACTCGTCGCTTTGCGTCGTATTAAAACGGAAAATTTCCCGGCATTAACGACGTTTTATCGAGTGGCAATTTTTGGCGAAATTACTTTTTCCGAATGCGAACGTCTCTCGGATGGAAATTCTTTTTGGCCGCTGCACATTAAACCGAGGAAATAAAGTAAGAAGGGCGGAGGCAAATCGCGCTTAAGAGAGGCGCAAACAGGGTCGTTCGCCGCTCCACTTCGGCCGCGCTCCCCCCCGAAAAACAGCGGGGAAAATCCGCGGAGCGGGAAAAACACTCGTCGCGCTCTCTTTATCCCGCGCAATCTTCCGCCTCCCACTCGTTGTTTATGCCAAAAAATTTGTCTTTCTCGCGGGTCGCGCGGCCAATTTCGTTCTCTCGTGAATCTTTCATATCTGATTCGTGGCCCGGGCGACGTAACGCGGGGGTCGTCGCTGCGACCAAAACTCGAGTATCGCGGGAATAATCCGGAGGAGAAAACCTCGGTGAGGTCGGGACGAGAAACCAAGAAAGAAGTCAGAGTTCTCGGTTATTTTTTTTTTTTTTTTTTTTTTTTTTCTAAGATGCAGCCCAAGAAGTCAAATGAATTCGCCAAGTGGCGTACAGAAGCGACGGGTCGGACTGCAGAAAGCGAGACGCCCGGGGTTAATTCGAAAAGTTTTGAGGGTTTCCGACAGCGAGAAACGCGGATAATGAGAGGAAGATGAGTAAGAAGATTAGAGAGATCTGGATCGGGCGAATATGACGAGTCGAGCGCCGGTTGAATCGACGGTGACAAATTTATGGTACCGCAGCCCCCGGCTGGGTTCGGTCTGCCCCCCCCCCCCCCCCCCCCCTCGCCTACCCGTAAAGTTGGATTAATCGGGGCATGCCTCGAAATATTACTGCCAATTCACGAGTAATCTATGCACAAACCGGGATCATTACAGAGCGGGCGTTAAATATGCAAACAGCCTGTTGAATACGCAATTAACTGCGCGCGAGGCTACTCGCTACTCGCTTTCTCCGTCGTTCGACGCATTACGCACACACGAGACTCGTGCTCGCGCCTAAAAGCGTAATTGCGACGCGGCTGCAGCCTCAAGTTAGTTTTCAACGAAATTGTGGCGTTATTATTATTGCTGGTGCCATTTTCTGAGCGACGGTTATACGTAACGTGGGGATCGACGTTGCGGCCTCTCGCTTTTGGAGCTGCGTTTCTGAAAGGGTGGACGAAAATTGTGGCTGAGGTTTTTTTTGCAGCAGGAATTGAAAGAGAGATTTACGAAAAAAAAAAAAAAAAAAAAAAAAAAAAAAAAAATTGGTAACATATGTTTGGAGTTACAGCATTTTTGAAATCATGTTTTGCACCTAATTACACCTCAGCAATTGAAGTCGTTATCGAATATGACGAACGCGAAAATCGCTGCTTGCATTGGGCTGCGTTTCTGAAAAGGTGGACGAAAACACTGGCTGCGATTTTTTTGCACAGGAATTGAAATAGAGATTTACGAAAAAAAGAAAAAAAAAATTGGTGACATATTTTTGAAGTTACATCATTTTTAAAATCCTGTTTTGTACCTAGTTACACCTGGGCAATTAATAGACGGACAAGATAGACGTTATCGAATACGCCGAACGCGAAACTCGCTGCAAGCACGACGGAGAAATTTCCCTCCCAACCGCGGCGTCCAATTGCGCTGCAATTTTGATGCAAATAGCCGACGCAGATGTAAACATTTTAACCATCCCCGCAGTCTCCGCCCGCGCGCGCCATAACCGCGAAAATACATATCTCGTGCCGTAAACCCCCCGCCCCCCCAAAAAACATAGCCCGACTCCGCGAAGCTTGCCAAAAGTATAGTTTCGGATTTATATCAATTTATTCAGCCGATCGGCGCTTCCGCGGCAATTCCAGCGCAACGTAACGCCGCGCGCGGTTTGGCCCAATAAACTCCGGCAACACGAAACGTCAAATTTACGATCGCCCGACTCTCTATCCGCATTATACGATTATAGGGCTGTTACTGCTGTTTTCATTATTATTATTATTATTATCATTATTATTGTCATCGTCGTACAGCGAACACTCGATGACGATAGACAGAATTAGATTTTTCGGGTGAACTTTGCCCCAAATAACAGTGAAGGAATTTATTATTTGGTCCATGATCGAAATACGTGGCGAAAATGTGGTAGTCGGGCCCTGGTCAGGCCCTGACTACATTAAAAAAAATAAACAAAAATAAAAATAATAATATATAAAATATATTATTTATTATATAATAAATAATATAATGATATTTATAAATAATATATGATATTTATTTTTACAATATATAAAAATAAATATAGTGGTCAGGCCCTGGTCAGGCCTGATGTGGCCTGTCCGGGGCCTGACCAGGACCACATTGGCCCAGACAGGGCCCGACTTGGGCCTGATTTGACGCTGCAAAAATTCTACCAGAGGCCAAACGAATTACGGCGAAGCATATTATTATTATTATCATCGTCATTATTATGACTATTGTAATTCGAAAACGAGTACACGGTCGAGACGCCGCGTATTCCCGTGGGAGAAATGCGTAAGGCAGAAAGTCGTGGTGCAAACAGTCCGCGGGAGAAGCGCGCTTCGCTCTCCGCCGGCTACATCGGGACACACGCGGGAGTTGTGATAATAATTGCTACAAGGCTCGGCGGGCTTTCACTTGTGTATGCGCGGAGGGCAAACCAACAGCGGCGACCAGGGGGCAGAGTCGGCGTGTAACACACACTAAAGGGACCCGGGAAAACCCGCGTTAACGTCGGCCGCGCACACCCTCCACACGCCTCGCAGCGGCCGAACACGACTCGGCGTACAGTGATTAGGGAAATTCGTATATACGCGGAATTAAACGAGGATAATAAAGCGTTTTGTAAGCCACGATATTCCCCGGCGCCAAGTATCCACCATTTCCACACCTTTTTCGACGTGAATCGCTTTGGTGGAGAATTTTGAAAAACATTTTTTTTTATTTCACTTAACGTCAGGAAAATAATGGAATTGGTTGTGTTTTTTTTTGCTTTTGTGGGTTAATTATTTTCACGCGAAGTTTCTTTGGAATATATTTTTATGTATTTTTTGTTGGTCCAATAAATTTGAGGCTGCAATAAATCATTTTCGATTGGACAACATTTTTACAATTTTTTATTTCCCTGTGGAATTTGATATGCATATGAAGTAATTATCGCATATGATTTTCTTTTTATTTCAAATGAAAGCTTCAGAAAATATATAAAGCGTTTTGTAAGCCACGATATTCCCCGGTGCCAAGTATCCACCATTTCCACACCTTTTTCGACGTGAATCGTGTTGGTGGAAAATTTTGAAAAACATTTATTTTTTATTTTACTTCATGTCAGGAAAATAATGGGATTGGTTGTGTTTTTTTTTTCTTTTGTGGGTTAATTATTTCCACGCAATGTTTCTTTGGAATATTTTTATAATTTTTTTTTTTTGTTGGTCCAATAAACTCGAGGCTGCAATAAATCATTTTCGATTGGATAACATTTTTTCAATTTTTTATTCCCTTGTTGAATTTTATATGCATGTGAAGTAATTATCGCACATGATTTTTTATTTATTTTTATTTTAAATAAAAGCTTTAGAAAAAATATTTTTAATTCAAGATTTTTTTCAGTTCTTTGATAATGATGTCATGAACAGGCAAAACGATCGAGCGGTCCAATTGCGCACGACGGCGCGGCGAAATAATCAGCTGAAGGGACGTGTAATAATCATACCCGTCGAACGAGCGCGGCAATTCGACATGGCATCCGCGGGTGGCGAGCAAGCCGAGGGTAAAGGAAATGACGATCGTTTGCGAAGAGATGGGGCACAATGAGCGGGGGAAGCCGCGGTTCGACGAGGGCGGTCGTGTCGGATTCGGCGTACACGATGACGTCGGCCGCGTGTACCGTCGCTTCACGTCGCTGCGACTAACGCGTGTCATCCGCGTCTCGTAAATCCGTCGAAAAGCGATAATCGTGGATTTCTCGGTTGTGGGTCAATTGCGGTTAACCGGGCGAGCGGGATGGAAAACGAGGGACCGAAAGCCGCCAGAGTTTCCCCGGCCGGAGGACTAACGATCGAAAAGGATAACGAGCCCGCGGCAATCGCTGTAATCGGCGAATATCTCGCGATAAAGAGCAGCGTTCCGCCTTCACCGGCCCTCGTCTTTCGTCGCTCTCGGTGCACTTGGCGGCGGATTACACAAAGCTTATTCACTTACACTGCTCCGCTCGTCGGTGTAATTAACTAAACCGGCGGTAATCGCTGCTCGTCGCGGAAAATCCCTCTTCAAAAAATCAGTGGGTGGAATATCTCGCATTCTTGATATAAATTTTGCAAAATTTACGTTATTTTGAGAGAAAAAAATTCGCAAAAATTGCAAGGTGTACTTTTTCGCGATTTTTTTTTTCGGTTTCGGAAAGTTTGAAGACCCTATACGATGGGAAATTGCAAAATTGATTAACCTATTATAGGTGATATTTTGAAATAACAATTTCCGAGGTCGATTTTGGCGATTTTCGGTCCGGAGCCGGATCTACGATTTTTGACAGAAAAAATATTTTTTTCGTCGCCAAAAAAATATTTTTTTCAAAATCGATTAAAAAAGGTTAATAACCAGTGTTTTCGGGGGTAGAATATGCAACTTGAGAATGATGGTATAGATTAAAAGTCGATATTTTGAAAAGGAAAAAAATTGGGGTCGATTTTGGCGATTTTCGGTCCGGAGCCGGACCTACGATTTCTCACAAAAAAAAAAAAATTTCGATACCAAAAAAATATTTTTTTCAAAATCGATTAAAAAAGGTTAATAACCAGTGTTTTCGGGGGTAGAATATGCGACTTAAGAATGATGGTATAGGTTAAAAGTCGATATTTTGAAAAGAAAAAAAATTGGGGTCGATTTTGGCGATTTTCGGTCCGGAGCGAGATCTACGATTTCTGACAGAAAAAATATTTTTTTCGTCGCCAAAAAAATATTTTTTTCAAAATCGATTAAAAAAGGTTAATAACCAGTGTTTTCGGGGGTAGAATATGCGACTTGAGAATGATGGTATAGGTTAAAAGTCGATATTTTGAAAAGAAAAAAAATTGGGGTCGATTTTGGCGATTTTCGGTCCGGAGCCGGATCTACGATTTCTGAAAAAAAAAAAAAAAAATGTCGATACCAAAAAAATATTTTTTTCAAAATCGATTAAAAAAGGTTAGTAACCAGTGTTTTCGGGGGTAGAATATACGACTTAAGAACGATGGTATAGGTTGAAAGTCGATATTTTGAAAAGGAAAAAAATTGGGGTCGATTTTGGCGATTTTCGGTCCGGAGCCGAATCTACGATTTCTCACAAAAAAAAAAAAAATTTCGATACCAAAAAAATATTTTTTTTGGAAATCGATTAAAAAAGGTTAATAACCAGTGTTTTCGGGGGTAGAATATGCGACTTAAGAATGATGGTATAGGTTAAAAGTCGATATTTTGAAAAGGAAAAAAATTGGGGTCGATTTTGGCGATTTTCGGTCCGGAGCCGGGTCTACAATTTCTAACAGAAAAAATATTTTTTTCGTCGCCAAAAAAATATTTTTTTCAAAATCGATTAAAAAAGGTTAATAACCAGTGTTTTCGGGGGTAGAATATGCGACTTGAGAACGATGGTATAGGTTAAAAGTCGAAATCTTGAAAAGAAAAATGTCCGAGGTCGATTTCGGCGAAAAGTTTTTCAGGCACGCGCGCCAGCGCGTGTGATTACTCTAGTTTTTAGAAAATGCTCGTTAACAATTGGTGAAGAAAAAAAAACTGAAAGAATGCGCGAACCGAAATAAAACTGATTTGTGGCTTACAAAAAAAAGTAATTCAAATCCGTTAATTCGATTCACCACTGTCGGATAATAAGAAAGTGGAGTTTAATAATGAAATTCTAGTGAAGGAGGACGTTTATTATCGTCGTCCGCCAGCGGCCGCGAAGCACCTCGACGATTCCATCGTCGAAGATTATTTTCCACGGTGGGATAAACACCGGGCGCTAGACCGGTTTATTAAAATCACAGGCCGCGCGTCGAATTTTTCACCTCGAAACTAGGAAAAGTATAGAGAGCGAACACACAGATATACGGGCGTCGTGTGAAACAGGAGAAGCCCGGTTGGTGCCGGATTCCCCGATTGATAGCCAAAACTTTAGCAACCAGCGCGAGCGGCGCCTCGTCGAGGATTATCGATATTGCTTCTCTCGCTGTGCTGCACCTAAATCGAAAGTGCTTATCACGCTATGGGATTATTATTTCTTTTTTTTTTTTGCTTTTAGCGTTCATTTTTGCTTCTCCTTCGGCTATACGAGGGACAGAGAGAGCGAAACAATTTTGTTAAGTCTGGGGATTCCGCAAATTACATGTCCAGATTTTTATGGAGTCTCGCGAGGGTTATGAGAATTATTGATATTACTTTTCTCACGGCGTCGCACCTGAATCGAAAGTGCTTATCAATTTATAGCATTTTTTTCGTGATGTTTTTCCTTTTCTTTCCACAGTCGAGGAGAGCGAAGAAAGAGAAAGAAACAATTTTCTCGATCCTGCGGATCCAACGAAAATTGCAATAATTACATGAATCAGGATTTTTATGAAATCTCGGGAAGAACGTGAAAATTATTGATTTTGATGCTATATAATTTTTTAGGTTTTTAGTATTGTTTTTTGTTGCTCTATTTTTGTACGGAAAAAGAGAGGGGAAGGAATTTTTCTGAACCTCGGGTTCCATCGGGGACGACGAAAATTACATGGACCAGGATTTTTATGGAACCCCGGGAAGAACATGAAAATTATTGATTATGATGCTATAGAATTTTTTTAGGTTTTTAGTATTATTTCTCGTTGCTCTATTTTTGTACGGAAAAAGAGAGGGGAAGGAATTTTTCTGAACCTCTGGTTCCATCGGGGACGACGAAAATGACATGGACCAGGATTTTTATGGAATCCCGGGAAGAACATGAAAATTATTGATTATGATGCTATAGAATTTTTTAGGTTTTTAGTATTATTTTTTGTTTCTCTATTTTGGTACGCAAAAAGAGAGGGGAAGGAATTTTTCTGAACCTCGGGTTCCATCGGGGACGACGAAAATTACATGGACCAGGATTTTTATGGAACCCCGGGAAGAACATGAAAATTATTGATTATGATGCTATAGAATTTTTTTAGGTTTTTAGTATTATTTCTCGTTGCTCTATTTTTGTACGGAAAAAGAGAGGGGAAGGAATTTTTCTGAACCTCGGGTTCCATCGGGGACGACAAAAATTACATGGACCAGGATTTTTATGGAACCCCGGGAAGAACATGAAAATTATTGATTATGATGCTATAGAATTTTTTAGGTTTTTAGTATTTTGTTTGGTTGCTCTATTTTTGTACGGAAAAAGAGAGGAGAAGGGATTTTTCTGAACCTCGGGTTCCATCGGGGACGACGAAAATTACATGGCCCAGGATTTTTATGGAATCCCGGGAAGGGCATAAAATTTCGCACGCACGAAAACGACTACGGGTGCGCTCGTTGTCGTGATAGACGTGGTAGTAGATAATTGAGTTTTCCCCGCACACTCGCGGACTGCGTCGCAACTACGTAAGCTCGCCCCCTACATTATTAAAGCACCTGTCGATATAAACAACGTTTTAGTTTATCGCACCGTGAGAGTTTCATCAAAATTGCCGTTAAACACTTCTCTGATAATAAAGGCAAATGCGTCACATCAGCGCAGGGGATTTTGCCGCCTCTACAGGAAAATTCAAGTGCGATCAAAAGAGAAGAAAAAAACATCTCTTAAAAAAAATTAAATCACGACTCAAAAACCTCACTAGAAACAAAATGCTGACACAAAAAAACGCTTCCAAATTGTGAAAACACAGTTTTATGCTATTTATTCTGGTCGATAAAAAGAATCCCTGCAAAGTAAACGATAAACCAAGTTTGAAAAAGAAATTAAAGACACGCCATGTAAGACCAAAGCGCCACAAATTTTTAATTATTCACTAAACAAGCTCAAAGTTCTTCGACAAACTTCGCTAACAGCCAATCAGGGAGTAAAAAGAATTCCCCGTGTTACCCAGTTTTCCGAACAAATAATACCTCGGATGCTCATGAAATTCCTACGAAGTCGACACTCGGTTACCCACTTTCGCCCCTCGAGAGGAATAATCCCCGTTTTCTTTTCGTTGCATTAAACGATGTTTTCACGTTCAAATTCCCCGCGATTAGAATTCAAGCGTCACCGACTCAGTTGTCTCAATGTCTGTTTCAGGAGCCAGCAAAACCTCATCATCGACCATCAGTCCAAGGATCTCGGATTCCCTGAGGACAAAATTATTCCACGTGTCGAGTGCCACCCGGAATCGCGTGCAATTTCATTTTTTCGCGGTGCCTCAAGTATCTCAATCCCACGGATAACCCGGAGACAATAAGTTCGACCAGCGATCGTTGGAGATTTCCGTTCACAGAGGGTCTCGAAAAAAAAAAAAACAACCTCGCAAAGGGGGACGAAGGGGACGAAGGTCCGAGCGAAGAGAAAGCCCGGTTTCTCTCGTTCGTATTTCTCAGCCGGGAGTCAGCAAGAAATGACGAACGATGTCGAGGAGCAGCACGGCCGAAGTGGCGCGACGTCGTAGTGCGGAGGACGAGGACGAGGAGGAGGAAGGCAACGACGAAGGAGGCAGAGACGAAAGGTGAACGTGAGGTGGGACGGCCTCTCGCCTCTCCAGCTCGAGCGAGCGACGACCAACGATCGACTCGGCCGAGTACGACGTGAGGGACGAAGGAGGACGAGGGGAAAAATACCGGGAATTTTAGGACTTCGCTTCCGGCGCGGCGAACCAACGACGACGGGCTCAACGCGAATACCCTGAGTTCTTTGTCGTCGCCGAGCACGGGACAGTGGAAAGCGAAAAAAAAAAAAAAAAAAAAAGACGAAAGAGGAAAAAAAGCAGGCGAACAAGCGAAAAGGGACGGAAATACCGACGCTGGAACAACTTGAGCATCGAGTAGGTTTTTGCGCCCCGCTGTACCTTCGATATATTCGCTCTTCGTGCGCTCAGGACTGTTCGTGGCTTTTTATTGTCTCCCTTTTTTTTCCTTCTGTTTCTACCACTCGCGGCTGGCAGAAATTTCCAACACGAGCCACCGACGTCAGTGGCTGCCGTTCGTTCTTCCTCGTTTGCCTTCTCACTTTGCGGATCGATCTCTGCGGTTCGATACTTTGCGTTTGCCGCCGTGTCGAGTTAATTTTTTTTCGAGGCTTTTCATCCGTGGGGCTTTGGGAAAGAAGAATTTTTGCGCGCGGGGTGGAAACTCGGCGGAAGTGGAAATATTAAAAAGGGGACGATAAACTGAGAGGGAAGAGTGAGAGACAAAAACTTGGGACCGGTAAAGCCAAAACAATGGGGACATCGAACAGGTCTTTGCGTCCTTTGTAACATTGACACATTCGTCTCTCGTCGCTCAGTCTTCATGCATTTGTTTTCTTTTCTCATTGTTGTACAGCGAAATATCCTTCTCGATTTTTTCACCATTTTCTAATTCCTCGTTTGCCTTCTCAGTTTGTGGATCGATCAGCAGTTCGACACTTCGCGTTTTCCAAGTGTTTAGTCACTTTTTGCAGGCTTTCATCATTTCAGGAAAGTGGAATTTTGGGCATTGAGTTTCCGTCGAAATATTCAAAAGAGCGAACAAACCGAAAGGAAAGAATATGAACGACAAAAACCTAGAACCAGCAAAGCCGAAACAATGGGGACATCGAACAGGTCTTTGCGTTCTTTGTAACATTGACACATTCGTCTCTCGTCGCTCAGTCTTCATGCATTTGATTCCTTTTCTCATTGTTATACAGCGAAAGATCCTTCTCAATTTTTTCACCATTTTCTAATTCCTCATTTGCCTTCTCAGTTTGTGGATCGATCAGCAGTTCGACACTTCGCGTTTGCCGAGTGTTCAGTCAATTTTTGCAGGCTTTCAGCATTTCAGGAAAGTGGAATTTTGGGCATTGAGTTTCCGTCAAAATATTCAAAAGAGCGAACAAACCGAAAGGAAAGAATATGAATGACAAAAACCTAGAACCAGCAAAGCCAAAACAATGGGGACATCGAACAGGTCTTTGCGTCCTTTGTAACATTGACACATTCGTCTCTCGTCGCTCGGTCTTCATGCATTTGTTTTCTTTTCTCATTGTTATACAGCGAAAATCCTTCTCTGCTTTCTCACCATTTTCTAATTCCTCATTTGCCTTGTCACTTTGTGAATCGATCAGCACTTCGACACTTCGCGTTTTCCAAGTGTTCAGTCAATTTTTGCAGGCTTTCAGCATTTCAGGAAAGTGGAATTTTGGGCATTGAGTTTCCGTCGAAATATTCAAAAGGGCAAACAAACCGAAAGGAAAGAATGTGAACGACAAAAACCTAGAACCAGCAAAGCCGAAACAATGGGGACATCGAACAGGTCTTTGCGTCCTTTGTAACTTTGACACATTCGTCTCTTGTCGCTCAGCCTCTGTGAACATCTTTTTGTTTCGCTCTCCTATCTCTCCTCCCTCTTGTTACTTTTCCTCACGGTGCAGCGAAAGCATCCGACACCATCA
The DNA here is from genome assembly GCA_963932165.1 of Pimpla rufipes. Classification (NCBI taxonomy): domain Eukaryota; kingdom Metazoa; phylum Arthropoda; class Insecta; order Hymenoptera; family Ichneumonidae; genus Pimpla; species Pimpla rufipes. The sequence goes on along the minus strand of OZ010634.1, from coordinate 19,598,383 downwards.
ATGTCAGGATCGGTGACACCGGTTCATTCTTCCATCTCAGCTCCCTCGCCGTGGCACTCGATCCACGGCCCATTTGCAAAGTGGATACAAAGCAACGAAACAAATGCGTTGCACATCCTGAGTTTCCCTCGGATCGGAAGACAAAAACGAGGACACTAAGAGAAGGTTCGAAAAGTGGCTTCACGAGTCGCGAAGGGTTCGGCGTTTTGTTCCTTCGCCGTCGAACCTTTTGCCATTTACAACCCCTTGGAGCCTTCGCTATCAACCGTGTTCAATTCTTCTTCTTCTTCTTCTTCGCCTCCTCGCCCGGTGTCTCCCGATCCACCCTGGCATTTGCCTACACACGGGCGCTTCCCGCGCTTTGCGACTTGATAGAGCGATGGGAGGAGAAGCCACGGTCGTCGCTCGAACGGACCGGAAAGCAATTACCACCCGACAATCGTTGCCTTTGACGGGCAATTACGATGTGCTGCCTGCACCATCCATTCCAGGGTTCGGGCTGTAAGAACACCGGAGCTTCCGCGCTCTTCCTGCTCTTTAATGATTTATACGTTTTTGCCACAGTCTCACGTCCCGGTGAAATTCGCGGTTGGCGGTCATTTGCATCTTTCAAGCGAGGAGAATGACATCGGGTTTCTGGTCGTTGGCCCTTCAAAAGCCACATGCAACGAAGGAGGTTCTGGAAAAAAAAAACACAAGTCACTCCTGCTTCAATTTTTTTTGCCAAATCACTTGGCTATTATTTTGTGATCCTTGTTATCATCATTTTGAGAGAAAAAAAATCTATTCCGAAAAAATTCATTTATATATTTTTTGTACTCGAGTATCGTTCACGTCAGGAAATTTGCAGCTGTGTCGATCCAAAAACGCATGCAACGAAGGAGGTTCTGGAAAAAAAAACACAAGTCACTCCTGCTTCAATTTTTTTCGCCAAATAGCTTGGTAATCATTTTGTGATATTTATTATCATAATTTTGAGAAAAAAATCCATACTAAAAAAATTCATTTATATACTCTTTGTACTCGAGTATCGTTCACGTCAGGAAATTTGCAGCTGTGTCGATCCAAAAAGCTTTCCAAGTGAAGATTCCAAAACATATTTACATAACGTCAAGAGTGGAAAGCGATTCTTCAACAAGGAGGATGGAGGAAGGAATAGGGCAAACTTTCGCGATACGTTCTTGAATAAGCGACGCTGACGTTAATGTAGACAGATCGCTCCTGATAAGACAGGCGGACAGAGTGAGCTTTACTTTCGCCAAGTTTTTCCACATCCGGCAGCCATCACCGAGCGTGATTGATCCCCGATCAATTGCGTCGTAGGCGCCTCAATTCCACTTCCAACAGAACCACGAATCCCCTCAGCCTGTGCACCAAACGCGATCGGCATTTATAGCACTGACTATTGACATTAATTTGTTTTATCTTCTCGGTGCGTCGCATCAGGGGCTCGTCGAGGGGAATTTCATCGTCGAAAGTCGGACAACCGTGAGGGAAGGACGAAGCGGTGAACACAATCGACTCTCTCTTCTCGTCTGCAGCAAAACTGACGCCGTGAGTGATTAGTGCTCTCTCCAAGTGGAACCGCGTCGGGTCGATCCCGCGAGGGGTTCGGGCGGCTCGCCGGAGCTTTTAAGGCGACGGGTGCCGAGATGGTCAAGTCGCGCGATGGGAGCCCCAGGCCGGGGACGGTAAGACGAGCCGAGATGGCGTCAATGACGAGGACAGCGGGACACCCGAGGCCGGCAAGGATCGATCAAAGGGAGCCGTTTATTCGTTAAGAGCGGCCAAAAACGCCGGGGCAATTAGAAGGGCGAGAAGGAGGTCGCCTGGCCGGGAGACAAAGCTTCGCCTCTCTCTTCCTCCCGTTTTCTCTATCACTCGATCTCTCTCTCTCTCTGGCTCGAGTCGTGCCAACGAAAGGAGAAATTACGAGGGTGGGGGAAAAAAAAGTAACGCGGCGAGGAGGAAGTGAAAGAGGGAAAAGACGACACAAAAGCACACCCGAGGTAGACCTCGACGACAACTCCACGACGGCAAGGAGAACGACCAAAGAAATGGCAGCCGGTAAGTGCATCATGATGATAAAATGGGCGAATGAAAAAAATTAAAAAAAAAATAAAAAGTGAGGAGCTAGGATATTTCGAGGGTTTGGTCGTGATAATGGAAATTGAAGGAGGGAATGAGAGCGAAGGAAGAATTAAAGATTTTCGGTAAATGGGTTGGAAGGTGTTAATTTTTATAAATAGTGGGACGTTTTCTTTGATATTTAAGACTTCAAAGATTTTTTATGTTGTACTCAGATTGTGTTCAAAATTAGTTTTGGACCGACAAAAATCCATAGGCTTTAAAAAAAACCCACAACCCACAAAACCTGTTATCGAAGTCAATTTCGGTACTTCCAGCCCAAAGCTGAGAATCCCGACATTCACAAAAACTAGAATTTTTTATACCGTTTGAAGCGCTCCATAAATTATCGTCACAATCCCCCGCCAAACATCCACGCATTCCACCACGAAAAACAAAAACCCAATCCAAGCACCGGTCGTCAAATTTATCGCCACTGTCTCGTATCTCGCCAAAACGCCAGCAGAATATCCAGCCGCCCACTTTTCACGAATGGATCGACTGTCCCGTAAAGTTTCACCATCCAACGCCGAATTTCAGTGATCCGATCGACCCGTCCAGCCCGGACACCCGAGACTTCCTTAGAGCCCATCGATCACATCCTCCACGCCCCCCCGCCGCAAATGCCGTGTATATTCGATATGAGGGGGCGGTGGTAATTACAGGTCGAGGCAATAATGGAATATCAAGCACCAACTTGATCCTCATTAGGATGCAATCAGGAGGAGAGTCGATTTGACGAGCAATCCGGGACTCGTGGTCCGAAGACGTAATAAACGACCAAGGGTGCCTTGTTGTTGTTGTTGTTGCTGCTGCTGTTGCTGTTGCACTTTGGGGGGACTCCAGTGTACACGGTGGACACGTGTAATCCTACACGTGTACGCCAATCCCATGCCACGCGCAGCCGGGCAGTCATAGTGATAGTACAAGGGACATTGTCGATGGCCTGCGGCAATAACACTGCACTATAGCTTCCTACAAGCCCCATCAGAGTCTGCAGAGTGCACGTACCATCCGAGCCCCCCTGCCCCCCTTCATCCTCTTGGCCCCTCGCATAGTCGAACCGCGAACGAGCTGCTCGATATACGAGACGCAACGCCTTCCGCAAGGACAACGCAAACTCCTCCCCATCCTCCTTCTTGCTTCCCCCATCCCCCTGCCCCCCCCCCTGCCCCCCTCTACTGCTCCTCGAGGGGACGATTAAAGATTCAGAGCTTTCCGCTGCATAAGCGCGAGAGCACCAGTCAGCTCTATGCTCGGTTTGCTTGCAAGTAGAACGGAATCACGACCCCGAGCTTTCTCTCACTCCTTTCGCCCTTTCCCTCGCGACCCGAGGGGGGCGGAGGGGGCAATACATCATCCTGGCCCAGATTCCACGATTACGCCGGGGCACGATCGTTTTTACAGGGGGAAATGGAGATTTTGCGCTATGAGTGAGGGAGAAAAAAAAGGAGGAATTAATAAAGAGCGCGACGGTGTTTAAATTGGGGTTTAGAGGGGTGGGAGAATTTCATAAATGTCTGCAGCGCGAGCTTGTGGCTGCGAATATTTATTTTTAATGCGGTCGGGGGGGTCGGGCGGATGTAAACCCTTAAATCAATGATCGCATCAGCGAATAAATTCGCGCGAAGACAAAGGTTGAAAGCGCGAAATAATGACGCGGTGATAACGCAGGGATTAATATGGGAAATCTGCAAAATTTTGGGGGATGTTTTACGCTTTTGTGGTCGAGGGCGTCGAGGCACCGAAATGAAATGGGCGGAGAATTTAGGATTAGAGGCGAAAAAGAAAAAAAAAAGTTAATTCGTATTTATTGAAATAATACGGAGCAAATTAGCGTGGTAATTGTGCAGCGTTTATTACACGCTTGGAGTAAAACGCTGCAGCTATTTAAGCTCAATGAGTTCGGAAAAAAAAATGTCGATGGTTAATCGCATTGTAATAACCGCGAGATTAATTCAGCCGAAAAAAGTGATAAAACCCCGCGGAGGTTTTACGTCCCGACGAGCCGGCGCTAAAGCACAGCCGACCGAAAAACGTAAAACGCGAGTCTGTGGTTTACGATGTTTTGCGAATATTTAATTAACTTCGAATGGCTCGTTGTAATTTATTTATACAATTGCGTGGGTACGCGGATCGGGGTGATAATGATAATTCGGCTTTCGCGAGATGAGACTCGCGTTATATTATTATTAATATATTATCGTGCCGCGAGGCGACTTTTCAATATCTCATAATTACACGCGCAAAGGCTGGGCCGTGTGTCACGCCGCGTATTCGCGAAATACGTGTGGGTTGCGCTGTGTCTAGACCGGCGTGGCAGCTGTGCGGTTATTAAATTTCCTAGGGGTAGGCGAATTTGAAAATAAATCTCCTCCAGGTACCACTGCCGCGGGGCCGCCCGTGTCCGGCGCCGCCAAGTTCGTCGTCGCTGTTTCGCGACGATTCAGTGGTTCCCGCGGGAGACATTCGAGGGAAACGGGAGAGAGAACATTTTTGTAAATTAAAAAAGAATCTCGTGGATCTTTAATTTCTTTTTTTTTCAGAGCTGAAAAAAAGTTTTAAAACGAGGTGTTTGGTGGTACAATATACGACTTGAATACGTAAAAATTCACCGCACTTTATGTTACTACCATAATTCTTAGGGGATTTTATCTCAGGATCAAATAAATATTATACTGTAATATTTATACTAATACCAGAGAACGATATTTAAAAAAAAATCCGTCGGGTAGATTTGCGTATTTTTTTAAAAAAGCCAAATTTCGAAGTAAAAATTTACGAATTTACGAATTTAATAAATTTAAATAAGAATGTATTTTTATTTAAACAAAAATGTATTTTTATGTAAATAGAAATGTATTTCTATTTAAATAAAAATGTATTTCTATTTAAATAAAAATGTATTTTTATTTAATAAAAATGTATTTTTATTTAATAAAAATGTATTTTTATTTAAATAAGAATGTGTTTATATTTAAATAAAAAATGTTTTTTTATTTCAATTTACGAATTTCGAAGCATAAAAACGTTGAAAAAATTCCTTTTTTTCCCAACGAATTTAAAAACTAATTTTCCCCCGTTGCCACGAGCCGTCGCTTCGCGTCCCGCACAGCCAAGTCCGCCGTCGCCGTGTCGCGAGATTCGCAGTGGTTCTCGCGGGAGGCATTCGAGGGGAGAGAGCGGGACGAAAAAATTTGATAAATTTTTATGTTGCGCAAGAACGTTGCGAGAGGCGGACGGGCGTTTATCCGAGTAAACGGTAGATCGATCCCAGCGGCCCTGTAAGCAGATACAGCGGAGCCCGAGAGAGCCCGACGGGATGAAAAATTCAAGGGACAGGGCTATCCATCCCGGTGGCCAAGAAAAGGGACGAGCACAACGCGTTGCAGCGCGCTCTATTCGTGATCGAGACGAATAACGATCGCGGGCTTATCCGTGAAGGGGGTCGAAAAGATAGCGGCCGAGGTACAACGGAATAGAACCTTTTCCTCTCGGCGCATCAGTCGATGGATTCAGGCGCGAGAGATGCAACGGGTATATAAATACAGCGCCCAACGTATAATACACAGCGCAACCCGTTTACCATGGCTGCACGCAGCAACGTGAACAGCGCGCCCCCGTTTCACACACCGAGGACCCTTCGCGCCTTCGCTCGACTCGCTTCTCGAGACAGACGCCATTCTTTACTTTGCGAAATTATTCAAGAACCATCCGGCTCTCGTTTATTCCAAGACGCGAACGCGGAAATTCTCGCAGTGGACGATGTCGCCTTGACCAGTGAAAAATAAAATAAAAATTGGAGCTCGATGAAAATTCGTCGTGAAACTGAAACCGATTTTTTTTATCAATTCGCAAATTGATTCGGATGAGAAACAAGGAAATGATTTATTTTCGCATGCAGCTCGATGTTTGGGTGAAATTCAAGAATTGTCTTCGGATCAGACAATCCGAAAAAAATTAGAGCTCGATGAAAATTCGTCGTAAAACTAAAACCCATAAAAAAAATCAATTCGCAAATTAATTCGGATGGTAAACAAGGAAATCAATTATTTTCGCATGTAGCTCGATGTTTGGGTGAAATTCAAGAATTGTCTTCGTAGCAGACAGTCCGAAAAAAATATTTGTGTTCGATGAAAACTCATCGTAAAACTAAACCTGAATTTTTTTATCGATTTGGAAATTAATTCGAAAGAGAAACAACGAAATCATTTATTTTCGCATATAGTTCGATTTTTTAGTGAAATTCAAGAATTGTCTTCGGATCAGACCGACCCAAAAAAGAAATTAGGGCTCGGTGAAAACTCATCGTATAACTAAACCTGCATTTTTTAAAATCAATTTGAAAATTAATTCGAGAGAAAAATAACGAAATCATTTATTTTCGCATGCAGCTCGATTTTTTTAGTGAAATTCAAGAATTGTCTTCGGATCAGACAGTCCGAGTCTCGATTTTTTAGTGAAATTCAAGAATTGTCTTCGGATCAGACCGACCCAAAAAAGAAATCAGGGCTCGGTGAAAACTCATCGTATAACTAAACCTGAATTTTTTTTTAATCAATTTGAAAATTAATTCGAGAGAAAAACAAGGAAATAATTTATTTTCACATGCAGCTCGATTTTTTTAGTGAAATTCAAGAATTGTCTTCGGATCAGACAGTCCGAATCTCGTCGTGCGAGTCAAAAGCAATTTTTGCAACTGGTGGACCTAAAATTCAAAGGACGTCTGCTTCGTCAAAGCTGCTGCTGATGGCCAATCGGCTAGCCTAATTTCCCGGCTCTAAGCTCGCGCACGCATCGGCGAAACTGATGACAGAACGGAAGCTCGCTAATTCACTCGAGAAATCAGTTTCCTAATTGCACGGCTGCGGGAGTCCGTCGGCTGTCGGCCGTGAGCGGCGGCTTCAAAGCGCCTCGGAAGTGTTCTGCCTTGGTAACTTCATCAGCCGGTTACGGGCGTCGCGAGGGGCTCTGCGTGCGGGTCGGGAGGAGAGTCGAGTGCCTGGCGCCCCCTGGCGTCGCCTCCCCCGCCTTGATGGCAAAGTTTCGCCCATCTCGGGCCCCGCGAAACTTTCCGTATCCGTTGATAAATGAGACAGACTGTTGGTGTAATAGAGCCGCCGGGCTAAAAACGTGGAAAAAAAAATACAAAAAACGTTCAACCGCTGACACTAATATTCGGTACACCGTGGTGTAATATATACGACAACTTACGGCGAAGTTCAGGTGCTGCATCGAACTTTTGCACCGCTGCTTGGGGGTCTGGTTGCGCTTTTAAAAAATTCAACGTAACAAACGCGACTCGCTCGGACTTTTCATCAGTGTGGAAGCTACACATTTGGAAGCTACACTTTTACAGTGTTAATTGCATTTGCGTCAAATGAAATTTGCCCCACAGAGGACGGTGAAATTATATTCGGCCGGTGTCCCCAAATTGGCAGCTCATTTGGGTTCAGCGCGAGTGGACAATGAAAACCATCAAATAATTACCATTCGATACAGAAATAAATCCACGAAAATGTAATTAATTTTACACTTTTGTCGATATTCAACTAAAATTGAGCCACAACGGATATCAACATCACCCAAACGCCATTTGTCAATGTCGTCCCGCACGATTGTATGAAATCCCGAACACCAGATTTCCAACACTCTAAATATTTAGAAGCTACACTTTTGCAGTGTTAATTGTATTTGCATCACATTAAATTTGCCCCACAGAGGGCGGTGAAATTATATTCGCCCGGTGTCCCCAAATTAGCAGCTCATTTGGATTCAGCACCAGCGGACAATAAAAACCATCAAATAATTACCATTCGATACAGAAATAAATCCACGAAAATGTAATTAATTTTACACTTTTGTCGATATTCAACTAAAATTGAGTCACTACGGTTATCAACATCACCCAAACGCCATTTGTCAATGTCGTCCCGCACGATCGTGTGAAATTCCTAAGACCGGATTCCCAACACTCTAAATATTTGTTCGCTCATCCCGCATAGCCACGACTCCAGTGGCGCAAATCCAAGCTCAATCCATCTCCGCCTCCGGACTCGGGGATCATCGACACAGCCGCGCGTCGGATGGGAAATTGGGTTGCCACTGTTATTGTTATTTCTCGAGATCTCGTCGATTCGCATTCTCGGTCTGTCTCGTCAGCCGTCAGACGGATCAAGAGCCATTCGAATTCGTTTGAATTGCTATGGGGAGGGTAGAGTCGGGGGTACATCGATCATGCAGTCTTCCAGGTGAAAGGTAATCGAGTGTCGAGGTACATAAGAGCCACCCAGCCAGTTACCAGTCAGTACAACGTCATGCAGGCGCCGTGCAGGCGCTAACTATGCACGTGGAGGTGAAAGAGGGAGGCGCACGAGGCACTCGAACCGGCGCTCAGAGTGCACAGAAAGCACCACTTTGGCACCCGGCTGTCGCCCCCGTCGGTTCGTCTGTCTCGCCCCCTCGGACCATCCTCCTCTTGTTCGGTGCACGCAGACATACACCGACCAGGAGTGCACAGACACCGTGAGGGCTGCACAAACTATAGCCACTCGACCCTCACAGTCAGCAGTTCACTATTTCCGTGTCTAAACCCTCTGTCTCTCGTGCCCATTTTTTTTTTTTTTTTTTTTTTTTTTTTTCGAGCCCTTTGACCGGGCGCGCGGCACTTAAATCTGTCTGAGGAAAAAAAAGCTCAGATCGAGAAGCACGGAAGAGGGGAAGAGAGGAAAAAAGAAGGAAACGCCGGACGGCTCTCGACACTCGGCCTTTTAAGTTCAGCGACCTAAAAACTTTCAATTGTTAGGCTACGAGGTGGCCGCGTTGGCGGAAAATAGAGTTCGGATGAATTATTGATATAAAACCCCCGCCGGGTCGGTTCAATGACGAATTCGCTTCGGAAGCGAGGTTGTTACCTTGGTTTAGTTGCTTGATGTTATATTTGTAGCGACGATTTAGGGGGGGACATCACCGAGATGGTGATTGGAGAATGTGGATCTATGATTTCATTGTCAGTTCTGCATTGACGACCGAAAGTTCGATTGGGTTGGAATTTGACTGCGAAGCGATTGGTGATCATTACGGCGACATTGATTTTGTATGCCACAAAGTTATTGATGCATTAGTAAAAATATATACAAATATTTATCACATCTTCGTTCAGGAACAACGAATTAGAAAATAATATTGTGGTTCCAATTGTTAGGCTACGAGGCGGCCGCATTGGCGGAAAATAGAGTTCGGTTGAATTATTGATATAAAATCCCCGCCGGGTCGGTTCAATGACGAATTCGCTTCGGAAGCGAGGTTGTTATCTTGGTTTAGTTGCTTGATGTTATATTTGCAGCGACGATTTAGGTGGGGACATCACCGAGATGGTGATTGGAGAATGTGGATCTATGATTTCATTGTCAGTTCTGCATTGACGACCGAAAGTTCGATTGGGTTGGAATTTGACTGCGAAGCGATTGGTGATCATTGCGACGACATTGATTTTGTATGCCACAAAGTTATTGATGCATTAGTAAAAATATATACAAATATTTATCACATCTTCGTTCAGGAACAACGAATTAGAAAATAAAATTGTGGTTCCAATTGTTAGGCTACGAGGCGGCCGCATTGGCCGAAAATAGAGTTCGGATGAATTATTGATATAAAACCCCCGCCGGGTCGGTTCAATGACGAATTCGCTTCGGAAGCGAGGTTGTTACCTTGGTTTAGTTGCTTGATGTTATGTTTGTAGCGACGATTTAGGTGGGGACATCACCGAGATGGTGATTGGAGAATGTGGATCTATGATTTCATTGTCAGTTCTGCATTGACGACCGAAAGTTCGATTGGGTTGGGATTTGACTGCGAAGCGATTGGTGATCATTACGGCGACATTGATTTTGTATGCCACAAAGTCATTGATGCATTAGTAAAAATGTATACACATATTTATCACATTACTGTTCAGGAACGACGAATTAGAAAATAAAATTGTGGTTCCAATTTTCTCACTTTTTGGCCAACGATCCTATGTCTAATATCCAAAATCAGGAACCTTCGAAAATTAAGTTTTATTATCAGAACCTTTTCAAACAATTCTATAATTTTTTCCCCGGGCTGGGGTTGAATGGTGTCAATTTTTTTATGAATCTGTTGATCCCAAAGGTTCATTGACGTCTTTGTCATATTTATTCAATGAACAATTCGCTATAAAATCAGTATGCAGAGTACAAACCCGCGCCGAGAGTTCACTCAACGTCAACGTTCGTTGAAATTGTGGTTCCAATTTTCACACTTTTTGGCCAACGATCCGATGTCTAATATCCAAAATCAGGAACCTTCGAAAATTAAGTTTCTTACCAGAAGATTTTCAAACAATTCTATAATTTTTTCCCCGGGCTGGGGTTGAATGGTGTCAATTTTTCTTTAACTCTGTTGAACCCAAAGGTTCATTGACGTCTTTGTCATATTTATTCAATGAACAATTCGCTATAAAATCAGTATGCAGAGTACAAACCCGCACCGAGAGTTCACTCAACGTCAACGTTCGCTCAACCCGCGTCGGTATATAACGTATATATACATATACGGTATTCGTGAAGCCAGGGGGACGTGGGGTGGGGGGTGAGAGTGGTATCCACGCTTACATTATCCACTTGACCCGCAACTCACTCCTGCGGGACGGTAGATTTACCCTGGTGGTGCTGCTTCACCACCAGGTTCGCCACTCCCGAGCCGCCGCTCGCCGAGCGTAGCTGAGTGGAATGTAGGCCAAGATTGCAAGATAGGATTGTGGTATATTACTCCACCCATCCAGCTCGCTATAAGTTTTCGACGGGTGGCGCGGTGTCTCTCAGCTCCCGCTGTACGTGTCGTCGCGGCGCTTCACGCTCTTCTCCACTTGGCATTTACTGTACATGCATCCCGAATGCACACCGCGAGCTCCGATAAGGGCGACGAGATGGAAAAAAAATACCCCCATACGGTGGACGGCGACTCGTTTGCTCGACAATATATGCAGCAGACTGAGTTGATTTGGTATATCAAGATTTTTTTTTTTTTTTTCGTGGACATTAATGCAATTGTGGTGGATATTTTTATGCAGGTTCGAGTTTAACGTAAGGGTACAAAATTGCATTATTTTCTGCTGAATCCCAGGGAGATTGGAAAGTTTAATACAAAAATTTGTAACTCTATGACACTCGTTGTGTTGAATTGGTATATCAAGATTTTTTTATAAACGTTGATGTAATTATGTAGGATATTTTTATGCAGGCTCGAGTTTAATGTAGGAGTATAAAATTGCATTATTTTCTGCTGAATCCCATGGAGATTAGACAATTTAATACCAAATTTTTAATTCTATGACACTCGTTGAGTTGATTTGGTATATCAAGATTCTTTTTATAAACGTTGATGTAATTATGGAGGATGTTTGTATACAGATACGAGTTTAAAACGAGTATAAAACTGCAGTACTTTCTGCTGAATCCCAGGATAATTAGAAAGTTTTAGAAAATTTGTAATTCTACAAATTTAGAAAATTTGTAGAATTACAAATTTTCGGATAATTAGAAAATTTGTAATTCTACTACACTCATTGAATTAATTTTGTATATCAAGATTTGTTGTATAAACGTTAATGTAACTTTAACATAGGATATTTGTATGCAGGTTCGAGTTTAATATAGGAGTATAAAATTGCAGTGCTTTCCATTGAATCCCAAGAAAATTAGAAAGTTTAACATAAAAATATGTAACTCTCCTACGCTCGTTGTATCAAACTTAATGTGCTAGAATAATAATATTTCCAGTAAAGTAAATTCGCAGACACTTTTAACAATGAAGAAATCCTGTGTCGCAGGTTGGCCCAGTTCTTTCCTATTTTAATATCACTACGTGGCAAATTTATGCTTCGCGTTGCAGCATTACGAGAAATTGCGGGGAAAGTACATTAATTCACGAAGCATTCGTTGACACTGTGCACGAGGTGAAAACTCGCGTCACACGGGCGCTAATTATCGGGAGTCGTGCTGGAGAATTATTAATCTCTCGTGGCATGCGAAGGAACGCAAAATTAAATGAACTAACGGTGGAATAGAGCGGGGGACGATGATTCGATGTGGGAAGTCGTTGACATCATAGTAATTGCGAGTGGGTGCTCGCGGTAATAAGAGCGTCGAGAGGTCCTCAAAATCGCGCGTGGGACGCGCGGAGGACGCGGAGCATTAGCCATTCCCGTTATGACCCGACGTTACGATGTATGTTAAGTTCCTGCGGGTGACAGTTCGGCCCGGTGGTAGCGACGTCACACACGCGGCGACCGGAAATTCTTGCGGGCTCGGTTTCCGATGCACCACGGCGAACCGTCGCCGGGTGTCTTAGGTCGTGACGCTATTAAATTAGCATACGAATTACAATGTTAATTCGGAATAATGCTTGCATAGTGGCTCGTTCGAGCTGTCGTAGACTTGGCTTAATAGTAAAAAAAAATAATCACGTTTTTAATTAGTGAATTTTAAAACAAATCAATTCTAACGGCGTGCGAAGTCTAATTCTTTGACTCCAGGGCCCATTTTGCATTACAATGCGATTTACTCCCATGGAAAAAAAGTATAGTGAAAAATATATTTTTAGTTATATTCAATAATATATACAAAATATACTTGACATATATATTTTATACTTATTATACATTTTAAATACATGCTGAATACATGGGGAAATATATTTTAAGTATATGCGCCATAACATATACTTTTTAAGTTCATCCAAAAGTATACTCGACATAACTAATGTTTCGTAAAAAGTATATTTATTATATTCAAAAATATACTTTTGACTATACTTCAAATATACTTTTTTTCCATGGGGGTATCCTTTCATCCTTTGGATTTTTTTCTTAAAAATTAGCTTTTAGCTTACTCTACAAATATCAATCTCGTGACTCTAAAATCTCCGCCAATGGCAGTGCGAATAAAACAAGAACAATAAATATATTGAATCCGCAGTTTTTTTTTTTTTTTTTTTTCTTTTCAAACAAACTCGATTCACTTTTCACTCTTTTGTAGAACAAAAAGGGATGCTTTATCAACACCACTTATTAAAAAATATTTATAACAAGTTATCAACTTTTTCCATGCATTTCGCGAGTTTCTACAAAATTGGCTACAAAATTGTATTAACCAAAACAAACTAATTCACGCCACCCACATCAAAAGTTTCCCGTTCCGTTGGCAAAGTTTTCATGACGAGGGAGGGGTGGAGGCGAATAGTAGTCGCGATTTTCACTCCGGTGATTTGCCCGCGACACGACATCAGAATTCCGCGCGTCCCGGAGTAAAATGTAATCTCATCGGAGTGTCGAGACACACACGAGGGGGGCCTCAAAGATCTAATCACACTCAAGAGCCGAGCGGCAAGCGGTGTAACGTTACGGTAATACCAAAATCCCCCAACTTCCCTGTCGCCGCGCCGAGGCCGGTCACGTTCGAGCCGGCAATCATCCGGCTAATGATTTAGTTCCCCGGCGACGTTCGCCAGGCTCGAACTTCGACGTCGACCACCGAGTGACACTACTGCCAAATGCATATGCGCATTTTAACCGACCGCGCGGGGCGCATCGGCTATTAACAAAGTTGGCTACCGACAACTGCGACCGGGGGGATCGAGTTACGAAAACGACAACATTGACGAAGCGCTGTATAAGCTCTGCCGCGAGTTGTAGTCGCACGACGACCTCGATTATACGCGCCCTGATACTTAAGTAAAACTTTCGGGATAATACTAAGCTAAAACCGTGGGGGGCGGCGACCAACGGGAGTTAGGGGACACCTTAAGAGGTCTCGTGTCGGAAAACTACGGCGGGATTAGACGAAACTCCCCATCGTGAAACGTGTTTCAAGAATTTTGCGAGGAATTGTGGAATAAAGTTTACTGAGCCCGTTGAGAATTAGGGTTGACTCGATTATTTTACGATCACGTATAGATAATTTTTTCACGCCATTGAGAATTAGGGTTGACTCAATTATTTTACGATCACGTACAGATATTTCTTTCACTACGTATTGGAGATAATAATGATAGTAGTAATAAAGTAAACATTGTATTAAACTTTTTAGTGGATAATAACGAGGTTGAAAGTTTTTTGTTGCACATTTATTATCAGACCGATGAGTTCGAATTTTGGTATCCGATTTTTAAATATTTTTTAATTTTTTATTTTTTATTATTATTATTATTATTATTATTATTTTTTTTTTTTTTCAGATGAGCGTAAATATTTTGACGAATGGCAAATTTACTAAATTAAGGAAGCTCGAGGAGCAGGTCGAAAGCCGGAAAAAGGAGAAGTGGTGGAGGGGAGAGGGGAGAGAAAAATGTGATACTTCATAGGTGGTTAAACACTAGAGCGACCAAGTGCAAAGGTCAACAACTTTTGTCCCCTTCGGTTAGTCCATACCCGGGAAACTTTTTTATTTTTTTTTCATCCCCCCAACAGTCGCCATTCGGGGGGTGTTTCGGATCTAAGTTCAACGTTTCTCCTTCGGCCTCGACGCGTCCCGGAGAGACAACCGAACGTTTTACGGCTTATTCGGCACGCACGTCGTAAAATGACTTATCGAGCACGTACGACCGGCGCATGACCCCTCGCCGGTTATACGTTTTCCTCTGGCAAACATGACCTTCCGCAACACCCACAGACAATCGAGCTTTCTCGGGATCCCGAGATAAATCTACTTGAGACCGGGCTGCCTGCACGTTGCGCCACGTAAGCAGCATCCAACAGCAGCACAGCACAACACTACTCGTCGTCTGGGAGCCCCGAGTGCAACGTCGGAGAATTGAAATAAATCAGAATAAATTTGAGGGGCCGAAGTGGTGAGACCACCGAGGGAAGGAAGTGCAGCTTGACTCGCTTGACAACAAAAAATAACACGATCCAGCTGCTGGAAAATAATCGAGATTTTTCTCGCCTCGAAACCCGACACGAACCGGTGAAATTTTAAAACATCTGAAATTTGACTAATTTACAAAGAAATACTTTTTTTTATTCTATACTAAATGGCTCAGCGAAATTTTCCAAAAATGAAAACAAAAAATGACTGAGTGTACTAATAAAATCAAAAGACTTATTTATCAAATAAGTCGAAGGCTTATTTTTTATCAAATAAAAAATGCACCAACGAAATGATAAAAAGAAATTAAATCAGGAAAAAAATATTGAATTGAGATGACAACAAAATAGAACACGATCCAGCTGCTGGAAAATAATCGAGATTTTTCTCGACTCGAAACCCGACATGAATCGATGAAATTTTAAAACACCCAAAATTTGCCTAATCTACAAACGAAATACTTTTTTTTATTCTATACCAAATGGCTCAGCGAAATTTTCCAAAAATTAAAATAAAAAATGACCGAGTGTACCAATAAAATAAAAAGATTTATTTATCAAATAAGTCGAAGGCTTATTTTTTATCAAATAAAAAATGCACCAACGAATTGACAAAAACAAATTAAATCAGGAAAAAAATATTGAATTAAACTGAACAATACGAACTTAAATATCTCTCGACCTTCCGCACATTCCGGTTTTCCCTGGTGCCCTCCAAACTGATAACATCCAAACGAGAAATAAGGACGTCGGACGAAATTGAAAAATGCGTTCCCTCCCGCTTCGCGTTTGTGGATATAAGCGTGTTAGTTTAAGCGTAAAGCTTTGTGCCTTGCCATCCTTTTCTCGTTCTCCGTGAAACGCTTGGCTAGACGAGAAATTCCAGCGAGTCAGCCAGACGAGAAGAGAGTCTTATATATCATACATGCGATATACACGTATATACAAACATCGAATGATACAGTAGCGCGGGAGGAAAATCATTTTCTCGGCACACACAAAGAGCGAGGAAAACACCTATAAACCACCTTTGGAGTTTATGCATTATAAAGCTGGATTTACGTGGCTTTCACGTGCACAACACACACGTTCCACGTTCCCGAGGTTTTCTTCATCTTCGTAGCCCCCCCGCTCAGATCGAAAACAGGATCCCATTTACAGCGAGATTTTATCGCATATCCTCCCCGCGCGCCCGAGTGCGACGAGCGGTTCCACCGTGCGCACCCCCTGAGATTTCTCCCCGGAAACCCATAACGACGGAAAATTCACCGTCAAAGCCTCCGGCTCTCCATGACAACGACGATGATATACAATTTTCTGCCTCCCACTCCGCTCTTTTTTCTTCTTCTCGACGCGCGAAAAAAAAAGTCCTCGAGTCGTGACGTCAAATGCAACGTTGTGGGACTGAGGAGAACGATTTTCTCGTGGAGATACTGACAATCGGATACGCGGGGAGGAGGCGGAAGGAATTTTAAAACGTATTGATATTCATGTATATAATATTTCAGGAACAGGACAGGAAAAATATTAGTGTTTATATAGTAAACACTGAAAATCCAGGTTAACATAGTCCAGGTTTATATAGTAGAAAATTCAGGTTAACATTGACCAGGTTTATATAGTAGAAAATCCAGGTTAACATAAATCAGAATTTCTAATTTTGAGACAGACTTCAATTAAGGGGGGCAAGGCTTTATTATTTAGAGCAGACATTAAGGGGGCTGGGACAGAAAAACAGACAAACAGACAAACAACTTTCCAAAATATATATAAAATATAAAATATGACTATATCTTTACTATGACGTATAGTAACAATAATAGCAACAGATTTTCTCGTGGAGGTACTGAAAATCGAATATGGGGGAAGGAAGCGTAAGAAATTTCAAAACGTATTGCTCTTTATATGTAGTAACGGGACATGAAAAGTATTACTATATTTATATATATATAATATTTCTATATATTTACTATGATGTATAGTAACATTAATAGCAACAGATTTTCTCATGGAGGTACTGAAAATCGAATATAGGTGGAGGAAACGGAAGAAATTTCAAAACGTATTGCTCTTTATATATAGTAACGGGACATGAAAAGTATTACTATTTATATATATAATATTTCTATATATTTACTATGACGTATAGTAACATTAATAGCAACAGATTTTTTCGTGGAGGTACTGAAAATCGAATATAAGCGAAGGAAGCGGAAGAAATTTCAAAACGTATTGCTCCTTATATGTAGTAACGGGACATGAAAAGTATTACTATTTATATATATATACAATATTGCTATATATTTACTATGACGTATAGTAAGAGGACATGAAAAGGATTGGGTGGAGGTCATAGATGCCGGACACTGACGGACCGTTGAACGGAGGAAATCATTCGGCGGTACCGTCGTCCAAGGGCTCCCTGGGGCTTACGGCCGCCGGCCGTATAACTACTTCCTGCGTCTGTCGGACCGTAGTATTGACCGTATCTACTGCGAGGAGCGACGTCTCCCTCGCCGTATATAGCTCTATTTGTTGGGGGCTTTACTCACTCGCTTCCCATTTTCTGCGCCGCTAGGCGTGTATAGCGGGTACAGCTAGAAGAAGGGACAGTGCGACGCGCCAACCGGGCGACGACGTCGCCGGTGTCCCGGTTGCTGACCGCTCGCCAAACGACGTTTCGTTTATTTTTTCAATCCTCGTCGCCGAGGGAGAAGAAAATTAACCCAAACGAATGACGTATTTTTTTCAATAACAATAACAATTCTTTCTAATTGCAATTACCAATTATTATTTCAAGTCTGAGAACAAAACTAAATGACTTCAAAAATATTCTTAATTATTCTTATAAAGAATAATTAAGAATTCTTATAAAGAATATTAAAATATTCTTATTTCTTAATGT
The DNA here is from genome assembly GCA_963932165.1 of Pimpla rufipes. Lineage (NCBI taxonomy): Eukaryota > Metazoa > Arthropoda > Insecta > Hymenoptera > Ichneumonidae > Pimpla > Pimpla rufipes. The sequence continues at coordinate 19,580,462 of OZ010634.1, read as the reverse complement.
CACTAATTGATGTAAAAAAAATGGACATCGAGTTTTATTGAATTTTTCGCGAAAACTATTGTGTTTTGAACGGCCAATCAGAGAACGCAACATCCAACAACAATAATTACATCGAGACATTTTCCCTAATGATTTTTTTAAGAGGGATTTTTTTTTTATTTTTTATTATTCACGAAAAAAATATTTTGACGTCAAATGTCTCAGCCACTGAAGCAGATTTATCTATTCCTGGCCTTCGTAGTAAATTTTTGAAGTACCCGACGCCTGCGAACCGGAGACCAGTTTCGCCGAAAATGCCTCACAAATTTATGTCCACGTGGAGTAAACCCCGAAAGAGCCTCCACTCGGCTGATGTGATTGGAACGAATTTTCTTCCTCATTGGTACCAAAAAAAAAAAAAACACTCCGCGCCTTCGACCCGCGTCTCCGTCGTATCGTTTATCGTTGTTTCAAGGAGAGAGCGCACTCCACTTTCCGCCGTACACAGAGACGCAACTTTACTGCCGAGCTCTCTCGCGATCCTCGCCTCTCGTCTCTCCGGCTCACCCGGGGTCTCAAGAATATCATCATAAATTCAGTGGGAATCGATATTTCCAGCGAGTCTCGAGACGGGAGTCCCGCTCTCTTCTCTCTCTCTCCCTGTGCGCGGGTTTCCGGGGTACGAAAGAGCCCAGCGAAAAAGCGACTATGAAGCGAGTCTCTCATCGAAATTTAGTTCCCGGTCGCGCGGGCCTCGCATCCACCTGGCTCGCAATTCCCACTGACAAATTGGTAGCCTCCTTTCTGCTCCACGTGTCGTGCGGCGAACGACCGACGTGTGTGCGGCGTCTGCCTACTGGAAGGTCTCTCTCTATTTTTTTTTTTTTTTTTTTAACGAGGCTGCTTTTTTTCGCCACCGCGACGAGTGGTTAACGAGTGACTCTTCGGCTCTCGCCGCAGGTCGCTTTGATATGCAAATAATAGGAAAGCCACAAGTGGCTACGCCGAGGAGGAGGAGAAGCTATGTGCCCTCGTGTTGCTGCTCGGCTTCCACGTCTCCACCGCGCGCCGGTGGTTAAATGAATTTTAGCGTCTCGCGGAGGGTGGTTGGGGAAAATAGCTGTTCGGCTCATTGCACCTCGGCGCTTGGAGTCTGAGTTATCGGTGGCGATGCAAATATGGTATTATCGGTGGAGTCGGATAATCGCGGCGACGTCGGCGACGTTACTTGTTTTAACCCGTTCTTGCGGGTGCTTCAAAGGATTTTGTGGGATGAAACGAAACGGTGAGACCGGAGAAAAGCTGGATGCGTCGTTAAACTTCCGTGAATTGTGCAGGCGATTCGGTGGCTTAAATTGTGTCGTCTGCTTTCTTCATCATTTGAAAAGATTTATTTCGATTTAGTTCATTTAAACACATTTGAATGAAACATTTTTAATTGACAAAAAGTGACTGTGGAGGCGACTAAAAAAATTACTGTAATCGATTTCTCAAAGTTAATTTTGAACCCAGAGTTAATTATATTTGTTCCACTTTATTTTATTAATTCTGTATGTCAATCGATACTAATTAGCCAAATCCTACACGTCAATCTCTGGTCGAAGTATTCTAAAATGATAATCCAAAAAATTTACTTCATTCCAAACACATTTGAATGAAACATTTATAATTGACAAAAAGTGACTGTGGAAGCTATTTTAAAAATACTACAATCGATTTCTCAACGTTAATTTCGTACCCACGGTATACTGATTCTGTTTTATCTGATTAATTCTGCACGACAAACGATACAAATTGGTCAAAACCTGCACTGTAATCTCCGATCAAAGTATGTGAAAAAAGTGACTGTGGAAGCTATTTAAATAAATACTATAATCGATTTCTCAACGTTAATTTCGTACCCACGATTAATTACATTGATCCTGTTTTATCTTATTAATTCTGTACGTCAAACGATACAAATTGGCCAGATCCTGCACTGTAATCTCCGAGCAAAGTATTTGAAAAATAATTAATTTGTTTGTCACCAACAAAACGATGTTTTTATTTCAACGAAATAAAATATGCATTCGAGGTGGCTGATCATTCAAATAAAATCTCCGGCTCTGCATGTCCCAGGCCGATAATCGTTCGAATCGTGTGAACTGATAAACTCGATATCGGTGTCGCATTATCGCCGGTAGCAATGAGCGTCGTATCACCTCGGCATCCGCGCCATCTGCTATCGTGTTTAAATGAAATTTTACAGCGTCACACGTGCCAGAGTCTCGTGTCGCCCGGGTGGGAGAATTTCTAAATAGCTCTTGGCACGTCGGTGGAACGCACCTGGGGTGGCTGTCAGTGCTTGTATTGGGTCCCTCGCCGCGCGGCGATAGTGCATTGGAGACGATGATAGGCCAGACGACGAGGCCGGGGTGCCTATTAACCGTAGGTGTGCCGGGTAGTCTGGTATCGCCGTGGGAGGCAGCATCAACCGGTGAGGGACGTGAAGTGCGACTCGCGTGCACGACAACGTCGAGGACCGACCGATCCCCACCACCAGAGACCCGCCGCAGCTATTCCACGTATTCCACAAAGCGCCCGATGCCACCCCGGACTGACAATGGACCGGTTTGTGTTGGCCCTCGAAAGTCAATACTCGTAATTACGACTGCGGCTTAGTCGACCATGAGGAGGATCTTCATTACCCAAATTCATTCGGGCAACAAAGCCCAGTTGGGTTCGACAAAACGTTTGGGTAATTTTGTTCCTGCTGCCTGGTGGAGAATCTGTTGGTTTAGGATTGACACAAGTTAGACACTGACTTGGAGCTATTAGGACTAACAGGGTTAATAACATCGATTTTTTTTTAATCAGGTCAAAAAGTCAAAAAGTTTTTCGGGGTAGAATATGCGAGATGAGAATGATGGTGTAGGATAAAACTCGATATTTTTAAGAAAAAAAAAGTTGAATATGCTCGACAGGTCGATTTTGTAATTTTTTTACGAGGCCCGATTTTATGAATTTTGACAAAAAAAGGATGTTTTTTCTTAATCAAATAAGAAAAGTTTTTTTCGGGGTAGAATATCTGAGTTGAGAACGTGGTTTGGGTTAAAAGTCGATATTTGGTTAAAAAAAAGTGTTGAGTGCTCCAGGGGTCGATTTTGTAATTTTTCGTCCAGGCCCGGCTTTATAAATTTTGCGAAAAAAATATCGAAATTGTTTTTTTCCTACATGAAGTAAAAAACTTTTTTCAGGGGTAGAATATGCGAGTTGAGAACGATGATGTAGGTTAAAAGTCGATATAAAAAAAAAAGTTTTGAGTGCTCGACGGGTGGCTTTTGGAACTTTTCGACCTGACCCGATGTTATGAATCCCGCCAAAAAATGAGCACAATCGAGATTGACTCTCTCAACTCTCTCAACTTTTTTCGTTTGTGTCAGCTCACTCGTTTCTTTTTTCTCCTTCCGGTTCACCGCGACTCCGTTTGTCACGGCACAACGTTACAACGTCGTTTTCGGATGAGCTTTGGCGATAAGAATTTTCGGATGAAAGGCTTTCAATGTTCGCCCGGGGCGTTCGCGTCACCGGGCTTCGCGGGGTCCCTCAACGGTTATGGAGGGTCAGTATGGTCGCCACTAGCCAGCTTCTCAACGACTTTCGAGCCCTCCTCCGGGTTTCCTTCGTCGCCAATTCCCCTCTTCTCACGCCTCCTGGAACTCGCGAGGGTCGTGAATACAGCCGCGGAAATCGGTGGACCGGAGGCGGACATGAAACTTTATGAGGTATCGGAGACCATTTTCGGTCGTATAGATTCCTGGGTGAAAAATCTCGAGACGTGGAACCCGAGCGAAAACGAGCCGGGACGTTCGGAAAAATCGTCTCGCTGGCCCATTGTGGTCTTTGAGTGGGTCACGAGCGAACGACTCGAGGCGATGCTCGTCAAAGCTCCGGAATCGTCGTCGCTGAACCCGAACGCGGGGCCCGCTCGTCCGTTACCACCTTCACAATTCGCAGCAGCCGCCTTGCCAAGAGCGCAAAGTGCCGTTGTAACGTTTTTAGCGCCTCGAGGGGACGTGAAAAGAATTTTGCGCAGCAGCGACGACGAGGCCGAGTTCGCCGAGTGAAATGGATGCTCTGGCTAAATTGCCCCCGGGCAATTACAGCCACTTGTTATCCACTCGGTAAATTGATCCTCCGCGGAGGGCGCTGGAAAAATCCTTTGCAAAAGTCCCCAAAGGACGAATTTCCTGCGGGAGAATTATTTTACATCCGTTCGGTCGCTCACCCTGGGGGCAAAAAAAATTCTTTTCAACAGGTCTTTCTTACCTTTTTTTTTACACAAACTGCTCCTTCGCCTTTTGCTCGTCAGCCGGCTGCCACATACAGCCACCGGAAGTGCAGCGAAGGTCGAAAGAATTCATAAAGCTCGCTCGGCCTGGGGCTGCTTCGACCAAAATTCGTCTGCTCTTTGAGGTTGCTGTTGGCTTAAATGGTTCATAAATTGCAAAGTGATTCATCTACTTATCATTGAATTACAATAGTCGGCAGCAAATTTCTTTACGCACCTTTAAAAATTCGCTGATGACAATAATTCGCATTGCAGACATTAATCTTATTTTTGCAAAACTTCAGAACATCTGCAGAAAAAAAGCAATAAAAAAACACCAGGAGCGAATAAAAATCTCCAGCTCAGCTGCTTCCAAGTGCAGAACGACGACGCAAACACCTCGTCACATCCCAAGAGCGAAAAAAGTTCATCTCCCAGAGACTCATCATGAAAACTTCTATCACGAAGCTCATCACACGCGCGCCGAGGGATTTAATATTTACGTTAACGAAATTACGCAACGAGAAGAAAAAAAAGAACCCCGACAGAGAGCCAAACTTTCCTCGTTTCACTGGCGCCTTTGTAGCGTCCTTTGTCAATTTCTTTTGCCCGCGGGTCGCGGGCGAGCTCGGAAGAAAATAGGGTGGAAGAGGTCGAGAGTAACCAGACCTTATTAACGGGGCATATACTCGCGCAATTAGGAGCTTTGAAGTCTGTCAGCCTCGCGACTCGCCCGAGGCTGAGGCGCTTCGAGTTCTCGCGCGCTTCCCATAAGACATATTTTCATGAAACATGCACGCCGCACGCCGGGTAATATATATTCGCGTAATACGCACGGCAACCATTCATTAGCCGTCTCGTCCGATATACCTTTGACATTTACGAGTTAACCAGAGTATGTACGTTCATAATTCAGGGCGGCAAGCCTGCCGCAGCTGCTTCAGCTGCAGTTCCAGCCCCGCGTTGTTGCTCCACCTTATCCCGCAAAATGTAACGTACGTAGAATCGATAACCCGCTCTCCTGTCTCTCTCTCTCTCTCTCTCCCTCCCTCGTGTCCTCGTGGTTATACGATCGCGTCCCTGCATCCACGTACAGGATATACGTACTGAGGAGTAGCGTAATTGCTCGAGTCGTAAAGGTCAGCTGAATGCACTCTGGAATCAATCAGGGTGGACCGGGTTCGTGGTATTGAGATTAAAAAACGGGGAAAGGGTCAAAGTAAAACCTGGGTTTCCAGTTTTTTTTCGTCCATATGGACCAGAGAGCCTGTTGAAGCGTTGCTTTCTGTTGCAATTATTGCATTGAGACAGAAAAGTGGCGCCATAAAACGTTCCACGTGGCTTCTGAATTTTTTTTTGCCAACGATCTGTATTTGCGAAGCAGCGAAACTTCGCAAATACAACTGACGAAGGCTTTAACCCTATTAAAGCATTGCTTTCTGTTGCAATTATTGCGTTGAGACAAAAAAGTGGCGCCATAAAACTTCCACGTGGCTTCTCCATTTTTTTTGCCGACTATCTGTATTTGCGAAGCAGCGAAATTTATCTACTTGCAGGACAAACGTCAACTTGTTTGGCAGAGACAATTTTTCAATTAAATTCGCTCGAATTTCACAGCCATCCAATTTTTCGAAATTATATTTTTCAACATTTTTGGGGTACTCAGCGTACTGATACAGAATTCGTTAAGAGAAACTGAAGAAGAATGTAAAAAGTGGGTGCGAAGCAGAGAAAAAGATCTGCATAAATCTTGGAGTTAACAAGTCGACGATCTTATCTGCGATATCCATTAGGGACTCTCGGGAAAATTACGCAACGTTCGCGTTAATTGAATCTCCCGTTTCCCTCGAAACGTATTACAGTTTCGTCCCCCACGGTTCGGATAAACCGGGTGCAACAATGTGGGGTAAGCTGGAAGGGCGTAGCTGCCGGTGCTTTTAATTCGATAGATATTGGGATTTTCGGATGAGCGATTCGCGCGACTTTTTCCCGAAATCCTCTTTTTGCGTTCCTCGGAACCATCGAGCTTAGTCCCCCCGCTGATGGGTCGGCCAGAAGAAAGGCAGCGAAAGGGAAGAGTGGGCGAGCCTGGATCGCGTCTCTCTCTCTCGCTCTGCGAAGGTGGAGAACCCTCGGGACTGCGGAAACGTCCCCGTTTTAACGAGTTTATTTGCGCACCCATAATTGGATCTTGCACGACCAAATCACTAGGATTCACTAGGCTCCGTGCATATAGATGTCTCTCGCTGTCGCGTCTCTCGCTCCCTCCCTTGTTATCCACGTGTTTACGCGACGATGTTTGCGCCTGGCGAATTTCACAGCCGCCGCTGCCAGCGAGGAATTTCCGGTTCGCGAGAAATCGACGATCGTCACCACCGACTCTCGAGACTCAATTCCGAGGGAAGAAAAGATCACCTGCAATCAAATATGCAAGATATAAAATCGAGTTTCCTTAAAAAAATAAAATAAAATAAATCTCTCTTCAATTAATTCTGTAAATATATGACAATTAAATTTGCGATTTTTTTCTACGTTGCAAAAACCCACAGACCATGTGATTCGTCAAAGGCATCGCAGCGAAATTGACGTCTGAAGTGAAATTGATGTTCAATTATTTTCCACACATCTGATGGCTGATGAATTACACCGGGAAATCACGAAGTGAATAATAACGGTAATTATAACGGAAGCATTACCGCAGGATCCACCGTTGGGGCGCCAGGGGTGGGCGAGTTTGGCGAGCACGAACTCCGCTCCGGCAGACAGAACGCGAGGCTATTCGATTTCCCAGTCGGAGCTAATCGAATCAGAAGCCATCCCGAGAAGATAATTATCTTTATCGAGCTTCGGCGTGAGCATTAAGCTCGCTGTACTCAGAGTTTCGCGCTGCAACTGAGGCTACCGCCCCATGGAAACGACTCTCTCCCCAGCTTCCCTTTTGTCCTCTCTCGAGGGAAGAAAAACTTTAGATTGCCCTCTCAGTCGGGAGATAATAAAGCTCGCCCTTTGCATTCTATCGCAAACAATCGGTCCACCGGCTTCTCAATTAAAAAATTCTCCCTTCTCGTCTTTTTTTTTCGTCCTGCATATTCTGTTCCTGGTATCCTGAAGATAAAGCAGATTATATATTATTTTCCCTATTATCCCTATTGTCGGCCTGTTGAATTTTTTTTTCCTGCGTCCCTTCGGCGTCCTCCGCACAATGCTTGACCGTTAACCAGAGATGAAAGCGTTCATTATTATTTATCTGAAAGACGAGGCAGATTAAATATTATTCCCAGCTCTCCAGTCGCTCCCTTTATTTATTCTCCCCGCGTCCCCCGAGATCTCTCCACACGATTCTCGTTCTCAGAGTCACCCCCATGGAAAAGAAGTATACACGAAAATGTATCTGGAATATACAACTTTCCGTACGATAATAAGATAAAAATACATCTTGAATATATCTTAGTTCGATTTTTTGCTCGCATAGATTTCGCATGCATCCTAAAATAGATCCGACATATACAATTTTTCGGAAAAATTATATATCCGAAAATTAATTATTAATTAATATATATTATATTATTATTGAATTATATATATATTTATTAATATATTATATATATTAATTAATATATTTATTAATTATAAATTATATATATTATAATTAGATATCTTTTATATCTGGAATAGATCTTTCATATATCTAGCATATACTTTATTTCTGTGTGGACACGGCTAAATAATCGCACTTTTCGTTGACCACGAGGTCGATTATTGGATCTCCGTTGACGATGGTCCGGATGTCAAACGGTCAAAGGACAAAGGAAATTATGGGAAAGGTCGGTGAATCCTCGGCAGCGTTTGCGAAAACCGGTGGACGAAGGCGACGACGGCGAGTCGTGGTGGACAATGAGAGAAACCGCGTTGCGGGAAATGCGGCAGTTTCTCCCCTCGATTGCTCGTCGTCGTCGTCGTCCGGGGGGGGAGGTTTTACAGCCGCCCGCGACGAGACGAGCAGAAGAGGCTACGGGGGCTTAAAGTCGTTAAGGATCTTTTAATGAGAACGGCGGTCGCGCGTCTCCGGAATCCCTGGGCTTTCGCTCGCGCCTGTTCGCTTCCTCATTTCCGAGCGCCTCGCGCATGGAAAGCTCGAAAAAGCCAACACCGCGAGAGGACTCGGACGTTAGCGGCTCTCTCGCTGTGACGAGGGACAGGACGAGGGGGTCGGAACGACGGAGGGCCGTTTCCTGCATATTCATGCAACCGGCACCGGTATAATTCAATTTTGGGGCGGGACATCGGTAACGACTTCAATTATTCCATGTGTGCTACGTACACTCGACGCGCCGGTGGTGACCGGGGCGACGTGGCACAATTTTGGTTCGAGCACTTGACGCTTCCGCAGGTGACAAACAATTTTATTTTACGTTTTATTACGTTTTTACATTTTTTAAATTTTTTCCAGTAATTACTAAAATGAATCCTAAGATGTTGTATATTTTTATTTGCAAGAAAACAGTCGATGGACCGTGAAAAAAGAATCCTCTCGAAACTCAAGACGAATTTTGTCGAGCCCCGAAAATTTCGAGTTGCTCAAGATACCTAATCTTGTTTTTTTTCGAGCCCTGACATTAACCGCTGGGGTTTTCGCAGTCTCGATGTAGGAACAGAATTTTTATTTTTTTTATTCCCCTCATGTCATTTCGCCCCGGTCGCCGTAGGGCGGCCGACTCGACTGACACTTTAAAAAAGCGTGCCAGTTGTTGCGCCGTTAGCTGCACGCAGTGATTGGACTTCTTTTAACGGACCAGCCGCTGTAAAATTTAGTCTGGTTGGACCATTTAGTGTGTATGTAGAGTTTTTATGTTAATACGTTATTGCAGCCTCGCTTCCCACATGGAAAAATATATGTGATCAATACACGGCAAAAACAAGAATTTTTTTTTTTAAATTACATATTTTTGTATTTGTATATTTATATATTTATATATTTTTGTATTTGTATATTTATATATTTATCCCTCTTTTAAAAACTTACGACTTGAGATCAATGGTATAAATTAAAAGTCGATATTTCGAAAAAAAATATTTCTGATGTCGATTTTGGCGCAAAGTTTTTCAGGCACACGCGTGTAATTATTACCCTAGTATATTTATATATTTTTAGGGCCAAAAGATGCTACGTCGCGAATCTCTATTTTCACGTTACACGTGCACATTTTTCTTCGCCGCAAGAATTCTCCCCATCGCCCCCGTTTGGTTATGCCGCAGCAGCAGCGATGCGTTCACCGCATGCGTGCCAATGTGCAACAACATATGCGCATGTATAAGGCAGCGCGGAGCGAGCGGGTGCGGCGGGATTTCACCGCGTTCAGCCTCAGCCGCCTCTGTGTACGAGCCTGTTTGCGCTGGATTTGCGACTGAGCAAACCCACGAGCCCGGCTGCCGAAAGCTCCGTGACGTTTTCTCCCCCCCTCCGAGTCGACGAGAATGTTTATTCAACAGACGGAAGTCGCTCCAATGGCACTCGAGACCTTTGGTTTCAACGCGCGCGACTACGTGAAAACCGCGACCGAGGTCGCGACATCATTTTTATTACCGACTTTGTCGGCGGTTAGACCCCACTTAAAAATGGATATTTGCTTGACTCGCGAGTGGGCAAATTTTCGCGGTGGGAATGAAATTTACTCTGACTACAAAAGCCAACAATAACAATGGGTGGGGCCAAAGGTCAACCGCATTTTTGTTTGGTAAATTCCCGGGATACCTAAAAACGTTATTTTTCGCTGTACCATTTTTAAATATTAATTCAATTATTTTAAATATTAATTCAATTATTTTGAATATTAATTCAATTATTTTAAACATTAATTCAATTATTTTGAATATTAATTCAATTATTTTGAATGTTAATTCAATTATTTTAAATATTAATTCAATTATTTTAAATACCAAAATTCCGCGGTGGGAATGAAATTTACTCTGGCTACAAAAGCCAACAAAAACAATTGCTAGGGCCAAAGGTCAACCGCATTTTTGTTTGGTAAATTCCCGGGATACCTAAAAACGTTATTTTCGCTGTACCATGAAAAAAATATTAATTCAATTATTCTGAATCTTAATTCAATTATTTTGAATATTAATTCAATTATTTTGAATATTAATTCAATTATTTTGATTATTAATTCAATTATTTTGAATATTAATTCAATTATTGTGAATATTAATTCAATTATTTTGAATAGTAATTCAATTATTGTGAATATTAATTCAATTATTTTGAATAGTAATTCAATTATTTTAAATATTATTTAATTTAATTATTAATTTAATTTTAAATATTATTTAAATATTAATTCAATTGTAAGCAGTTTCGGCTACTCATAAATTAGTGTAGAGAAGGGTCGCGAGAATCAATTAACAGTCCGTCTCTAACTTTCTGTCTGTAACCGTAAAAATAACGGAGGAGCAATTTGCAAGTTTCTTCCCTTTCACCAGGAAAATAGCGAACTTCAATATCGGTACGACGAGGCAATTACGCGGACTTTTAGTCACCGCAGAGTCATTTATTAACACAATGACAGACATTGGGGATTAGTGCAAAAAAGCGAAGGGTACGTGAGGGACGGGAGGGCGACACCATCGACCCCGGGGCGTACGAGCGCCGCAAATACGTCGATGGTATTTTATTTGCATTTAGTTTAACGAGAGACAGCGACGTATTTCGACGCACTGAAATGAATGACGTGCTCAATTGCACCTGGCACAATAAAACGATACAGCTGCCCACTTAAGCATGCAGACGTGGACACGCGTTGGATTCATCGTCGGCTCGTCAATTATTTCGAGTTACGCTGATCAACTCGATTCGACTTTATCAGCAAAAACAACTGACCAAAGGACATTAACCGAATTAAAAAAATATATATGCTGCTCGTTCGGCATCCCAGAACACAATTAGTGAATTAATTCCGTCGAGGCTGCAAAACGTTTTTTTTTATTCTGCGCTTGTCGTTACCTTTTTTCATAAAAGGTCGTTCTGTTTTCGTTACCTTTTCGTTACCTTTTTTCATAAAAGGTAACGAAATAAAATATTTTCAAAAAAAAAATTAGCAAATAAAATATTTTCTCAACCAAAAAACGAAATTTCTTCAAATCATTTTTTTTTTTTTTTAATGGAGAGACTTCAGTCCCTGCTTATATATTTTTCTCTTATTTTTTGTAAATGTTTTTGAAGCCCAAAAACCGACCTAGTTGCCCGTTTCGACGACTGATGATTTGGCGTTACACGAATTGGCAGAGTGACAGAATCGTTTTCCCTGCGACGAACGGAACGAAGAAGTAAATGTAATTGCGAGGGCCACCGCGAATCCGGCGCCGTAACTGGCGGGGCGAGAAAGAAACAAATGGAGCGATGTTCGCCAAGGTGGACAGGGTCTCGTCCTTATCCGAAAACCTGCCACCCACGAGCTTACATATACGTTCGCCTGTCCGCAGTTAGAGCGGAGAAAGAAATTTCCGCGAAACGAGGTCACGTCCCGGAAGAAGTGACATCGACGTCCCCGAGATCTTCGAATGTCACGTTTCATTCCTTTTCCATTTTTTTCCCTTCTTCTTCGCCTCGTCCCTTCGGTCAACTTTATCGTCTCCACCGAGAACGAACGCGACGAGCGGTAATCGACAGCGGTGCAGGTTGCGTGGGCGACAGCGGCACAATTTTTTTCTCGCCCGATGACATCGGAGACCGATTGAAACTTCGGAGCTCAACTTTTGACATTTTGCACGTTCACCGGGACGATAAATTTCCAGCACGTCCCACGAAGATATGGGAATACACGAATTGCATAGCGAACAACTCTGCAAAAATAAGCTTGAAACAAAAATTATTATTATTTTTTTTTGCAATTAATAATGAAGGCTCAATTATTTTCCAGCTTGAAGCGAAAAATGTGGTTCTATGATTTGCCGCATGTGCACACTCAGAGAAATCGTGTAAGTTCTGGTAACTATAAAATAACAACTATTATTTTTACAGTTCAAGGTAATTCCTTAATAATTATGATAACTGTGTCATAGTTACCATACCTAGAAAAATAGTTGCTGTACCAAAAAAAAAAAATTGCCACTTTTTGGTTGTCACTGTATAGTTGCCAATACTTAATTTTTCTCTCAGTGCAGGAGGCGAAGAAGAAGACGAAGACCAAACGACGATTCTAACGACGTAAATTTCCCGGTTGCAGGATCGGCGGTTGCCATGATAGGTGCCAATCTGCGATTCGGCATCGGGGCATCCGGGAACGTTACGTCCAACGCGACGAAGGTATTTCAATGCCATCCGGGCGGAGTGACCGAGGCGACGGTGATATTCAGCCTGGGGGCCCTCGGAATGGGCGCCAATATCATCCTGATGACCCTGATACTGGCGAAACGTCAGCTCAGAAGGTAAACAACAATATCAAAGGGCTCGCGGTGCGAGTGACATCAATATCACCACGTAGTCTCTGACCCTGGCGTGCGAGTCCTGCGAGTCCCCCGTGCGTCCCAAGGTGACGATCAATATTTTAGCCAGGCCAGTGGAGGATCGCCGGCGATAGGACGCGGGGACGCAGGCAATACGTCAAGTCCCATAGTCAGATATACGCGTCCCACGAACACCCCGACTGTAACCCCCCCGACGCACACATCATCCTTCAAACCCCCCTCGGAGTTTCCGCCCAACCCCTCGAAATTTCATAAAGTAGACAGGTGACAAGAGAGCCTGATGTCTGCGTGACGTACACGCGTCCTGATTACCGTCGACGGGAAGACAGGACGCATCAACGTGATTTCGAACCCTCCTGCCTGCGGAATCCTTTAGAGCAACTGGGCAAAAAAATTTCATTTAATACACTGGAATATTTTGTGGATAGAAACGATGATATAACGAATTTAATATGGATTATAATATGAACCCATTATATTGGGTGGGGGTCAAAATAGCTAATGATCAAAATAGCGAAAGGTTAAAATAGAAAATTTCAAAATAATGAAAGGTCTGAATATAGAATGGCCATCATTATGAAATTCACTATTTTGACCCACATCTTTATTAAAATAGAATCAAAATAGCGAATGGCTGAAATTGTGAATTTCATAATGATAGCCATTCTAAATTCAAACTGTTCATTATTTGGAAATTTGCTGTTTTAGCCATTCGCTGGAATGAATTAGCCAGTGAATGGACAGTTAAGCAGACGACAAAACCCAGTGAATGGATATTTTTTATGCGCGTGATCTTGTGGAAAATGTCCATTTACTGGTCCCCGTTGATTCAATAGGCGATTCACCATATTTTGGTAATTAGTTATTTTTATCCCCACGCAATATAATGAGAACCATCCAAAGTACTAAAAACACCAGTGTCGAACCGGTGCATCGAAGCTCAACTTTAATTGCGCATTGCTACAAACCAATCGTACCCTTTTTATTGACTCTCTCCAAAAGCATCGGCGCACCTTAAAAGCCCTAAGTCCTTCACGCTGTCCTCGCGATGCCACTGGCTGCGCTTTTATCGCGCGCCGTTGTCCCCGGGGCGGGAGAGCTCAACTCAGTGGACTGCGACGCGCGAGTAAACAGTCGGAAAGTTCTTCAACTTCAATTTACGCGAGTGATACAGCTCGGCGCTTCGCCGGGCTTGTATATTCGCTACGTTAAGCGAGCCGCGTGCGCTGTCTCCGGAACTTTGTTACACAAAACGAGAGGAGGGTACGAAGAAAGTTGGCCGGTTTAGCGGTTGGCTTTCCGCGATTCGAATTGAGAAATTCCCGGGTTCCGAAATTCCGAAGTTGCGCCCCGACACTTCGGGTGTCGTCGGGCGGAGAGAGAAAGGAGAAAGCGGCGAGGGTGACGGTGATTTGCTTGGCGTTTTCCGCGCGAGTTTCAGGTGGTCCCAGGGACTGCTTTTCCATCAGGCGATGGTCGACTGCGCGAGGGCCGCGATATTGTTGGCCCTTGGCTCGAGCATACTCAACTGTCATTACACAAACAATCACGTATTATATAGCAATTTTATTTAAAAAATACTACTTGGGAATATTTAATAGGTACAATTATTTCGAATCTGTATGTCCAATTGTTTCATCGCTAATTTGTAAAATATTTGTTATCGTACCGTCTTAAATGCTATTTTTGCCCGGCACTGAACTTCGGACACGAATTTTTCGAATAAAGTGTTTAATACATGAAGAATGTGACTGCTCGTTGTGTGTCTATGGAAATATATGTGTATATATTATATACATATTACCGGAATATATATTTGGATGTACAGCAGCGATAACTAAAAAGCTCTTGCGTAGCTAGCGATAGAGAAGAAAGTACTCTCGTATAAAATAGTTCCTCATAGTCAGGGCCAACGATAGCACTTAATGAATAATATCTGTAATCATTTTTACGATAAGTACTCGTCGTGAGCTTATTTCCAAATGACGTTCACGATATCGTGAAGAGAAGATCCCAAATGAAAACAGCTCACACGCATTGATAAAGCACAAAATCTAAAAACAAAAAACTAGAAAACAATGTCCACGTAAAAGAAAGTGCGAGACGACTGTTGCCACAATCGAGGGTCATTAATTCTGTCGAGGCCATATCAATCGTCGTTGGGTAGAGAGAAAGGAGAAAGCGGCGAGGGTGACGGTGATTTGCTTGGCGTTTTCCACGCGAGTTTCAGGTGGTCTCAGGGACTGCTTTTCCATCAGGCGATGGTCGACTGCGCGAGGGCCGCGATATTGTTGCCCCTTGGATCCAGCATTCTGAACTGTCAGCCGGTCAACAAGTGCTCGCTCGTCGAGACGGCCTTTCTCCTCCTGGTCACCGTGTCCACGGTCAACATGCTCACGACTGTGCTCAACGACAGCCCGGTCTTCCCGGAGAGCGACGAGGAGGCTGATCTCACCGCTCCGCTCCTCATGGACTCGCCGCAGGTGAGGAAACAACCGTCGAAACTTGTGGCACGACCGATTTAATTATTAATGTATTTTCGACCGACGGCACGAGAACCGCGCGCGCCGCGAATTTTCGAGACACTTGGCGCGTGACAAACGCGCTCGCGCGCTCCGGTGGCGATTGCGGTCTACCGGCGCTTGACACCCGGACGCCAAACTCGTGGCTTGCGGTCAAAAAGCTCAGTGTGCGAGTGATTCGCATCGAAATTCCCGCTGGTGATGTCGGTGATCGCGACGGCATGTTAACGATGTAACGACATGTGTCGAAAGTATTTGGAGCTTTGGATTGATTGACATCTATGTCACTCGATTGAAAATATTTTGGATGGTTTTGGGAAATTTTATAACTTGCTGGGTATTCACGAAAATTGAAATCACTTTTTTTTTAATTCGCTGATCTTCGATTTTCTTCTTCCGGTCGAAAGAACACTGAAGTGTTTCTCATGTGAAGACTCACATGTTTTCTAGACGTTTCTAAAATTGTTTCTAAAGAGTTTTCTACAATTTTCCTACACTACTGTTCTTTTCCATTTCTGGACATTTTCGAAAGGCAAACTTTAAAAATCTATAAAAAATTGAAAAATCGCCTAGGTAACAAAAAGACATCTGGTACGTAAAAGTTATCCAAATGGGTTACTAATGTCCGCCCGCATAATAACTATAAGAAATCAGGTATCCGAAAGTTAAATTTCAGACGCAGGATATCGTATAGTTATCATTCGGGCAGACATTAGTAACCCATTTGGATAACTTTAACGTTACTTTTTGTTACCTGGGCGATTTATCAACTTTTTTACAGATTTTTAAAGTTTACCTTTCGAAAATGTCCAGAAATGAAAAAGAACAGTAGGGTAGGAAAATTTTAGAAAACTGCACGAAATTGAAAAATTGTAACATCGCAAAAAGCGTTCTCTTCATTTTCGAATATTCTTTGGAACGAAAGAAGTAAATCGAAGTTCGGCCGAGGCAAGAAAAAGTTACTCCAATTTCAGCGAAGACGAAAATTAATAACTAACATAATAGCAACCAATTCCGATACGATCTGTCTTTCAGTGCGTCCTCTTCGGCACCTTCATGATATGGTTCGCGAGCATAACGATAAATCTCGGGCCGACGTTTCTGAGCGGAGCGCTGGCGGCGAACACGGAAACGGGTCACAACGCGCCGAGCTGTCCCCTCGTTCACGGACCATTCCGTCACTACATTCTCAACGTCCTCTGGATCGTCATAAACGTAATATGCGTCGCCCTCACGCTCTTTCATCTGCGAAAATTGCATCGGGATCTTACGAAGGCGAACGTCGAGGCGGTACGTTCAGTTTCGCTGTACTTCATTTCTATTTCTTCACCCTCGTACTTATCCTCACAGCTACGGATCTCGTTTCCCTTAATTGATATTGGTCACGGATCATAAAGCCGAGTTGCTCCCCGTACCAACAATTCCTCGCTCCCCACGACAGTCAGCCTCCTCTTCGCGCTTTATCGATTCTCATTCCGAACAACACGCCGCGTTCGACAAATATATTCTTCGATGGCGAACGAGGAGCGAAGAGCGCGAGAGTATAAAACGTCCGGCGACTCATCGACAAACTAGATCTTTTAGTTGACGTCGTAAGACGATTTTAACGTCCACGCTGAGTCCCTCTTGGCTCCTTCCACCCTCCGAGAATTCCCCAAAGAGGAGTTCGGAGAATCCGCAGCTTCTCACGGCTCGACGGGGGTGAAGAAGAATTTTATCGCTTCCTCTAATCCGTCGCACACGTAGCGCGGCCTCCTCGGCGCGCCGTCCCCGCGGATACTCAGCAAACTTTCGTCTGTCTTGCAGGTTCGAGTGGCCGGACTGGTGACGACCCTGGTCAACGTCACCGGCGGACACAGCGGAGCGAACGGCGTGATGGACGGTGGAGCCGACGCGAGAAACGGAACGACCCCCAAGGTGAGCTTGACGTATGAATTCTCGTTTCCACTCCAATTTAGCGCTGCAAGAAAATAAATTTGAGGAAAGAAAGGAAAAAAAAACGGAAACGTAGCCACAAGGCTTCTGACGATAAAAAGAGCGCAGTAATGTAGCGTCATGCTCCGGTGAAAACAAGTTACGAAATGTATTGTCTGACATGCTCCAATTCCCAGCCCACGTAGTTGGCCAACTCTACTTAGCAGAAATACAGCTCCAACGGTAGCTGAGAGTCCACGAGAAAATTTATTTCGAGCTTGTTTTCCGCTGCGAATTTTCTAAGCACGCGTTCGCCCCGACCTCCCGCGGCGCGCTACACGTCGTGAGACTCTCGCCCCCCCGTTACGGCAGGTTGTCGCTAATTAGCGAGGCCAATGCATTACTCGAAAACGCGTGGAGTTTGTAACGAGAAAAGCTGATCAAAGCGGCGCGCGCGAGACGTTCAACGCCTCCGGGACATTGGCCATGGAAAAACTTGGCTCGCGAGACGTCATCGCCGCTCTCTAACTTGTTGCCAACGGCAAATAGAGTTTAATCTTTCTCGGGAAGTTGAAAAAGTCGCGCAAACGACGTTTTCGCTTTCCCCGCGGGCTCGAATTTCTCGCGAGGTTTGTGACGACATTTTCGTGGAGAAAAAAATTAATTTTCATAGTTCTGAAGGCCTTTCGACACCAATCAAATTCAGCCATAATAAGGTGTTCAAATATTGTAAAAAAAAAATTCTAGCTCGCAATTTATCCCATCCATCTAAAAAAAACGACGTTGTCGCTTTCCCCGCGGACTCAAATTTCTCGCGAGGTTTGTGACGACATTTTCGTGGAGAAAAAAATAAATTTTCGAAGTTCTGAAGACCTCTCGACACCAATCAAATTCAGCCATAATAAGGTGTTCAAATATTGTTAAAAAATATTCTAGCGCGTAATTTACCCCATCCATCTCAAAAAATATATTTCCCTGGGCGCAAAACTTGCTGCGCTCAGCGACAATCATAAATACCCGGGATTGCATTTCGGAATTTCCCATTTCAGCGAACGGGAGCCATAGAGGAGCACCGCAAGATGAGGAATTACCTTCGAAGAATGGAGCGCGAGGGCGTTCAGAGGGTGAAAATGTTTCTCGTTATAACCGCGGCGTACGTCATCTTCTGGGGACCCCTGTTCTTCGTCACTCTGGTTCACCATCCGCTGATTGGCAACGACACGGGCTACGAGGTACGTAATTCAGTTGGAAACTCGGTGGCACCCTGGTGGCAACGTCCTCGGGCTATCGAGTCTTCCCTGTTTGCCATCACGCGTCATATCACGAGTTAACGGCTTTGATCAATGACGCGAGATGATCGTCTAATGGTCGATCGCTCGTGTGGCTTGGAAAAAGAAGAATGAAAGTATAATAAGAAGAAGAAAAAAAAAAAATAGAAGACAAACGATGTTGTTTCATGACCCCCCAGGTGACTCTGCACATCGCTTACGTTCACGCGTTCGTTAATCCGGCCCTCTTCCTCGCTCTCCACCGAGGCCTGAGGCAAGGAATATCCGACGTCTGCTGCGGCTGCTGCGAGAGCATAGCACGATGGATCCTCGGCTCCACCACAGCCAGCCCGATACAGTCCGCCCAACCGCCGAGATACGAGCCACCCATGAATCTACCCTCGCCACCGGATCCACCGCTCATCCCCGCGGCCGCGACTTCTTGCGACCTCGCCGACGTAGCTCTACTCAAGCCACCTTTGCCACCGGCACCTAAACACTTTCTACAGGTAGCGTTTTTTTTTGTGGATTTCGTTGCGAATAGATGGATAGAGTGAAAAAGTTATTACTGACCAGTGTTGTAAGTCAACATTATTTTAAGAATGAAGGTTTACACAACAGTTTGTTTTTCAGTTACGATTTTATAACGATGATCTGTAGCAATTATAAAATTATACGTGAACTTTTGAGTAGCCGTAAGAAAAACCGAATTTTTATTGACATTTTTGGAGAAATTGTGAGAAAAATGGGCAAACACAGTCCTCCATTATTTTCGCAATGCGTTAACAGTATGTCTCCATTTTTTTCAATAAGATTATGGGAAGTTCAATAAGTTTTATGGGAAATTCATATTTCTCGCCTCTATCTAAAAGTTTACACATCGTATTATCATCATTACGAGTTATTATGATGAAAACATAATTACGAAGCCAATCGCACCATCAATTTTATTTCTATAAAAATTAGGGATTTACAACTCTGTTACTAACGTTTTTGGAAAAAGATATTTTTCCTTGGTTCATTAAAATGAGTTTGATCGTCCGATTTAGTTGCTACTCTATTTTATGTTCGGGACCTTTTCGATCATTTGCACGTTTAAATGGTTCTTGGTTTATGGATCTGTGAGAATTTTCGTAGGTTCCTCGGTTTTTAAATTTTAACCAATCAGAGGACGAGCAACTCGAAAACTATACTTATATAGAAAATGCGAGATATTTTAGTCATTGATTTTTTTGGAGAGGGATGAATCGTAATGCTCAATTTTTTGCAGGAGGAACAAATTTCCGTGCCAGATCCTTGGAGCATTCTCTCGAGGCCGAAGAGCATCTCGAGTCTCTACGAGGAGAAATTATCAAGAAGGCCGAGTCTGCTTCTGCCACCGCCTCCGGATCTGGACGACCTGCACGCGACCATCAGTCCCACGAGCAGCGAAGCGCCTAGCGAATAGTTCATACACATTCACAATGTTCGTACGCGGAGAGAATTGTCTTATAAAAATTACCGCGCGACTATAGAGTCACAAATAGAGAGATCACGATTGGGAGTAGTTTTGAAGGTTTACAAGTACCGTAATTTTTCGTGGATCTATTCTCTCCGTGAAATAAAAGCCATGGAATCGACGAAAGACAAAGAAAAGAACGAAACGATTTATTCCGAAAAAAAAAATCAGGGAACTTCAATGCAGGATATTTTTTTACGAGTTCAAACTTCAATGGTAGCTTGACGAATGTAAGAACGGCCGAGTCTGCGATGGACTCGTCGGGATTAAAACTTCACTGCATCATTACTAGATGTTCAGAGTTGCGAGACCTCCAATTACTTTCCAAATTACTCTACCGATTTATTCTCTTCGCCAAGTTATCTAATATCAATTGTTGTTTTTATGCGCCACCCAATTGACAGTAAAATATCGAAACATTTTATTGAAAGCAAAATAATTTGTGGTGGGATGCCATAAAATAAACGTAATGGGCAGTAAATAATTTTGTGAGGGAAATACTTTCCATCATAAAATTTTCAGATATTTGTCAGGCAATTGGGTGGTTATTTAGAAAGAAATAATTAATATAAAATAATTAATGAATCGAAGAAATTGATAAATAGAGTAAGTTGAAAAATAATGAGAGGTTTATAACTCTGTTAAACGTAATCTACTAAGTACACCACTTCATCAAAAAGCTTCAATGTATAAGGAGGAGACGAAAAGATTTCAAACAACTTATCCCAGTCTTCCTCGAGAAAAATCCTGCGAGGCGTTGATCACCGATGGATTAATAAAGTGCTACGATAATTGCCACGTCTCCCTTTAGCCATTTTCAGCAATCAAAACGTCTCTACGGCCTCGCTCAACCGTTCGTCAATGAGACGCGAACAGCGGAGATTTTTGCGGAGACTATCGGGGTCGGAGCTCAACGGTAAGAAATCGTCGTTAAATTCACGATTGATTTGCTTCGTCACTATTGCTCACGCAGCGTTGAATTGATCTTGGGACAAATCCTTACAGACTGAACACATTTTTCATCTTATTCGACGACTAATCGATGTATATCTGCGATATTTATTATTGCGTTGACTGTTATTATCAGACCACCTTTCTAATTTTTCAACCCCCCCTCGCACACGTCCTACGTAATAATTGCCCCCCGTATTTTTGTCAGTGCTGGGCACAGTTGAAACGAAAGAATTATCCTCGTACGTGTTTCCAAATAATTCGAAACAGTTATTTTTTAATCATAGTTGTTAAATCTACCGCTTTGTGAGGCAGCTAGTGACTCAACAAAAATTGACAAAACAATCACGTATTATATAGCAATTTTATAAAAAAAAACTACTTGGAAATATTGAATACAATTATTTCGAATCTGTATGTCCAATTGTTTCATCGCTAATTTGTAAAATATTTGTTATCGTACCATGTTAAATGCTATTTTTGCCCGGCACTGAACTTCGGACACGAATTTTTCGAATAAAGTGTTTAATACATGAAGAATGTGACTGCTCGTTGTGTGTCTATGGAAATATATGTGTATATATTATATACATATTACCGGAATATATATTTGGTTGTACAGCAGCGATAACTAAAAAGCTCTTGCGTAGCTAGCGATAGAGAAGAAAGTACTCTCGTATAAAATAGTTCCTCATAGTCAGGGCCAACGATAGCACTTAATGAATAATATCTGTAATCATTTTTACGATAAATACTCTTCGTGAGCTTATTTCCAAATCATGTTCACGATATCGTGAAGAGAAGATCCCAAATGAAAACAGCTCACGCGCATTGATAAAGCACAAAATCTAAAAATAAAAAAACAAGAAAAAATGTCCAAGTAAAAGAAAGCGCGAGACGACTGTTACCACAATCGAGGGTCATTAATTCTGTCGAGGCCATATCAATAGTAACAAACTGGTTTGAAAGAGAGAAGAAATAATAATCGCGGTGCTTTTGTAATACACATCGTGTCCAACGGGTAATCGAAGAAGCCATTCACGTGTAAATGCGAAGAAGCGCGAAAACCGAAGAAGTAGATCCAACATAAAGGAGCTTAATCGAGCTCCGCCTCCCATAAACGATCGAAAGAATTGCTCATTAAATGAAATAAAGAAGACAAAGTATTCCGCCCACCGGAGTGTTAAGCAAAAACTCGTCAATTAGATAGTAGTTTGTTGTAAATGAGAACGTTTAAAAGAAGAAGAAAAAAGGAAAATATATACGTATATAGCTATCAGAGGCCAATATTGTTGAGTGAAAAGAAAAAGAATTTACAAGACACATTATCGCGAGCCGACGGCGCTTTTGTGTATCACGACGTCGACGAAACGCCTCCCGGGATGCAAAATTATAGTTTTTTAATCACCCCGGACCGTTCGCATCACCGCTACATCCTAGAAGTGCACTTTAATAATCACCTTTCGGGTCCACTTGATATTCCGCAACTTCTCGTTGTATAGCTGAATGGAACAATGTCGTGTTGTTTGTTTGTCGTTTTTTCCCTCCCCAATTCAATTTCTACGTCAACCCCAATTTCACGTCGGAGTGCCAATGCGATTGCAAAAATGTTGCGTGCGTGTGCTAAAGTCGCGTCGCGTCGCGCACGATTCGCGACGTTTTATCACTAACTGTATTGATAATTAATGAATGTATAAACGAAATGTGCCTAAAAGAGTTTAAACCTAAAAGTAACGTAACAAAACAAGTATAAAAGCAGATAATTAAATGGAGACGAAGGTAGATTGGGGGAACTGAAGAAGGAAGAGAGCGAATCGCGAGTGTGAATGAATTTCGGTTGTATTCATAGATGGACGATCATCATCGGATTGCAATTGTTATAGTCATCCAATGCTTTTTCTTATCGAACGAAACAAAAAACCAACAAAAAAAAAATTATCAAATTTAATCGACGTCTGACTGTCTATAAATACAACCATCTAGACTTTAAGAGATCATTTATGTAAAATGATATACGAAAATCGTTTAACCGATATGTATCATAATAAAATGCATATGACGACACGTTCGAAAGCTGCTGTTGTCTGTTTTTTTTCGCCTCGCTAATCGTCCGCCGACGTCTTGTCTCCAATGGTGACAAAGAAAAGCGGATAACAATAGTCCGACAACTGACTCGGCGAGATCTGACACCGCGGGAATTGGCGCCTGCTCGCCTCAGCCGTGGTGGCCGCACGCGAACGAAACGCCGCTTGGGCAAAACAATGGAGGGGTGAGTACAAAGGGAGTCTTGCCGAAGAGTAATTGCAGGTAGCAAACCCTCAACATCGAGGCTACGCTGGCCTCGTGGAAGGTCTTGAATACCCGGAGCTTTCATAATAACCATAAATCACACGTCTTAGAACATGTTGAAATCCCATTGGTGTAAATAAATTAGTACATCATACGTTTTAGAAAATGTTGAAGACCCATTGGTGTTAATAAATGAATAAATCATACGTTTTACAAAATGTTGAAATCTCATTGGTGTTAATAAATTTAAAAATCATTAATTTTATTTGCGCTCTTGGCACAAACAAAAGTGGTAAACTTTTTTTTTATGTCCAAAGCGATTCAAGATACAAATCGCCATTATAATTTTTTTTTGCTTACCTTGATACATGTTTCGTTGACTTTATACTTTCAATTATATTTTGCAACACTCCAAAAAGATGAAGTGTTGCAATTATTTAATGCTCGTTTCGAAAATTTCGAATCGCGAAGATTTTCACGCATCACAAATGCTTGGAATTCAGTAATCGTGTCGTGCAGCATGCGGTAAAGTTTCATGCAGAAAAATCATCGTCGCGACTTACCTGTTCGAAGCCGCCGAGAATCTCCGTAGTGTCCATCGCCGAGTTCACCACCACGGACTTCAGTCGCTGTCCCGTCAGCTGCGCGAGCACACGAACGACGCTGCTTTTTCCGCAACCGGGACCTCCGACCTGTTCGATGTAAACATAAAATTAATCACGAGTCCGCAACCTAATTTTTAAAAATTACGAAAACTTCATTTTTAAAAATGCATAGAAAATCCTCCGTCAAAATTTCGAATTCTCGAGAAATAAAAATTAATATTTTCCGAGTAGTTCAGATCAGTTAGCTCCAAAAAAGTGCCATAATTTAGATATTTTCCCGGAATAGAAATTTTTATAATTTTGTTATGCTCAAATCATCAACAACTTTTAATAAAAAAAAAATTTTTAAAATCGTGTACTAACGAGAATAGGCATCCAGTTCATCTCGACGCATCTGGCGAGGCTCCTGAGCACGGCGGTTTGATCCCGAAGCAGCAGCAAAATATGATCGTCGCCGTTGGCGCGTTCCTCGCGCGGCAGGCTAACGTCGCCGAGATAGAGTTTCTCCTCGGTGACGTAGGCAGTCGGTTGTCGCGGCGGCAGAGGATATTTCTCAACGTCGAACAACTCGCGATATATTTCGCGCACCTTTCCCCTGTCGTCCTGCGTCCTCATTCGGTCGACGTAAATCAGTTCGACCGCGTTTCCCGGATTGTAAATCGTCGCGCCGTCGGCGGATTTCCCGCGCGCCGCCGCCACCGTCGCCTCGCACAATCTCGTTATGTCGCGCAGATTCATTTCCCACGGCGAACCGTTGAACGCCCAAGAAACGCCGGCTTCGGCGGACAGTCGCGAGTTGAATTCGACGATATCGTTCAGGAGGTCCGTCGGGATTTCCGGAAACTGCCTCGACGCTATGAGCTTCAGATCGTCGTCCGTCAACGCGTCCACGTAGACCTGAGTGAAGCGATTCAGGAACGACTTTGGCAATCCTCGTCGGGCGCCGCCCTGACGCAGCGGATTCTGGCAACCGAAGAGCTTCGTGCCCGGTTTCACGGAAAAAGTGCGCCCGAGCTCGGGGATGTAGATCTCGCCACGATGATCGAGACAGGCGTTTAGGCCCTCGAGAACCGACTGCGAGGCGAGATTGAGCTCGTCGAGGAGAATCCAGTCGCCGGCTCGCAGGGCTCGGAGGAAGGGGCCGTCTTTCCACGCGAATTGGCCGCCTTTGCCGCCTTCCAGCGGAAGATCCGCTCCGAAGAGATCGGAAACGTCCTGTTGATAATTTAAAAAATGATTACGTCAACGAGAGAATCAATTTGAATCCTTGGACATTTTGCTTAGGCTCAAATTACGTACAGAGTTGTAAATCTCTAATTTTTAGATAAAGTGGGGTAATCACACGCGCTGGCGCGCGTGCCTGAAAGACTTTTCGCCAAAATCGACCTCAGAAATATTCTTTTGAAAATATCGACTTTTAACCTATACGATCATTCTCAAGTCGTGTATTCTACCCACGAAAACACTGGTTATTAACCTTTTTTAACCGATTTTGAAAAAAAAATATTTTTTTGGCGACGAAAAAAAAAAATTTCTGCCAGAAATCGTAGATCTGGCTCCGGACCGAAAATCGCCAAAATCGACCCAAATTTTTTTTCTTTTCAAAATATCGACTTTTAACCTATACCATCATTCTCAAATCGCATATTCTACCCCCGAAAACACTGGTTATTAACCTTTTTTAATCGATTTTGAAAAAAATATTTTTTTGGCGACGAAAAAAATCTTCTTTCTAAAAAATCTTTCTCCGAAAATTTACTGAAAAATTCGGTTTTTCTTATGGCTATTGAAAACTTCACGTATAATTGTATAATCGCTACAGGTCATCGTGGTAAAATCGTAAATAAAAAAAAATATTGTGTAAACTTTAATTCTTAAAGTAAGGGGGTTTTACAACACTGATTACGTACCGTCTGGTCGCTCAAGTTTATCCTGAGCATCGAGTGACCGGAAGCTCTCGCGAGCGCGGCCACCAGGCTCGTTTTTCCCACGCCCGGACTTCCCTCCAGCAGAAGCGGCTTTTTCAGCTGCAAAGCTCGCAGCAGCTTCAGCGTGTTGGATCTCGTGGTGGGAGCGGCGAAGGTGAAGGCTCGATCGTCCTCCTTGGCGTCGGGACCCTTGGCGATGAAAAATGGCGCCATTCCGAACACTCTCGGGCGACTCTCGTTCATTGTCTCGACTCCATGCATCGAAGTTTCCGCGGCACTTTGCGAGTCCGAGCGAAGTGCCGGCATATCGATCACTTGGGATTTTAGAAATCTCAGAGCGCCGCGGCGGAACGCGTCCAACTTTTCCGCGCTGAGAGGAAACGAGATTAATTAAGATGGAAGTTCAGTTTTCCGTATGAGAAATCGAAAAAAAATTATTCATGTCTGAAAACGTAATAAAAACGCTACATAATTTTAGCGACATAAAAAAACGGCGTTTAAGTTAAGAAATTGCCGAATACAATTTTTATTCTCACTTTATGCAACTTTGTTCAACTTTATTCTATGGAAGGAGATTAATTAAGATGAGTATTGAATTTTCCTTGCGAGAGATCGAAAATATTATTCATGATCGAAAACGCTGTAAAAACGCTGAATAATTTTAACGACGTAAAAAAAAATCGTCGTGTACGTTAAGAAACTGTTGAATAAAAATGTTATTCTCACCTCTCCATTCCTGTTAGTCCAGATCCGAGACTGTCGATGTACGTGAGGCTCGCGCCGTGAAGATAAGCGTCGGCCGTGCTCAGCCTCGAGATTTCGTTTTCGCCGCTGCAGGCGTTGATGAAATTCACCCAGGTGAGGATATCCCGAATGCTCACTGTGAATCGCTTGCCCACCTCGGACTCCTTCAGCCAGTCAACGAAGTTCAGCATCGACGCAGCGATTCGCGTCTTCTCGTCAGCAGCTCGGGCGATCAGATTGTGCTCGACTATGGCTTGCAAATCGCATCTCTCGACGCAACCCTCGCACCATATCTCGGTGAAACGATTTCTCAACGCCGGCGAAAGTTCTTTCTTTCCATAGTCGCCACCGGGATTCATCGTTCCTGTTTGCGAACAGACGAAAGGCCACAAATTCTCAAATCTCTTTCTTGTGATTAAAAAAAAGTAGTAAAAAAATCCGAACGTTTTGCTCACCGATAAAATGAAAATTCTCATTCGCCGTAATCACGCAGTCGGATTCACTGGAATCCGGAGAATCGACGCTCTTCTCGGCGAGAAGAAGACTGCGTTCGGGTTCTGCGAAGCAAAACATCGTTAAACATCGTTATCTATGTTGAAGTCAGTGTTGTAAGTCCCCATTACTTTAAGAAATAAAGTATACATAAAAATTTATTCTCTAGTTACGATTTTAGAACCATGACCTGTAGTGATTATAAAATTATACGTGAACTTTCGAATAGCCGTAAGAAAAGTCGAATTTTTAATTAAATTTTCGGAGAAATTGTGAGAAAAATGGACAAGCACAGTTCTCAATTTTTCTCAATTTCTCAATTTTTTCAACAAGATTACCATGAAGTTTTATGAGAAATTAATATTTCGTGCCTCTATCTAAAAGTTTAGACATCATCTTATAATCATTACGAGTTATTATTCCAAAAACATAATTACAAATCCAATCGCATCATCAATTTTATTTCCACAAAAATGAGGGATTTACGACTCTGAGTCGAAGCAAAATTTCTCAATCCCAACTTACCCAGCAGAGAATTCAGCCTCTCGAGAACGCTGTCGTCCGCCAGCGAGATCTCGTCGGCGAGAAACAAATCTCCCTTCCTCATAGCCGTGATCAACGGCCCATCAACCCACTCGAACAGCTTCTGACTCTCCGGATCCGAGTGATCCCTGACAGGCCTTAAATTCCCCAGAAAATCCGAGGACTCCGTGTGCATGTGGCAATTAACCGCGTAGAGCTTCTGATCGCTCATCGCGGCGATCAGCTGGCAAATGGTCGTTTTCCCTCCGCCGGTCTCGCCGACCAGCAGAACCGGCTCTTTAAATTGGCAGGATTTTCTCACGAGAACCGCCATCCTCCTCATATGATAAGTCCAAACAACGTGCTCGAAACCCGGAATTCCCTTGCCAAGAATCTCCTCGAGAATCGGCCTCGTGACCGACGAAGTCCGGTCGCTCAGCGTGAAAAGCGTCGCCGGATCCACGTCGCGCTTCAGATGCTTCTTTATCACGAGTCTTATCTCCCGCGTTTCCTCGGGTCTCCGTACTTTGGCAGCGAGAACGAGGTAACCCTCGTCCGCCAGGTGTTGACTCCAATCGTACAGCCTCTGCCCAACATCCGGTGCCAATCTGTACCTCTCGCCCCACCGGAAAAGATCTCGCAGCGTGATAAACCCGTGTTTACCCTGAAAAGCCGCGGTGCTCTTCCTCCTCACCTGCAGATCCGTCATGACATTAATAATCTGCTTGCAATACGACTCGGGCATGTTGCATCTCTCGTGAAGAATCGTCCGCAGCTCGTCCGCGGGAATCTCATCGAAATGCAGCTCGACGAAGCGATTTCTGAACGCCCGCGAGAGAACTTTACGCCCTCCGTACAAACCCGGCGGATTCTGCGTGGCGAAGAGCATGAAATTCGCGTGAGCCTTCACGACCTGCTGAGTCTCGGGTATAAAAAGCTCGCGATTGTCGTCGAGAACGCGATTGAGAGCCTCGAGAACGTCGCTCGGCGCGAGATTCAGCTCGTCGAGGATGATCCAGTGGCCTCGTCGCATCGCCTCGACCAGGACTCCCTCCTTGAACACCAATTTTCCCGCCTCGTCGGCCACGTAACTTCCCACGTATTCCTGGAGATCCGTGTGCTCGTGATTGTTGATACGCACGCAGGTGTGACCCGAGGCTTTCGCTAAATACGTGATTAGACTCGTTTTTCCGACGGACGTGTCGCCCTGAAGAAGCACCGGCATCCGGCCGATCGACACGACTCTCACGAGATCGCGAAGATTCCGCCTCACGGAGCTCGTGAGGATGTAATTTTTCGGTACTTCAGGCTCGAGATCGCCGCGTATCACCCAGTAGCCCTCGAAATTCGTGTAGTCCTCGTCGCTGGTGCATCGAGGCTTCGGTATCGGCGAGCCCAGCACGGCTTTCATAGTCTTCGCGTCGAGAATCGCCTGGGTTATCATTTTCTGCACTGTCGGGTAGGACGCGTGATCGAGCTGCGTGAGGAAACTCAGGCAGAAAGCCTCGTAGAGCGAGCGAAGAACGTTTCCGCAGGGATTCGTCGCGGCGACGCTGAGAGCTCGGCAGAGGGTTCGAAGGCTGTAGTGAGGCTTGTGACCCGTGCCGTCGTAGAGCGATGCGACGGCCTCTTTTCGCACGTTCAGATACATCTTCACGATCGCCTCCTGCTTCGTCGTCGGTAGATTCAGATCACCGAGATACGAACTCACTAGCAGGTGAAGATCCGTTTTTTCAGTGAGCTCGTCGACGTAGAACTCGGTGAAACGATTTCGCAGACCGACGGGAAGTTCCTTCTTTCCGACGTCGGTCGCGGGATTCATGCAGGCGAAGATCGTGAAATCGGGGTTTCGTTCTATGGATTCGCGGTCGCCGCGCTCGAGCAGCGAGAGGGAACCCGTCGAGCCCTCGAGGAGACCTGAAAGACACTCGAGGGTCTCCGATGAGGCCAAATTTATCTCATCCAGAAGCACCCAGTGACCCTCCTGCAGCGCTTTTATCAGGCTTCCCTCGAGAAACGCGAAAGCCAGCGAGAATTGACTCTTCACCTGTGTCTTCAGTTTCTCGAGTTTCGTCAGGAGTTTCTCCCACTTCGCGAGGAGTTCGAGCTTCGATCGCGAGTCGATCGGCTCCGCCTTTCGTTTTCGCTTCTCCGAATCTCCGTTCGTTTTCACTCTCGGCGAATCTCCCGCCGATTCCTCCTGGATCTTCGTCTTCAGTCTCTTCACGGCCGCCGCCGCGCTGTGACACATAAGTCCCACGAGGGTTTTCCATCGGCTCTGCTTGTAACAGCTCGCCACGTGCTCGAGAAACTTTTTGTTCGGCTCGAGCGCGAAATACGAGCGGAAAAGCATCTCGAACTCCTCCCTCGTCGGGGTTATCAGGAATTTGAAGTCCACGGGTTTGTAGCCGCCGAGAAGATCGGCGCTCTCGCTCTGCTGGTTCATATTTATCACCACGAGTTTGTGTCCCGTGCTGCGCGCCAAATACTGCACCGAGCTCGTTTTTCCGGTTCCCGTCTCGCCGACCAGCAGCACCGGCTCCCTCTGCGCGACGCAGCTCGTCACGCGCTCGAGGAGCGTCGCCGACGGCCTCGTGAACGAGAATCTCACCCTCGTCGACTCGATCTGCGCGTGCTGCAGCCTCTTGCGTCGCACTTTCGCTCTACCCGCCACAAAAGTCTCGGCCTGCAGATTTATCGTCGGTTTGTGGGTGTTGCAAAAATACTCCGCCTTGGTTTTCACGATCCCGAGGGTGTGACCGATCGCGGTCGCGAGCTCCAATCGCTGCGCCTGACTCGGCACCGAGCAGCAGAATATATCGATCGCATCCTGAAAGATCTTCAGAGCCGAATCCGGCGACGAAACCTCGAAATCCACGATCGCTCGGGTGCACCATTTGATCAGATCCCTCGTGGAAGTCAGTCGACCGGTTTTCAGGGCCAAATTCTCGCTGTTGGTCGTTTCGCAGCCGTGATTTCCCATTGAGAAGAGGAGAAAAACGTCGACCATTCGCGTCGCGACGGTGGTTAAGGACGGGAAGAGAGTGCTGACGACGTCAACGAGCTCGGATCTCGAGAGGGGATCCATGTGGACGCAGAACCAGTGTTTTTCCAGGAGATTCGCCGCGCCGGCGGACTGTCGATGCAGTCCCGAGGCCGTGGATATCAGACGCTGGGTGAGGAAGAGCTGAAAGCCGCTCTTGGCGTGAATCGTGTCGCGGTAGCCGGGAACGGAAAGCGTGCCGGTTTCCATGAGGTTGCCGAGGACGCTGGCGACGTCGAGGGCCGCGCTGTCGATGTCCTCGAGGAGCAGCCACTTGCCGTCGATCACCGCCTGCGTCAGGACGCCCGGTTGCCAGACGAATTCGCCGGGAATGTCGGTGCATCTGTAGGTGCCGAGAAGCATCTTCGAGTCCGTTTGGTCGCCGAGTTGAACCTTCACGAAGTTCGAGCGGCCGTGGCCGGTTATGGCCGCGAGGTACTCGATGAGCGCGGTTTTTCCGCAGCCGACGGAGCCCTGGAGGCAGACGCAGCGGCGCGAGGCGACCGCGAGCGCGAGACTTCGGAGATTCGACTCCATCGACGGCACGGGAATCAGATTTAAAGATTTTGGACGCTGCGAGGGGTCGAAGACCGGCAGGAGAACGCCGGCTATCGATACTAAGGACGAGGAGTCCTTTGAAACTTCGTTTATCTCCGATGTTTGGTTTCCGGTGGATAATAGTGGGATCGAATTGGCGATCCGGCGCTCGAGGAGAAAATGTTCTGGGTCCTTTATCAGAGTCCTCGCGCACGCCAATCGGGACGCCTCCGACATTCGCAATACGATTCCCACGCATTTTAGAGCGATCCTGGAAAGTAAACAAATATTTTTTTGTACAATTTTTTAAATCATTATATCCTATTCTTAAGTGATCGTAATTTTTTTAAAGATGTAAATCTGGTATTTTCAAATTCTTGCTCCGTGTCAAAGATTCAAAATTCTTGTAAAAGGAGAAGAACGTTAATAAATTAAATTATTATAATTCGGAAATGATTTTTTGTAACACAGAAAAATTGTGTTTCTCACTGTTTCAATGTATGAATTGTTGTAGTCAAATAATGAGAGCTTTCTACGTTTTTTGCAATAATGTAATCGATTGTCTGTAGCATTAAAAAAATATTTTTGAAGTATGTTGCATTTTTATCATAATATCAGGTTGTTCTTACCATTTCACAGTATCATCTTTGTCAGTCAAAAATTCATAAAACTCGGACCAATTCCACTTGTGCTTGAAATGCTCCGGCGCCGCTTGCAGTATGTTGTGACTAGCAGTTACAATGTCGAGAGTCGAAACTTCTCTCGCTGCAAACTCAGTGTCTTTTCCTCTGTGTCTCTTTGGCGCTACTGCTGTGTCATCGGATGGAGAAGCAAACGGTGCTGGGTTTACTTCAAAATAATGCAAGGCAAACCTGTGAAATAAATTTGTTACGATTCTTAGTATTTTTTACTCAAGATTATGAAATTTATTGCAACACTAAAATTCCTGTAGCACAGAGAAATCAAATGCAGCAGAAAATTAAAGAAAGTTTTCAATATTATCTAAAATAAAAAAAACATACCCCAATACATCAGGATTCAACGTAATCAGTGTGCCCAGGACGACGCAGTTCAATCTGTGCAACTCGGTAGATCCAGGCTTACTTTGCACCTGGTCACGATGAATCTGAATCGCCTGTGACAAAAGCACCAGCAGGTACTGCGGAAAGTGCTGGGAAACATCCTTGGAGCTCTCCGGTTCCATAAGAAATTGGCACAATAATTCCAAAACCCTGTCGCGATCATTTTCGCTCAATTCCTACAATAAAAATAAATTTCAATTTTTCGTTCTATCTTTGCACAAAAAAAGGATTACAATTTGCGTCGTAATTGATTTTCGCCCAACGGACAAAATATAATCGCGATATCGCTGAAACGTCGTTTTTCGCTCGACACGTTGGCGAGAAAAATACGCGAAGGCAGGACGAACTCGCAACATGCGAGGGAAATAAATAAACAAGTGACAAGCGCGGCGCACTTACCTGCGACCGAAGAAAGCGCGCAAAAGTCGCCTCGTACTTGTCACTGCGTTCGCAGAACGCCCGCAGATTGTCGAGCAACATGTTGTGGATTTTTTTCGCCGCGCGACACTCATCGACTTTCCCAAAATCGCGTACAAAATCGCAGCGTGCGAGAAATATTTATCAGAAACCGTCGGTCGCGCTCGAATAGCAAAGGTTACCGAAGGTATCGGCGAGCACGTGTTCGTACGCGCGTGTCGCTCCTGACACCAACATGTGCGGCGAGCGGCTCCCCTACCAACACAGCCGCGCGGACAGCGTAGCCGAAAATGCGTTCCTAAACGCGCCGCGCGCTGAACCGACGCGTCGACCAATCAGCGAGCTTCCCTGTTGACATCACTCGTGTGCGATAAATCAAAAATGATTATTCGCGCCAAGCGAGCCGCGATATCTAAAAATAGGTATATATCGATAAATTCGAAAGTTCTAATCACTGCGTCGTTGATTATTGGTATCTTGACGCGTGATAACGTATTTTTATTTTTTAATGTTTGCCTAAATGTATCTGAAAGCACCGACCGAACAACCGAATTTCAACCGTACTTCCAACCGGGTTGATCTGAGACGCAAAACAAACCATAATTCTTGTCATAATTCTTGTCCAGCCCAAAAACCAACCAAGATTTCAACAGCTCGGTTGGTTTTTCGGTCCGATTGTTGACAAGAATTACGGTTGGTTTTGTGTCTCATTTCAACCGGGTTGGAAATACGGTTATTTTTTGGTTTTTACGGTAGTTCGCACGGTTGTTCGATCTGCTAGGGTGAAGAAACGAAAAATGGGAATAAATTAGAGTTTACGGCAAAAAGAAAGTATTACGTAGTCGGAAAAATGAACTTTTCTGACTAAATAAGAACGAGAGTTGAGATAAAAAAAAAATACTTTATACTTTTTATTACGAAAATTACATTATAAGTAAATCAGAAGGTGAGCAATTCTTTGCGCTCGTTCAATTCGGCCTGCAAAAAAAATGTATTACAAAAAGTCGGAAAAATGAACATTTTCCTGACTAAATAAGAACGAGAGTTGAGATAAAAAAAATAACTTTATACTTTTTATTACGAAAAATTACATTGTAGGTAAATCAGAAGATGAGCAATTCTTTGCGCTCGTTCAATTCGGCCTGCAAAAAAAATGTATTACAAAAAGTCGGAAAAATGAACATTTCCCTGACTAAAAAAGAACGAGAGTTGAGATAAAAAAAAATAACTTTATACTTTTTATTACAAAAAATTACATTATAGGTAAATCAGAAGGTGAGCAATTCTTTGCGCTCGTTCAATTCGGCCTGAATAGCCTTCTCGATGCCGCGCAGCGTGAGATTCGTGACGGGAAGATTGAAGCTGACGTAGACCGGCCTGCCGCACCTCTTGGCGAGTCGTTTGGCGAGGCTCGTGGACGACGTGTCCTCGTTGCTCCCCATGATCCTGGTTGCCACGGGGAGGGTCTCGTACGGCGAGATCATCGCGACCGTGAGGTCACTCATCTTCCCGTCGTTCGCCTCTCCCACCCACACGAACAGACTGTCTTTCATCCTCGTGATGCGGCAACTTATTCTAACCTCGCCGACCTGCGCCGCGAAATCGTGAAATTCGAAGCTGCACGGCAGCAACTCGATCGTCTTCTCCTCCACCGGCCCGCCGACCATGATTCTCACGCCCGTAAAAAATCACAAGCCGCGAATCTCTCGTCGCTCTCAGCCGCTCGATGACTCGATCTTTCGGCTGCGACGAAAACGCTCGACTTGTTTTCCTCCGACGAGACACATGTCAGTCGTGGCCCGGCGCGGCGTTCGAAAAAGCATCGAATCCGAACTCGCGTTCGCTGATCGAACTCCGCGCCGATCGTTGACACCGCGACCTCCAAAATCCGCGCCCTGTAATCGAAAGTACGCGGATTGTTCATGAATTCCACCAAAGCTACGATAAATACGAGTCTCGGCCTCGAACAATTTTTCAATAACAATTTTTGTGTTGTTACGAGAAAGTTATCCGAATGAGTTAATGACCACCAAAATGTTATCTGTAAAATATCCGATATGTCCAAAAGTTAACTTTAGGACATAGAATAGTTTTCAGATAACATTTTCGCGGACATATGTATCCCATTCGCACAACTTTTCCACAACAACACAAAAATTGTTACTTGGGACAAGTCAAAATTCCCATCCGCAAGCAACATCCTACTAATGACATCAAGTTTCGATGTCAATTGAACCAAATTCGAAAAAACGCGAAACCGAAAGTCATTTGACTTCTGGAACTAAAACAAGATTAGCCAAAAGCGAGTGTTACTTTATCGCAAGCCCCAAAGAATCCACGAAATCCCGTCGACGTACAAATCGCGGAGGGAGTTTCGAACGCCCTCGCGGAAGTTGTTCAAGCCCGCGGGGGGCCCCGCGAGGCTCGTCCGACGATCCGTGTTTCCAGTCCCGAGGACCCCGTCTTTCGAACAGCGCAGTGCGCAAGCGCCCCGAGATCTTCTGGTTAGAGTATCCATTTTGATCACATGTGAGTATCCCGAGCTGTCCTCGATTTCCGTGAAAACTAATGGTGCTAATCGCTTGAAAAGCCCCCCGAACATCATTAACATTGTCACAGTGCGACGAGACAGCTGGTTCGTATTGTTAACAAAAGTGCGGCTCGCGCGTGACCGTTATAACGGGCGTTAGATTAAGAGCGAGCCGGAGGGGCGACGATGACAACGGGTGGCCCCGCTGGGGCAATGTGGCTCTGGCGCTCTTTCGCGCCATCTTCGGCGATTATTTTCGCGAAATACGCTCGCCCGGGGTGCGAAAACCCGTGGAAACGTTGAATTTCACGCCGGTTCGACGGCGACGCGCGCTCGCAACATGAAATTCCGCCTGTAGAGCCGGCGGAAACGCCGCCGGAAAACATTCTTTGGTTAGCCCAGGTTGGACCCTCGCGTTTCATGCGACGATTGGCGTGCGCGAAACGCACGCGTTTTTCTTTTACATCGTTCCGGCTCACTCGTGTTCGTTTTTTTTTCTTCCTCTCCCTCGTCTCTCTCTCTCTCTCTCTCTGGGTTCGTCTCTCTCGTCTCGCTGGAATCCGACTCGTCACCGAATTACGCCGCTCGCACGCCGCGTTTCACGGTTTTATCTGTAGAGCGAGCGAGATTCCGCACTGCCGCGCGGTGTCGTCGCCGAAAATTCCGCCGTCAATGTGCCACATGGCCACTTGCCCATCGGCTTCTCGCTAGTCACTCGTCGCCGTTGTCCCCGCGTTGTTAAGGCACAGCTGGGTCGCTCAGCCGTCGTATTTACTCGATTCTACGTTCGCCCCACGCGATCTAAGCCGTTGTTGAGACGCTTGTTGTATCTCGCGATAAATCGCGCACGGACTTTTGCGGTATGTGTCAGAATGTTGGCGATTTTTCGGCCGACTCGGCTCTCGTATTTTCCGGCCACGCCGGGTTTCACGGTCACTCCGAGTTGTTTTCGTTTAGTGGAGAAAAAAATGTGCTGCTGAAATAGGCACTGATCAGGAGGCAGATCTGTGCAAATTGCTCGCAAAATATGTTGTTAATTATGCGAGCGGCGATTTGTTTCTGAGACTCGTGCGCAGAGATATAAGCATGATATTTTTGTCTGGCATGAGATTTCTGTAGTACTTAACAGCGTGAGAGGATCTGCGTTCAGGCAGTTCAGTTGAGACATATGGTAGACGACTAAGCGAGTTTTCTTGAAGCGTCTTCGGACGCTCACTCTGCACGACTCGTAATCACCGAATTTCCTTTTATCGTCGCTTCGGGGCTACTTTGCTCTGATTTATGCTTAGGTTTTTTTAGCAGGCGCCAGAGTGGCTGATTTTACTGACGATATGAACTAATCTGTTGCAGACCGCCTCAAATTCAATATGGCAGATATCGAGGATACTCACTTCGAGACTGGCGACTCCGGCGCCTCGGTGACATACCCCCAGCAATGTTCGGCATTGCGCAAGAACGGCTTTGTCATGCTGAAGTCGCGGCCTTGCAAGATCGTGGAGATGTCCACATCCAAGACTGGCAAGCACGGTCACGCCAAGGTCCACCTTGTAGGAATCGACATATTCTCATCCAAGAAATACGAAGATATCTGTCCATCCACACATAACATGGACGTGCCTTTCGTTAAGCGAGAGGACTATCAGGTGAGAGACTCGACGATTATCACAATTAGCTTTTTTTATATGACAATAATAATAATAATGATAAGCCGAATATTTACGATTTTTTCGAAATTAACGATCGCCCTTTTTTTTCGCGTTCAGCTGACAGACATATCTGACGATGGTTACTTGTGCCTGATGGCTGATAACGGAGACCTTCGCGAAGATCTCAAGATCCCCGACGGCGAGTTGGGTACTCAGTTGCGTGCCGACTATGACGCTGGAAAAGAACTGCTGGTAAGTTGACTGAATTTTCGGCGTAAAATATTGTCGCGCTCGCGCGAGTGCACGGCCGATGTTTCAGTGTTAAACTTCGGGCTCCGCCGATTTCAAGACGAAAGCGCATTTTTTTTTCTTCTCGCGGGTGGCGGAGAATCGTGGAAAAAATCAACCGTGGGTTCTGATTCTGATACCCTCGTGCGAATAAAACGTGCGCGATTTTTTTTTACTTTCAACGTAGAGACTTTCTTGCGTGTTAAGAAGGAAATAAAATTGGCTTTGCCTAGAATCAGAGGGGCCCTCAAAAACGACACTAATCAACGGTTATCGCATTTTTCGAACACGAATTAATGAATTTTTTTTCTTTTTTTCTCTGTAATTTTCGCAGTGCACCGTACTAAAAGCCTGTGGCGAAGAAGTGGTGATTGCCATCAAAACCAACACTGCCCTCGACAAATAATTGTGTTCAGTTGCAACCATACACAACCTCACTACCCGCTTAGGCCAATCGACACCTTATCATTGGTAAAAAAAAAATAAAGGAGAGAAATAAAAACAACAAAAAAAACAAAACAAAAAAAACGAGCCAACAGTTCCAACCAACAGCAACTCAGCAGGGGAGAAAGAGAGAAAACGCAAAAACCGTCTTTTTATCAAAGTAATAACCACTTACTTACCGTTATCCGAAACAGAACAAAAATAACGAGAAAGCAACAGCGACAAAAATACATATGCTAAAGTTTCCAAGCAATGTAAGTAATGAAAAAAAAAAAAAAATACAAACGGTAAACTGGTACGATGCGGGGCAGCTTGCGTCTCAGTTTTAGAAATATACACTTACTCTCTCACACACACACACATACACACATGTTGTTTGTTATATAAGAGATACGGCGAAAACTTTTCATCAAAGGGTTGATTGAAAAAAAAAAATAAAAATTGGAAAAGCCTTTACACTTCCTCAAGTTTTTTTTACGTTTTTTTTTATTTCTTATTTTTCAATTGGGAATAATTGCCGATTAACGAAAGGAGAAAAATAAAAGAATAAGAAAAAAAAAACAAATACGAGGAGAAAATCTATTCGACAGCTTTGTTGAACTGTATTAAGAGACACACTGAGGTAAAAAAGACACTGTAGCCTTTCGAGACCAAGAATATGCTGCGGACTGCTAAGAGGAACAATTTTTCATGCAAACTATAAATGCCAAGAGCTTGAGAACGACGAATAAAGCGAGCAGGGAACGTGCGAGCCGACGCGGAAAAAGCCGCGCCGGCTCGCGGAGCTCTCGGCATTGTCTCGTTGTCGGTGGCAAACGAGAAAATGACGTTTTTGTTTTCTTTCTATAGACTCTTGCCGTTTGATTTGTCTGTCGAAGTTAGGGTTTTTTAGGAGCGCGAGAAGAGTCTGGCAATTAATAGCGATAACTTTTTTATAATAACGGTGCGCGCGCAGCGAATTACTCTGTGACTAATATACAGAATTCCGAACGAATTAACGTACAATCGACGAGCGAGGCTGAGACAGGGGCGATAGGAGGGAAAATCGTTTGAAAAGAGAACATCCCGCGACCAGTCGGACCGCGAGAATCGCGAGACACCGATCGGTCCCTTGGCCTATAAAAATTGCAGATCGAACGAGAGACGGAAAGGAAATGAAAAAGGAGAAGAAAAGTAAACAAACGATATACTTTCAAGTCTTCATTTTGACGCGGTGTTCCCACACGAACATATTGCGCCTCTCGAATGAATATTTTTACATGTAACTTCAATCGTAATCTATGTGAATGGATGTTGCTCGCAGCGCCTGGTTGAATGAGAGAAAGAGAGATATCTAACTGTCGAAGTAGTTTCGAGTCGTTTTTAAAGAAAAAAACAGTCGTACGTACTTATCTTGATGTGTGAGCTTTCCTTCAAAAGTAGCGAGGATCACGTTAACAATTGCTACTCGACCATTGCAAACAGCCGGGAGAAAATAAGTGACGAAAGGACTTGACGAGGAGAAACGGGGTTTGAGACAGCAAATTATTTTGAGCAACAATTCAACATCGAATTTAATGAGATATACTTTGGGAGATAAATAATCGGAATGCGCTTACGCGCGGGCGAGATTTTAGGTCCCGCCCGCGCGACACTCATCCTTAATTTTCAATCAAACGCTCGTCCCCATTTTCCGCGTGTCTGTCCGTCCCGAGGCCCACATTCTTCCTCACTTTCACGTCCCCCCTTACACTGGATTTGTATAAAAAATTGTTCCAGAAGGTAGAGCCTTTTTGGTTTGAAGTTAAAAAAAACACAGAGATAAAAGAGAAGAAAATCTGAAGAAAACAAATATATAAAAATGGGTGTAACCAGAGCTTTTCATAGGAAGGTATCTCTCGGAAGTTCCTCTCTCGCTCTCTTTTTTCTATCACACGACACCCACGCGTTTGTTTATCGTAGATCAAAAAAAGTGCTGGATCATTGTGATCGACCTTCACGGGGGAGAAAAAAAGAAGTAGTCCGATCTCGCCTTGATCGAGCAGGAAATGCAGTTTTCGAATACTAGTATCTACCCCAAAACGACGAACTAACAAGCGTCTGCCTATCCTACGTACCTTTCTTCGAAACTTTGGTATGCGATATAGTTAACGATCTAAACTTAGCTATTGTAATCTAAGTAAACACAATACCTAACGATTAACAAGAAAAAAAAAACATGAAAAAATAAAAATAAATCAGCGTCTGTACTACACGTGTGCTATGTTGGACCAGGTACATCTAATAATTTAAATGTGCTTTGTTATGGACTATAAACGAAAAAAAAAGAATAATACGACGAGAAGAATGGCAAAAAAACGCACTCGGGTGCAATGCGGATGAAAGACAGTACGTAAGTGCTTTATAAATGAAAGATACTAAATGAGTTTAGAGACCTAGATGAACTGTGAAGCGCAAAAACGTTCTTTCTTTCTTTATTTCTACTGCGCTTGTAGAAATTGCCACGAGCGCACTTTACGTTTATTTCTTACGTTTAATCAGAGAAATCAGATCGGAAGTTTAGGTTCTTCTTCAAGCAAGCGTAACAGTAACGCGTCGTCGCCTCGATTTCAAGAACACAGTGCTACATTATAATTCAGGGTGTAATTACCGTAATAAAAAACGAACTAAACCGGCATCATAGTTGAAATAATGTCTCAGGATTGTGAGCGAAGAAACTCGTGCGACAATTATATATTGTGAATTAAAATTATATATATATAAAAGAGGCGCGACCCCCCCGAGGAATCATAACTATACGAAATAAAAACAACAAAAGTTTATCACAGATTGCAAATTCAATGTTCAATATTGAAAAGAATAAAAATAAAGATAAAAGTAACATTACAAATTTAATCTTAGATTCGCAAGTGATATAATAATCTTTTCTCATTATAAAACAAAAAAAACAGGTGTTGGGGTGACGAGCGATATGATGTATCCAATAATTGGAACGAATAATTATATAACAGTGGTCTCTCTGAGAATGACGAGCTAGTATGCGTTGTCGCACGATCGGCTTTTTTTCCAGGATAAAACGAAATGTACTAGCGAGATGCTGCACAAAGTTTATATCGCCCGATTGATAGACGAATTGCGAAGCGAAAAAGTGCGTCGAATCATCGAGTCTAACACGCGTCGAAGGATGTCAATTAAGAATTGAAAGAAAGAGAGCTAGAAAAGTAAAAAAAAAAAAAAAAGAAGAAGAAAAAAAAACGGACAAGCCCCCGCGAACGATAAGTTTGGTAAAAAGGAAAAATGAAGAAACAAACAAACAAAAACGTTTTTACGATGTTCCTGCGATTTTTTAATTGTATGCAAAGTTGATCACGAATGTGTAAGTAACAAAACTGTATGTCCTTGCTGGTGATTTGAAATAAATGCTCTTTAAGTAGGTGCTAATGTCGTTCAATCGAGGATAAGTCAGGTAAGTTTTCAATCACGTAGAAGCAATAGATCTCATGTTGTTTTTTTTTTCTCATTTTCTTTTACCCTTTTTTGTCGTTTATGATACAAATCAGAAATCTACACACTATTATATATCTCCGAATTAACTACGAGCGGCGCGTCGCGCTTACCTGGCGCGAGTCACCGCCGCGAAATGGATGTTTTTTTTTATTTAGGCGTTCTTAAGCCTTCGGCGGAGGGGAGGAAGTTCGCTGGACAGCAGATTTGTTCTTGTTTTTCGTCATTATACGCGACTTTCATTATAAAAGGATAATTAAAAACAATTTCTACTACTTTCAAAGTAATATAACATCTTTTTTAATATAACGATTCGTAATTGCGACTGTAGAACTGTGTGCTGAGTGTGGATTAGTTATAC
Source organism: Pimpla rufipes (assembly GCA_963932165.1). Taxonomy (NCBI): domain Eukaryota; kingdom Metazoa; phylum Arthropoda; class Insecta; order Hymenoptera; family Ichneumonidae; genus Pimpla; species Pimpla rufipes. The sequence continues at coordinate 19,539,144 of OZ010634.1, read as the reverse complement.
TGATACTATCGTATGTTAGGATATCTATAAATTAAAGTCAGCGGCAGTTTGCTCGAATGATCGGTAGGAGTTTTGTGATACGCTAGATGCGATTCGATCGTGTCGTTCTCGAGGCCTCGCAGTGTGTCTTTCAAAGACACTACGGAGGCCCGCAGAAGAGGCCTCCTTTATATATATACTTTTTTTTTATTGAAAAAGTCTTACTTAAGACCGTTACAACATTACGCACCAATCGGATTGGTGATAAATTTTCAAAACCGTTTTTTTTACATGTAGATTAAGGGAGGCTGTACTGATTTTCGGGAGAAATTCAATTTTTTTATTTTCTATCGGAAAATAAAAATCTCACGAAAAAATCCCATGCGATTGATTTTTCATATTTTTGCAGTATATTTTTTTAACATTTTATATTTTTTTATAAATCAAATCGAAGCCATTTTTTTACATGGTTAAATTCACGTTATGAACAATCAATTGCACGACATTTTTTTTGTTGCAAAAAAGAAGTTCTAACGAAAATCGGTAAAGCCCGGCCTTGATGGTCTGCAATTCGTTACGTTTCCGTACCGTGTTATGTTATTTGCATAAAATAAACTTTGACAGTGAATTATTAATTGTTACACTGATTTCTTCCAATTTCCGAAAAATTACATTTTCATGACGAAAAAAATCTCACCAAAAGAGCATAGAAATTGGGAAAAATCCGTGAAATGAATGTAAATTAGCTATTAACGATTTTCGTTATTTTTTTCGAATACAAGATACAGCGCAGACGGACGTAAAAATGTATAAAAACGATTTTTCAAAATTTAGTACAATTGACTAGTGCATCGTGTCGCACCTGCCTCAATACGATAGTGAATTACGACGGAGAGTTCGGAAAGCTCTCGACAATACTGACGAAATTTCTATCTACTCACTGATTGAAAAAATTCCCGTTTCCCCAAAAAAAAAAAAAACCCGAAAAACTGATTGCAAAGTACGATTATTCGTTCGAGTTTGAGAGTCAAAAAGAAAAAATCAACACTTCAATAATCACAAGCAACGATCCGGGTACCGTCTTCTCTTTCGAATAATCACAGTATACATCTTTATAATCTTCAACAAAGTGTACGATCAAGAAGCTCTTGGTAACGACGTACTCTATTATTCGGCTACGTTAATAGCATTGTAAAAATTGCGGCTTCGAACATATTCGATAATCGGTTATTCAATGATAGACAAACGACTTTGTATTTCGTGTTAATCTAATGGATTAATCTAATGGATAGACGAAGAGATGAGAAACGAACCAAGGCACCAAGGCTTTTTAAGGAGCTTCTCAAGAGGATACTGTCACGAGATGGAAGTGATTGTACAGCGATAACAAAGAAATAAATATAAAAAAAACAGATGAAAGTACGGAAAAAAATCATTTTCAAATAGAACAAAAAATACGTAAGTACGAAAGCATTTGTGCTCACTAACGTGGGTGTATTCATAACAAAATGAAATTTATTTATAGAAATACATCTTCTATCCACCTCGTAAACATAACATATTTTAATGCCAGCGAGTGTCTGAGCAGCAGCGATTCCAGTTACGAACAAACAATAACGTAATATAAAAAGAGTGAAAGATAAAGAGAGATAGAGAGAATGAAGAGTCCTCTTCAGTAGCCCCGTAATAAATTCCCTGCATTTTTTTTTCTTTTAAATCTAGAGACAAATAACAAAGTGTAGCAACTTAATGGATATTAGGTGACCGAGTCTTCGTGTTATCGTGTCCTTTTTGTTTCAGTTGTTTTTTCATGTTGTTTCGTTTCTGTTCATTTTTTTTCTTCTTTCCTCGTGTTTCTCGTGTTCCGTGTGTTTTTTTTTGTCTCATTCTCTAATCACAATCGTAATCGAAGTTCTCTTGATTATCGTTAGATCAATTGTTCGCGTTTCGCCTCTGGAGGGCCGCCGCCAAGTCTTGTCTCAACGCGGCCTGCTGCCTCTGGTCCGCCAGTGATTGGAGTGACCTCAGGCCGTTGACAATGTCCTTCGTCTTGCCGAAATATATTTCGTTCAGGGTGTTGCGAATTTTGTTCTCCATGTCCTCTACCATACGACCGATGTTTACGATGTGTGGCGACGTTTCGCTTATCGGAGCGTCTTGCTCCACCTTAAAAAAAAAATAAAAGAAGTTACGATAATTAATTCCAGTTAATTTATTCCGTGATTCGCTAATAAATATTTAGTGCAACTTTTCAAGATATGTTTAGCGCAGTTTTTTGGCAAAACTAAAAGCCTTTGATTCGGAGTCCAGTCAAGCCTCTTATCAAGAGACGCGGTAGCGTCTCGACGCCAAGTATAAAAAAAACATTAATAATGCCTCTCGACCTCTCATCACGATCGACACGAGGCGCTACCGCTACTTCTATTATTCCGAAGTCCGGGCCTTTTCCGTTACTTTCAAATGTAACTCGTTATATCTCTGTCGACGCCTCACGGACGAAAAATGTATCAGGTCCAATATTTTTTATTTTTTTATTTACCTGTCTAGTCAAGCTTCCACCCAAATTCATAGTTCCCGAGCCGTGCTTATTCGTTTGCAGCCAGAGCATCGCCGTGGAAGTGAGTTTGTAGTGGGCCACCCGCCCGGTCGATCTCTCCTGCACCTCCACCACGTGTATCGAGTCCCAGCATCCCTTGATCTTTTTCGACCCGTCGCCCGCCTTTTTTATTAGGATCACACCGGCGAAACCGTGATCCAAATCCCACAGATACACGGACGACACGCCGCCCTCAAAGTACAACTCGCGATACTGTTTGAACGCGTGATTCGCGTCTATCTCCAACTTTCTCAGCCTCTCGGACGGCATCGAGCCGTCTTCCAGAGGAGGGTCGTACGTATTGCTCCATGGAGACCTGCAAGTTTTTTTTTTTTGGGAAAATTTTATTCATCTTTCGTCACGATATATCCATCCGCAATCTTAACGCAATCAATGTGCAATCAATCTACAGAAACTTAAGTAACGAATTAAGGCGAGACTTCTTCGCTCCAAAATTCTCAACACATTCGTCTTGGACCTCGATTTTTTTCACGTGACATCGAATTTGCGAGGCTCACACCGCGAATATGATACAAAGCAAGCCCCACAAATCAGACGTCTAAAAATCTCGTCCAGGGAAAAATGCGTGAAGAATTCAGCTCCATCCCTCTCACACTTGCGATTCCATCCATTACAGAAGCCACCCGACTTGATCCTCCTAAGAGGCGCATCGACTCGGTAGATCCCTGCTACCTGTTCTTCCCAAGCTATTAATAACCAGCAGAGACTTTAAACATTATAAGCTTGCGTTATTTAAAGCTGCATGCGCCGATGGATTAGAATCGGAGTCTCGATTGAGAAAATGCATGTAAATTTCCTGAATTAAACTGTTGCGTAAAAGAAACAAAAGACAATGGAAACAGAAAAATTCAGAGAAATATATTAAAAGCTGATGACCTCAATTCACACGGCTATGACTAATAATCACCGATCCCTGGCTGACTAACCTGTACGAGTCGCCGTCGCGATTGTAATCGCACAGAAGATACTCCTTGCCTGACTCCTTGTCCTTGGCAATTTTGAGGGGTTGATCGACCGAGGACAGTAAATCCTCGCAGAGCGCCGGCACTAAGTCAATGAGATCGCTCAGATTCTTTTCGATCTGCTGAGGCGGCAGCCTCCTCATGAGATCTAGCGCGCAATCCATCTGCTGTTCGGTCTGGAAAAACGAGAGCGTGAGGGGTGATAAAAAGCGTTCACCGTCAGGGCGGGGGCCGGTCGTCGTGGACAAAACGTTGGTAGCGCATTCGACTGCGGAAATCGTCAATTTACAAGAGAATCGTCGAAATTCTCGGCATCACGTTCACCATTTTGACATTTGAGATCTTCCGGGTTAGGCGACGAATTCTCCTGCGTTCAAAAGAGTTACAGGCGACTGTTGAGACGATTTAAGATACGTGCTAACGTAGCGGGCCGAGCGCCCGGCGCGGCTCGATTAATAAATAAAACGTCGTTGTTCCGTCGTGTAACGACGAATAATCGGTATACGGGTCAGGGTTAATGACTCACCATGGTAATATTCGTGTTCGGCGAACAGCTGTATCGACGTAGCCCGCGCGCCTCTGTCTTGGTGTGATATATACGAGGGTCGCGTGCGGTGGTCGTAGAAAAAAACGTTGTGTGTATATCACCGTGGTTAACCGGGGGGGGAGGGTTGGCGCAAAAAATATAAATCGAACGTAAAAAAGTATCACGGCGTAAACGGCGTCGGGCAGGAAATGTTGATGACGATATATTGTTGACTGTTTGCGGCCCTCGCGTTCCAAATAAAAAACACACACGACACACTCGAAGGGTGTGTCAGAGCGAGCGGCGATTGGTGAACATGTAGAGAGCGTTCCTAAATACACACTGCCATATTTATTTTCATCACAGCGGCGGCGGCGGCGGCGGCCCGAGCGAAGTTTCTCTCTTCACGATTTCGTAGCGCCGGAACTCCGGAGATCGCACATTATTATATCGTTACACGCGAGACGGGCGCCGCTGTTCCTCGATCTCCCTGTTGTCACGACACGCTGCTCAATTATCGCGGCTTCGTCCGCTCGCTGCTCACGACCCTCGGTGGTGATTGAGCCCTTCGCCAAAAGGGCACTCGGCGGATGTGCACCTGACACGCGGCAACGCGGAACGCGACACAGAGGCGTGAACGATGTATTGGTATATGTGTGGTTGCGAATAATACGCGCGAGAGCGAACTTGGTTCTTACTGAATTTGTGGTTGCGGGTTGCTGAGTAAATGCTCGCTTAATTGCAGAACATTATTGTTTTTAGCATTCGGTGTTTGGTTCGATCGGTAAAATATACATTTCAATCAACTATACAATTAATTTTCATTGTTGATTTAAAAAGGTTTAAATTTTTTAAAGGGATAATTTAAAACCCTTTTCCTGAAATGGCGCAGACAGTTAGAATGCAAGGAACATTGGAGATACTCCAAAAATATCGCCGAAAGACCGAGTGCTTAAGGGCATGTGAAACACCGACTGCGATAATAAAAACTGTAATGAACGTTTTTTACACGTATTTGTATTTACAGGTAAAAGAAGAAATTCATTCCCTGCACTGGTGAACTCCGCAGGGAATGAATTTTTTCTTTTCGCTGTAAACGCAAATATCTGTCAAAAACGTTCATTACAGTTTTTGATACCGACTGGGCTCGACGTGGATGTTTCACATCGCCTTAAGGACATTTGAAACATGTACCACGTGATACGTGAGTGCGAGAGAAATAGACGCAATTTTTGAATAAACTCCATTCGAAGGCTATTCTTATTCTGGATGAAAGCAAAATATCATCGGACGGAGAATTAAAATGCGCTTCCGTTGATGTTTTTCTTTGTCTCAGAATATTTTCGGTATCTTCATACGATTGATTACAGTTTTTGTTACCGACTGAGTAGGTTTCACATTCCCTTAAGGGCATGTGAAATACCGACTGCGGTAATAAAAACTGTAATGAACGTTTTTTACGTATATTTGCATTTACAGCTAAATAAAGAAATTCATTCCCTGCTCTGGTGAAATCCGCAGGGAATGAATTTCTTCTTTTAGCTGTAAACGCAAATATCCGTCAAAAACGTTAATTACAGTTTTTTATACCGACTGGGCTCGACGTGGATGTTTCGCATCGCCTTAAGAGAGGAAAATTATATCGTTAGACGGTAATTTTGTTCAAAAACACACACTTTTCATATTTTATAAAAAATTCTTCATTGCCTACAGTTGATAATGTCGACCTTGCGAGTTTTCGATTTTCCGCGTTTTCGAGTTCTAGCATATTTCGTGGGATTCGTGGGAACTGCCTTTGGGACTTTTTTCCCCAATGTTTTATATCAATATAATCTCATCATTACCAAACAAGAAAAATATATAAATTTCGTCATTAAAAAGCTTTTGTCACACGCTTCATTCGACGCATCTCGCATTCCAGAAATTAATCCCGCGCATTATTGACGAGACATAATTTTTCTCAACAAACAAACCCGAGTGTTTCAGCCGTTTCAATTATAAGTCGCCGCGCTGCTTATCGACTCCGTCCAGTAAACAAAAGAGACCTCTTCGAATCGAGTCGCGCGAATTTCCGCGTATATCTAACTAATAATGTCCCGATGACGGAACCGCGCGATTTGAATTTCTAAGCAGCGTTTTCCCCGCCTCTCCGCCGCGGCGCGATCAAGCGTGCGAATAAATAAATCTCTAAACGAGATTTGGTGTATTACAGCCGAAGCCGTAATCCCCCTACTCGAACAGCGATGAATGAATCGGCGCGGCTTCAATGAAACCACCACAGTGGCGCTAACAACCAATTCCCAAGTCGTGTGAGGCGCCACGAGCTGGTGTGCGTGTGTGTTATGTTGTGTGTTGAAAACTCGCCGTAGCTACGGGTTTTCGGCTTTTACCAGTCCGCACTTCGAACTGCCCGAGGACTTGGCCACCGCACAGATTCTATATCCCCCGTTTTGTATTTCTGTTTTCGTTTGACAAAACAAATTAAATCGCGCGCCTCGCCACGCTTTTTCATTGACAAACAAACGCGAGCGCGCGCGTAACGTCGGTGATTATTGTAACAGCCCCGAAAACATGCCACGACAAATCGCACATCAGCAACGCGCCACAATGCAACACTAGGTGAGTTATGTTTTCTGCGCTATGTGTTTCGTCTTTAACACACGTACGGCCTAGTTGGTAATGTTTTAACTATCACCGCGTATTACGCGCCTCATTCGCGCTCCACACGTCGTCGTCGTCGCGATGCCTCGGCAGTTTTTTTTCCTTGTTGTTCCAATCGCTCCGAAAGGTGTTTCGAAAATCCTAGTGGATTCGAAACTATCCCCGACTTTTTTTTTTTTTTTTTTCCTCTTCTCTTTTCGTCTCCAGTTGACCCACTTTCGACTCCACGAAAATGATCGTTTTGTCCCGTTTACGCGACGTTCGGAAAAAAACTCGTGGAAACGTTTCTGCTGAATTATGTTTGCTGTTATCGAAGCGGATGTGTTGGCTGATTAATTAGGACGCCGTTTGAAGAAATATATTGCGCAGACATAAAATGCAAAACTTGCAGCGTCGCAGACGAGGGGCCAACTTTGATAAGACAGAAAGCGTATTACTCATCGCTGAGTCGCGATGATAATAAACACGTAATTATGTAATGTTTAATTGACCCTGGTAATTAGTTAGAGACGTCTGATTGCCGACAAAAATAATGCTTCGGGCTGACCCGGATCAGGGGGGACTAATTGAAAAAGCGTTATCGCTTCAGTTTTTCCTTCTATCAATAGCTGCTCCTGTTGCTAAAAGAGACATTGCTTCACCATGTGTACTCAGATAAACAGAGGCACAAGGTTTCTCTGTTCATGTGCGGACTATGACCCTGAGTTTTTTTTTATCCTTGTGTCACAACCTGCGGTCCAAAGTTCAATGAATACATTAACACCGGAGTTCCTGTTTCTGGCACCTGAACTTCAGTGACACGCTTCCAATCAGCAAGAATGTTGTTGTGAAGACTGAAGCGAGGCTCGTTGACTTTCAAATTCGTGCATTTGGAGACTAAAATTTGAATTGTGGCTCAATGGATTGTGGAGAACAGGCTCAACACACTGGACTATGACCTATAAAAAATTGATACATATACATGCAGAAGATTGGGAAATTCTAAGATTATTTCATTCTAAGGTAAAAAAATGATACCTTTTTTATTATCTGGCTAATTACTGTCTCAGAAATTAAGTTGCAACCATATTTAAATAAATAGAATATTTATGAATAGAATTCCATGATTAGGAATAAATATTCCTATGCATGGAATAAATAAATTTCATTCCTCCTGAACTTCTCCATTCACTTTCTGAATTAGTTTCCCCACAATAACACCAATACACATTCCAATGATTTCTGCATGATTTTCCTGCGTATACAATTCATAGTATCATTGTGACAAAAATGTTGCTCACAAACGTGGATACGAGGAAATATTGCAAAGTTTTATCAGCTTAAAGTCTACTCTTATCAATTCTTTTCTATTTCACTGTATCAGATCCTCAGTGTGATACTTCAGCGTGTAGCATCACTGCTGATAAGTTACAACTCAAAGGTTGAGTTTGCAAGTGCTCGATAAATGCAGACAAACTTCGAGATAAGGGATTACGTCAGTGTGCGCTGTCAGTGACCTAGGATATCTGTTTCACAGGTTTCAGAAGAAGAATCTGCCTCATTCTATACGCACATAGCAGCAGCAGCAGCAGCAGCAGCATCGGATTACCAAAATGGGGGTCCTCACATCGTTGAAACAGTCATCGGTGGTTCACCTGATGTTCGCCATTACCTTCTTCACATCGGGTTTAATCATAAACATGTTCCAGTGCATCTTGTATCTGGGACTGAGACCCTTTTCTAAATACCTCTATCGCAAGATCAATTATTACCTCTGTTACTCTTTCTACTGTCGTGAGTATCGTGATTTTTTTGTTCGTTAATAATCACACCAAGAAACGTTTGGGAAAATCTTGTAACTTCTTCTCAATTGGTTCGCAGAGTTAGTGTTTATGGCGGAATGGTGGTCGGGCACGGACATGGTGGTGTACGTGAACAAGAAGGAATTTGAAAAATACTATGGAAAAGAGCACGGATATCTATTGATGAACCACAGCTACGAGGTCGACTGGTTGATAGGCTGGATGTTCTGCGAGAGAATAAGAATGTTAGGGGTAAGTGAATTGTCTGTACCAAAAATACTGCTGTCACTGAACCAATTAAGGTATTTATGTCGCCTCTCGCTCTTTTCGCATAAATTCGCGAAAAATACGAGAGAATTGCAAACACTTCTCGATGGTATAAAAGTCTGAAAAAATTCAAGTACATTAAAGGTACCGAAAAGATTAATTTAGCATAGTAATAATTAAAAAATTTTATTAACAAATTGATGAAAAAAACAAATTATTTGACAAATCCCCCTGTGACCCAAATTTTTTCTTTTTATGAAAATGATTCGTTAATTTTTCTGAATACATATGAACTTTTTCCAATCTTTAAGTTGATTTTGAATTTTGTGTTTTTTTTTATATGGATAATTTTTTATGGAATTTTAATGGACATTTATATGGAATTAAGGGGAACTAATTTTTATGGAAATTTATATGGAAACATTTTTTATATGGAAAAGTGTTAGCAATTCTCCCTCATTTTTCTTGAATATATGCGAAATAAACTGTAAGCGACATAAGAACTACCTTAAAAGCGTTCGAGCGAATCGATATAAATCGTCGGTTTTCAGAACTGCAAAGCGTACGCGAAAAAATCGATACAGTACGTCCCGACCCTCGGTTGGGCGTGGAAATTCGCGGAGAGCGTGTTTTTGGAAAGAAGCTGGGAGAAGGACAAGGAGACGATCGGCCAGCAGATACGAGAATTGGCGAATTATCCGGACACGATGTGGGTGAGTAATACGCGCTTTCTTGCGTCCCGCACGAGCGGCCACGCGTTCACGCTCCTGTAAACCGGATGATTCGCAGCTTTTACTCTACGCCGAGGGAACGCGTTTCACACCCGAGAAACACGAGGCCAGCCAGAAGTTCGCCAAGGAAAAGGGACTGCCGGTGCTCAAGCATCACCTGACTCCACGCACAAAGGGATTCACCGCTAGTATTCCGCACTTGAGGGGCAAGGTCGATGCGATCTACAACATTCAATTGGCGTTCAAACCGAACGAGCCTGTGAAACCGACAATGACGAATCTTCTCTACGGCAAAAGAGTCGAGGCTCATATATACTTCAAGAGGATTCCGCTCACGGACGTTCCGGAAGGCGAAGAAGCTGCGGCTCAGTGGCTTCACAGGGTCTATCAACAAAAGGTAGAACTTTTCTTTTTTTTTTGAATTCGTAATTAAGAATTAAAAAAAAATTCATTAGGACTTCCGAATTCCTGATTAATACATTTTTCGGAATTCCTAACTAATTCATTTTTCGGAATTCCTAATTAATTCATTTTTCGGAATTCCTAATAAATTAATTTTTCGGAATTCCTAATCAATTATTTTTTCGGAATTCCTAACTAATTCATTTTTCGGAATTCCTAATTAATGCATTTTTCGGAATTCCTAATTAATTATTTTTTCGGAATTCCTAATTAATCAATTTTTCGGAATTCTTAATTAATTAATTTTCCGGATTTCCTAATTAATTAATATTCCGGAATTCCTAATTAATTAATTTTTCGGAATTCCTAATTAATTATTTTTTCGGAATTCCTAATTAATTATTTTTTCGGAATTCCTAATTAATTCATTTTTCGGAATTCCTAATTAATTCATTTTTCGGAATTCCTAATTGATGCATTTTTTTTAAATCGGGAATATTTCGAAACTTGACGTTACGCTTTGCAGGATCGAATGGCCGAGAGCTTCATGGAAACGGGAGATTTCTTCGCGACGAGCGGAGTCGAGAGGGAGGAACCGTGCAAACTCGAGAGGAGATATTACTCCCTCCTGAACACAATGTTCTGGGCGATCGTCGTTCTCGTGCCGATGCTCTACGGCCTCGTCAGACTGTTTCTCTCCGGTTCCACGGTCTATTTCTCGATCGGCGTGGGCATCATTATTTTATGTGAGTCAAGATTGCACCTCGCTGATTCGCTCAATAAGCATGACCATCATTATCAATTCCACGCATTTATTTCGCAGTTTACCTGATGATGCACAAAACAATCGGAATGTCCGAGATAAGCAAGAGTTCGTCGTACGGTGCGGCCGAGTCGAAAAAGGCTAAGTAAGTGATAATATTAGAAGCGATGAGAGAGAGAAGAAGAAGAAGATTACAAAAATTGAGAGAAAAAGAAAATAAGAGGGAGAAACGAGAACGTAAATGTTTGAATAAGAAAGAAAATTCTTGTAAATGATCTTCGGTATTCAATGTAACAGTGGAATATATTATTCTGATAAGTGACTATCCGTGCGATACCGAAAATATACGCAAACAAGAGAGAAAAAGCGACTCACACACACACATTTAAAAAAAAAACAACATGACTTGCGTTTCAGCGTGAACGGAAATTCGACTCTGAATATTTTCCGCGTCTATAGGTAATAGATACGCTAGAGCGAGCGCACCGGCCGAACGGGCCGAATATCGACGAATGATCGCTCTCTCGTGATGTGCACACAATTTCCGAGAAGTTAACCCGCGATTTCTATAGATTTTAAACACGGTACTTCGCCCGAGCCCGTCAAAGAAGTTTACTATATATTTTAATAAATAATACCCAAGCATGAGTGTTCGGTAAAAGAAAAGACGAAAAAAAAAGAAGAAAAAGGAAAGAAAAATAATTACTCGAAAGCGCTCATTCGTTGGTCTTGCGTGGAACCGTTCGTCGATGCCTTCGCCCTGTAATATATATATCGACTTGGTATTATTATATAAGATTTATAACAAATGTTTTTTTTTGTGTTACAACTCATTTTCGTATCTATAGCGATTGTTATTGTTGAATAAACACCCAATTAATCTCACGAAGCTCGTCGAGCGAGTCACTGCGTGTCTCGCAATCGTCTCTCGCAATCTTTTCCGCGAAGTAACATTAGTATAGCACGGTATGAGGAGTTAAAGTTAGTTAGACACTAGAAGAACAAAAAAAAAGGTATCGAGAAGTCGGCGCAGATCCGCAGAGATATTTAGAAACAGCTCATTAATTGCGCTCTTTCGTGTGTCGACACCTGTCGCGGGCTGCAGTTCGTTTTTGCCTGTGTATCGAGCAGAGTTGTAAGTCCCTAATTTTTTTTTTAATAAAATTGACGATACAGTTGGCTCTGTAATTATGTTTTTATAATAATAACTCGTAATGATTATAATACGATGTGTAAACTTTTAAATAGAGGCAAGGTTTATTAATTTCCCATAAGATTTCATGGTAATCTTATTGAAAAAATTGAGAAATACAGTCAATGCATCGCGAAAATAATGGACAAATGTGCTTGTCCATTTTTCTCACGATTGCTCCCAAAATTTAATAAAAAAATCGGTTTTACTTACGGCTATTCAAAAGTTCACATATCATTTTATAATCGGTACAGGTCATCATTATAAAATCGTAACTAGAAAACAAACTGTTGTGTAAAACTTAATTTTTAAAGCAAAGGGGACTTACAACACTGGTATTCGAGTGCGACGAGAGTTTGCGAAAAAAGCGAGATGAAAATTAGGCGCCCACTTTGAAGAGTGCTTGACTTAAGAATGTACCTCAATTACATCTAATGACTGAGAGCGCGACAAATCCCAACGCGCGCTTGCATTAGACTTCCTCTTGCTCCTTGGCTTCGTGATGTTTTTCCACGTAACCCTCGGTCGGGCTGGCTTTGTAACGGACCTTTCGCAGCTTTCCTCTCGCGTCAATGTAACCGTATTGCCCCGTTACCGAGCCGTCCCCGTGTCGCTCCTCCAATCTGAACTGCCTGTTGTTTCTGCAAACGAAAAAAAAAGAAAAAAAGGAATGTAGAGAAAAAAAAATGCCTCGACGGAACGAATTATCACCGAGTGGCCGACGTAACGACCGACGTAACGAGAAGAAAAAGAAAAACGCTCACCCGTCGCCCGTGTCGTATCCGAATATATAAGTCTGCGGACCCTCGTGGCCGTGTATATGAAATTCTATCCTGTCCTTCGGCGACTCCGGAGCGCCAATTACGTTCTCGCTTTTGGTGTCTTCGCTCTCGTTATTTTCACCATCGTCGGTCGTTTCGACTTGCAATTCCGGCGCGTGGTCCCTCACATAAGTGGCGGGACGATCATCTTCCTCGCTCTCCTCGTCTTCCTCGCCGTGCAATCTGTGATTCCGCGGAGCTTCGTCGTCCTCGCTCGAAATTTCCCTCTCGTCCTCGTCGGTCGAGGGCTTTTTGCTCTTCGAGTAAAAATCGTAGTTACTGTCCTCCAATCTCGGTGGTTGCAGGTAGATGGAAGGCAGATCCGAGTGCTCCTGTTTCTTCGCGTAATTATCCGGCGATTTCCACTCGTGCGTCGAATCGGAGTCGTGAGGTCTTCTCGCGTGATTCGCCCTCTTGGAGCCTTCCGGCTTTTTGAATTTAATCGGGTCCACCCAGTGATTGATTTTTTTAGGACGATAATACGAACTCGGCGGTGAGTTCGGGTTTTTGAAAAGTGCGTTTGGAGAACCGTAGAACTGAGGACGACGAGAGTTGTCGTTCGTCGGTGACCCCGGAACCGCGGGAAATCGAGGATACGGCAACCGCAAGTGCGACTGCCGGTTCGGAGAAATCTGCGCCGATCCCATCTCGACGATGGATATGAGAGCCAAAATTAGCTGAGCAAAAGACGCGAATGAAAAATATAGTAACGATTTGTCAGTGTTTCAGGATCGAAGCGACGTGTATAAGGGAGAAGAAGCGGAAGAAAAGACGACGAGGAAGAAAAAAAAAGACTCACGAGGCGACTGGCGCACATCCTGCTCACTTTGGGAAGATATAAATCAGACTACGCTCGCCTGTGCATAGTTTGATACGGCTGCGGCGATCAAGACTTTCTATTCCCCTCTATCGAGATATCCGCTCGAATAGATATGCTCCATTGTTACTTAATAGGACATTTTTTTATATCCTCCATTTGTATGAAAGTCATGCTCCACTTTTACTTCGATATTTACCAAACGGTGTTTGGAGTGCGACGCGAAACGACGACTGGCGATGCCTTTTTTTTTCACCTGGCTTCGGTGATTTTTGCCGCCGCTGCCTATGAAAATAATTAATTAATGGTTGATGGGAGACGCGGAAAGACCGGAGCGATGATGAGACGGCGAAACATCGGTTTAATGAAGCGCATCGCCGGCTGGCTCGCTCGAACGTAACTGAAAACAATGCCAATGGCACTCAGTGTCAATCCGTCCCGAGGAATGACAATAATTCGCTCGACATTTCAATGACAATTCTATCGTAATGATTCTTCAATTATTACACCGTATAAAGGACGCGATTCTCCGGCGAATTAGCAGATCTGCTGCGTTCGCTCGACCGCATCGCATTCAAGCATGAACTTCCTCGCGGTCAACGTCTGCTGTTGCGCTGTTTTGTTTCTCCTTGTGAATCGCGGTGAGGTAGGTGATGAATACGGTGATAATCGTAGATTTCGGTTGATGAACGGGAAAAAGTGGCTTGAAATGTTGAGTATCGGTACTATGAATTTTTATGCATAAGTTGGTGCATTATCATTATATACGTGTGAGGTAAAATTGATAGATGACGACACATTTGATTTTACATTTTTGCAGACATTGCAAAAATTAATTGTTTGATTGCATTTTTTAGCCATTGCAAAAATTAATTTTTTGATTGAATTTTTTAGTCATTGCAAAAATTAATTTTTTGATTGAATTTTTTAGCCATTGCAGAAATTAATTTTTTGTTTAAATTTTTTACAGTCATTGCAAAAATTAATTTTTTTATTTAATTTTTTTACAGTCATTGCAAAAATTAATATTTTGATTTAATTTTTTACAGTCATTGCAAAAATTAATATTTTGACTGAATTTTTTACAATCATCGCAAAAATTAATTTTTTAATTGCATTTTTTTACAGTCATTGAGATGTCGTTCGGGTAATCAACAGAACGACGATCAGATGCACAAAATAATGCAAAAGTGTCGCAAGAAACACTCGGGCGGCGAGAGCAGAAGCGGCAACGACTACACGATGTCGAACGAGAATGAAAGTTCGGAGGAAGATTCGGCGTCGGCGAGCAGCCTCGACGAGGAATTGTTTTTTCGTGACGGTAACAAGGGTTCTCGGACCAACAGCTCGAGAAACGGCGGCAATTACGGTCAATCGTCTAGCGATAATTACAGGTAAGTTGGATGAAAAATGAAGAAAATTATTAAAAGAATTCATTCTTAATTTCTGCCCTCGATCTTCGCAGCGAAAATTGGCGGAACGTTAAACGAAAGCAGGACTCGCCCGGCTATCGCAGCGGCGGCTATTCGAGCTCCCGAAATTATTCCTCGATGAACGATCGCGGCAACGGAATGTCAAACACGAACGATAGATGGAACAATCGAAATGGAATGCAAAATCGCGACAATAATAACAATAACAACTATAATAACAATAATAATAACAACAATAACAACGACCGCCGCAACCAGACCGAAGTACGGGCGGGATATGGAAATAAAAAAATAAAAAAAACCATCTCTTTAGAGAAAATGCACTAAGTGGTCGTATAAAATCGATTTCAGTGCATCAGCCAGTGTTTTTTCGATGAATTGAACATGGTGGATAACCGAGGTTTTCCCGAGCGAGGATCGGTCATGGAAATGATGACGCGGGGTGTGCAGGACCCGAATCTTCGCGACTTCATTCAGGAATCGATCTCCGGGTGCTTTCATTACATAGACTCCGACATGAGTAACCGCGAAAAATGCTCGTTCTCTAGTAACTTATTATCATGCTTCACGGATAAAGGCAAAGAGGTAAACAAGAACGAGAAAAAAATCCTGACTCTATTTCTTCTGTAATTCAATTTTATTTTTTGTTTTTATTTTCATTTTTATTTTTATTTTTTATTTTTATTTATATTTTTTTATTTTTATTTATTTTTTTCAAATAGATTAAGAATATCGCTTGACCCATTTTTTGAGCCAACGACTGTTGGCCTCTTTGTGCGCGCATTAAATTTTCTCGTTACAGCGATGCGAGGATTGGGACGATCAATAGCAGCGCAAGAACGGGATTCGAGGAGCGAACGCTGAGAGCCAAGAAATAACGCAGACTCGGAGAGAATACAAAATCATCCGTCGCCCATAATTCGTAGGCCAAAATACATCTCTATATCGCAAAATGAGGCGAAGCAAATGTAGTGTTGTGCGAATAAAACGATAATCCAATATAACGTAATTATTTATTGAGTTGTGAAAGGTACAAGCGAAACGTTACTTCGAATCGAAAAGAAAAGAAACAAAAAAAAACAAAATTTGTACATAATTTTATATACATATTTAAAATATCCGTTACTTTAGAGTTTATTTTGTTGGCTTTGCGATATACAAAGTAAGGCGCGCGTCTGTATTGCTCCGCGCTCGTGCTACGCAGAGCCTCGCGAGAATCTCGTAGCGCAGAGTCCACTGGCTCGATAAACAATGCGACTTGGCATACGCGCCAAGCCATAAAATATGCAAATATAATTATTTTGTGGTTTGTCTTTTACCTCTAGGCATCGATTTTTCTTTTATATAAAAAAAAAGCGTAGGGCACAGCCTGCTTCGGGACTCGGAGTCGTTACTTTCTCTTCTTGAGATCCTCGAAACGTTTCATTAGGTCGTCGAAATCGATGTCGTCGTCGCCGGCGTTGCGAGCCTCGGCGTCCGAGGGAACCGCCGGCAGATCCGGAAGTTGAAAATCGTTCATCGGTATCTTCGAGCGCGGCTGAGGCTTCGGTTTTTGATCGGACTGCGAGTAAAACGATGGATAACAGGTAAATTTACGTTTTTTCGTAATTTACTTGTTTATTTGTGTCATTTACCTGTTTGTTGAGATCCGGAGGGAACGAGCAGTAAGGCGGCGGGAGATCCTCGTCCTTGTTCGCGTTCGCGTTGTCCAGCGGGATGTTGTAAGAAAATGCAGCCGGATTGAAGGGCACGTTCTGGTCTTTCTCGGTGCAGGGCGGTCCGGACGGCGACACGAATCCTAGAGGCATGTGCGAATTGTCGGGGCCCTGAAACGTAGACTAGCTCTATCAAGTCGAGGAATAAACTATGAAAGTCATTTCATCCCGCTGCGTTGTAAGGATTACATTTATCGCTCCAAAGTCGTTCCTTTTCTAAATTTAAAACTTTATAATAAAAGTATTTAATAAATTTTAAATTTTATAATAAAAGTATTTAATAAATTTTAAATTTTATAATAAAAGTATTTAATAAATTTTAAATTTTATAATAAAAGTATTTAATAACTTTTAAATTTTATAATAAAAGTATTTAATAAATTTTAAATTTTATAATAAAAGTATTTAATAAATTTTAAATTTTATAATAAAAGTATTTAATAACTTTTAAATTTTATAATAAAAGTATTTAAATTTTTAAAAATTTTATAATAAAATTATTTCATTTATCCCTCCTTTAAAAAGTTCATGAGTAACGGAAAGCATTGTTAGCAAACTGTTAGAGCTGTGATTGGTTGCCAGGACAGTCGCCAAAAAAATATTTTTTTCAAAATCGATAAAAAGGTTAATAACCAGTGTTTTCAGGGGTAGAATATGCGACTTGAGAATGATGGTATAGTTTAAAAGTCGATATTTTGAAAAGAAAAAAAATTGGGGTCGATTTTGTCGATTTTCGGTCCGGAGCCGGATCTACGATTTCTGACAGAAAAAAAAAAAATTTCGTCGCCAAAAAAATATTTTTTTCAAAACCGATTAAAAAAGGTTAATAACCAGTGTTTTCAGGGGTAGAATATGCGACTTAAGAACGATGGTATAGGTTAAAAGTCGATATTTTGAAAAGAAAAAAAATTGAGGTCGATTTTGGAAAGTTTTTCAGGCACGCGCGCCAGCGCGTGTGATTAGCCTAGTAAATTTTAAATGTTATAATAAAAGTATTTAATAAATTTCATATAATATAATAATAAATATTTAATTCATATAATAGTGATAAAAAAAAAAATTCATTCCCGATTTGTCGGTGCTTCATGATGAAACTTAATTGTATTTAAAACGAAGACTATTTAATAATTAGCGTGCGAGGCGCAGTAGCGCGAACTAAAGTAAAATGCACATGAAAATTGATTGCGTACCATGACGTGCATATTGGACGAAGCGTCGGGCAGAAGAGGAGGTTGCGGAAATCCGATGAAACCCGCGGGTTGAGGGGTACCTCCACTGGCGAGATCCAGATTATTCGGGAGATCGCTGCCGCCTCCCATGTCGATGAGTATCGCGTCCTGGCCCTCGGCCATCACTTGCGGATCCGGCTCGTACTCGACGTTGTAATTCTTGGCGATCTCTATCAGATACTTTTCCACCAACAGCTTCGAGGGCGACTGGACGCCCATTTTGTGCTTGAGCTTTTCCGATATACTCTGCACGGCCTCCTCGCGACAGGCGTCCGTGTACTGCCTGCCGTATTTCGACGTCAGAATGTCCGCGATTACTTTCATCTCCTGAACGTCGGCCTGTATCCTCGGCGCCGCCCAGATTACCGTCGATATCGCCTCTGCGAGACCCTCGTCCAAATTCCTGCAAGACAAGTATTTTTTATTTCAGTAGGATTTATTTTTTATTGTATTGTATTTTTTGTTTCAGTAGGATTTATTTTTTATTGTATTGTATTTTTTGTTTCAGTAGGATTTATTTTTTATTGTATTGTATTTTTTGTTTCAGTAGGATTTATTTTTTATTGTATTGTATTTTTTATTTCAGTAGGATTTACGTTATCCTACTGAAACCGAATCCGGATTTACTTATCGAAGCCGAATCTATGATTTCTGTCAAAACAAACTTTGTTTTTTTTAATTTTTTTATTTTAATTTTTTTAATTTTTTTATTCAAGGGCCTGAACAACTTGAAGATGGTATAGATTGATGTTTTGATAAAAAAATGCTGTGAGGCAGATTTTAGCAATTTTTGATACAAGTCTGAATCTACAAAACAGCCTCTCAACCATTTAATTTCTTTAATTACTGCCATGTTAGAGAAACATTCATTATTCCAAGTAAGCTCCATAAATATGCATCAGCTTTTGACAGTTTGAATGAAAAATAGTGTACACCAACAATTACATTTAACTTTATTCTTATATACTCCGAACTTTATCATTGATACCAAAATATATTGTAGCAGACATCAAACGAGTCGGTTAAGGTAAAAAAGACAACGTGTATCTTCTTTAATTTAATTCTATTTTTATTTCTCTAATTTACCATAGCGCATACTCACTTCATCTGTTGAATCAAGCCGAACCTAGCGAGCAGCAGATCGCAGTACATCTCCAGGAGTTCCATGGCCTCGACCATGTAGTCCTCTCGGATAATGTGCTCGACCCGAATTTTCGCCCGCTCGACTTTCCCAGCGGCGATATAATCGGCGATTTCCTTGCGCGCTTTGTGTCCCAACTCGGTCTTCTTCTTCTCGAGCAGCTTTAACCTGTTTATCGCGAGACGCAAGTGCGTCTTCAGCTTCGTGTAATTCGGCCCGCTCGAGAACATCTTTCTCGACGATTTTATTCACGGCGCTAAAGCCGATCGACACTCTCAAGTGATTTTCGTCGCGCAACAACGCCTGATTATTACGATACTATTGTACCGCTTTACTGATAAACTGTCAGTGTCTTTTCGGGGGGATAATGACGAATCCTGTATTTCCGTAACTCGCGAGAATGACAGTTCCTACTCCAGCGAATCTTCGCCTCCCCCTCCACACACACACACCATTCGTGACTCAATGTACGTGCGAATCAAGGGGCGGGGCTTGCGCATCGCTGCCATAATAAAGATGCCAAATGACCGTCATCCGTGGACGTTAATTGACCACCGTTTTGCGTGCCGATCTTGATTGAATATATTTTCCTACGAATGATGTATAGAAGAAAGTTGGAAAATCGCTGCTACTTGAAAAAAACGCAAAAGTCTCCGATTTTTGCTGTTATAGCTGTGGAACGCCACAAATATGCTAACAAATATGTAAACAGAAAAAAATACAAAAATTATTTACATAAATTTCTCCTTCGAGGTCATAGGATAAAAAATGTTTTAATAAGATGATTTCGACAGGACGATCGTCATTCCGCAATTTCGATCAATGATTGCATAATTTTCAACTAATTAGAATAAATTTGCTGCATTGGTAAAATGACGATCGCTGTCATGTGACCTTGACAGACGATAATTTCCATGTGTCGGTAAGGACGACTCCTTCCTGTGATAATTTACGCGATTTTGTCGGTAACGTTTGGGAGAATCCACGTTGCGCATGCGCCAACTCGTAATTCCGCAAATTTCGAAAAACAGCCGTTACAGTCAAACTGAGACAAAGAAGTAAAGAAGAAAAGTCCGTTACGCGTATTCGCGGGAGATCGGCGGAAGCGAAGCCGCGATTGCGGAAGAATCGTTGCCGGTACCAGAGATCGTAGCATCGCGAAAAGGTATAATCGCGATACTTTCAAGGTAATTACCTAATTTCACCGGAATTAGTCCGGAAAACAGGTGCATCCCACTCTTCCCGTAAATTTCGGCCCTTTTCGTTGTTATATTCACGAAACTTTCAGGCCAACATGTTTTACTCGCCGGAGCTTCTGACGCTGCGAAAAAAGGGCAAACTCGCCCGCTGCTGGCTGGCGGGGACTCTCAGCGATCGCCAGTTCAAAAAAACCGTCAGCAACAAAGTCGTTCAGTCGATCGACATCCAAGTGACCTGGTACCGCATATTCTTTCCACTCTCGCGGCGACGACTCGGATGCTCGGATTTTTACTCTATATGTATATTTATTGGTCCAACAGTACGGAGATTCTGAAACACGTCTTCGCCGACAGGGCAAATCAGAAGCACCCCAGATTCAGTCTGTACATGTCTGCCCAACTCATGTACGGAGCGGTGAAGTTGTTCAAGATACAGACCGACTTGTTCCAAGGTCAGTTTTGGTGGCCACGATAAATGTTTTTTGATCCAGATATTTATTATTATTATTATTATTTTTATTTTTATTTTTTATTTTTTATTTTTTTTTTATTTTTTTAGATATGCTGTCCAGAATACGAGTAGCTCTCAACCCGATCAGTCTGACGTCCAAGAAGAGGAGAACAACGTGAGATATCTTCCTTTTTTTTACTGCAGTAAAATATATATATATATACATTTTTGAATATATGAAATATGAAATATGAGATTTCTAAAACTTTCTTAATTTTGGGAGATAAGGTAACAGATGTAGTTTAATATTCCAGTAGCGAAGTGATGATCGCTGATGAGATGACGCTGCCCGATCTTCCACCGGTAACATTTAAGGATATTCATTTGATGGAAGATCTACATCTCTTGCCTGAAGTGGATCTGGAAACGATTAAAAAGTTCAAGTTGGTGAGTAAAAAAAAAGGTCTAAACATTACGTCAGCCCTGCTTTGTTATTTTTTTTTTAACTATTCTATCCCAATTGCTTTGGTTCTAATATCCTTTTTTGGTAATAAAAATGGTGTCCGTTTTTCGATCTGTGGCTTTTGCTTGCTTCTTTTTTCCTTTCACACATCTGCTCTTTTGGTGCTCAACAATTTAGCGAGATCACGCGGAAGACCTGGGCTTCGGTGTTTTAACGGAAGAGGAGGTGATATATCTCAACGGCGACGATTTTCGGTTGGTCCAATTTTTTCCCTCTCTTCGTTTTCCCGTATCCCGCGATCATAATTCATCGTTCCTCCCAATCGCCGACGACTCGCCTCGCGTTTCTCGAGCCTTTAGCGATCACTGGGATGTAATTTCCCGCCGTCGTAAATTCGAAAACACTTGAAAGTAATCTGTTTTATTGAATTTTTCGAAGATGGTGCCTAACGTCGGAGGGAAGCCGCGTGGACAGAATCGACGAGTCGAGAGAGCAACACAGAGCAGGTCAGTAAACAACAAAACAATTATACAATTATATAATAAACAACAAAACAATTATACAATTATATAATAAACAACAAAATAATTATACAATTATATAATAAACAACAAAACAATTATACAATTATATAATAAACAACAAAACAATTTTCACTTTTCCGCCTCGTCGTCAATCGCTGCAGCTGAAAATACGGCAGAGGCGCAAAATCTCGGCCTCTCCGGTCGCATCGCAATCGGCGAGGAATCAGCCGTTGTCGATTCAGCCGCGGGGGTTCCGAGGACTCCGAAGAAGCGACCATCAACAGCGACGAACCTGGATACGCCGACGAAGAGACTGCGCGTGCGTTGCCTGGTTAAAAGATCCGTTTGAAACCAATGAAACGGACAAAAATCCAATGGAAACCTACTAGAACCGATTATCTTTCAATCGGAATTTTGTCTGTTTGATCGGTTTCTATCAGTTCCAATCGGAATTATTCAGCATGGTTGCGCCCGTACTTGGTAGCCGGAAGCGATTTATTCACTCCGCGGCACGTGAAAAAAAAAAAAAAAAAAAAAAAAAATAGTTTTCACAGCTAAAATTTGCATTCCCGCGATTTGTGTAGCGAGGACTGGGACGGGAAGTCGACGAGGCAGCTGAAACGAGAACCGCGGATGATCTGCGTGTGGAGAATTTCGCGGATGAAGAAGTTCGGCTGATCGACAGATTCGCCGGTTTGCCGGCTGACGAGGGCATTCGGCCGATCGACGAAACCGCCGGATTTCCGCCGGAAGATTCCGCGCTTCCAGCTCCGGGAGATTCTGCGCTTCCAGTTCAAGAAGATTCCGCGCTTCCGGCTCCGGGAGATTTTGCGCTTCCAGTTCAAGAAGATTCCGCGCTTCCGGCTCCGGGAGATTTTGCGCTTCCAGTTCAAGAAGATTCTGCGATTCCAGCTCAGGAAGCACCCGCGCTTCCCGCTCAGGAATCTACGGTGAACGCAACGGCGCCCGTCGACAACAATGTCCACCTGGTGACATTGGAGCCGGAGTTACCGACAGCGGCGAGAGGCAGACGCGGCCGCAAAGTCGATCGCGTCGACCTTCACATCCAACTGCGCGACGCTGATATTGGAAAATCGAAGTTCCACAGGCCCGACGTGTACACGACTGTGGGCGAAACTTTTCTTGCCTCGTGGGCGAAACTTTTCTTGAAACCTCGATTATCCGGACCAATTGTAACCGAGACTAGTTCGGACAATCGAAACATAGTTTTTTGGCGACGGAATCGCAACAACGTTTTTTTACATACAAACAGTGGATAAAAAGATACATAAAAAAATCGAATTTTTATTAAATCTAATAAAATATCTACATTTATGTTACGTTCGAAAACGTTCATATGGACATCTGAAAAAACGTTGAATCCTTTTTTACGTATTGAAGCGACAATGTATCTTTAGCGCCAACGTTCGGATAATTGAGCGTTCGGATAATTGAGGGTTTGGATAATCGAGATTCTACTGTAATTGGTTTACCAAAAAAATGCCGCCGTAATTTATTCCAGCGATGGGTTCCACCGGTGCCGGAGAACAAACGCGGAATCTCGGCAGCCGCGTTGCTCGCGAATCCTACGACCCGCGATCGCCCTGGTGATGGAGCCGCCAGATCGTCGAGATGGGCCGGCGAACTTCTTTCCTACTTCGAGTCACGAATTGCCGGGCCGTTTGTCGCCGACAACGACACCTCCATGTTCGATCTCGGTGAGTTCTGGCCGGAATATCTTCGAAAATGTCCGTAATTTTTTGCCTCCGCGATGCGAAGATATTTTCGACGTGGTCTTTTTTTTTCCACAGCCGAAGTTGTTCGTTTGGCGGAAACGGCAACGGATTCCAGATCGGCGGAACCGATTCCCGTGGAATTTGACGAAATCCCTGTGCCAATGATGCCCGAGGTGTCGGAAGTGCCCGAAGCCCCGCCGCCGATTGTTAGCACCAGCACCACTACAATTTTCCCAAACGTCAGGTGAAGATCAAACGAAGAAAAAAAAAAAAAAATGTCTGCACGACAAAACTTTGACAAAAGAGAAATTGAAGTCCAATGCCAATTTTTTGTTTCATTCCGGTTGCAGCGAAGCTCCGGAGGACAACGTTCTACCGGAAATCGACGTTCCGTCGGTTCCGCAAAATATTCCCGAGATCTCCAGGTGAATGAGAAATCAAGCTAAGCGACTAAGAAAATAGATTAAACGCCCTGGTTAAAAGATCCGATTAGAACCAACAAAACGGACAACAAAACCAATTGAAACCTGTTTGAAACGATTATTTTACATTCGGAATTTTGTCTATTTCATCGGTTTCTATCAGTGCCAATCGGAAATACTAAGCAGGGCGAAACGCAGCGTCGCTCGAACGGAAAATCATTTGATAACAATTATTTTCATGTCTTCGCGATGCCAATATTTGCGATGTATCTGATGCCGGAAAATTGGATTGACGATTAAAGCGAGCCGGCGACGATGAGCGTCGGGAATCTGCGACAATCGGACTCCCGGGAGTTAGCGACGACGAACGGTCAATCGACTTCGGAGACGAACACGGGAGACATCGACGCGTTTCTTCCCCCGAACCTGAGGAGAAAGCGAAGCGCGGAGAAGAAATCGAGCCTCGAGAAAACTTCGGCCCCCGAAGCGATCATTGATATCCGCGAGTCTCCGGTTTCCGCGAGGTAGCGACGGAAATATATTTTGTAGACCGATTTATTTTGCACAAAATCGATCGATCTATTTTTTACCGATTTATATTTATTTATACCGATTTATTTTGCACAAAATCGATAATCGTTTATTCTGTCGGCGTTCGAAGGTCCCAGGAAAGCATCGGGCAGAGTACTTGGTCGAAACCCGAGTTGCTGGCTTATCTCGAAGTCCTGTGGAGGGATCGTCCAGTCGTGACATTGAGCGAGTTGCTGCCGCCGGACGCGACCAGGAGAATCGATGCCGCGGCCTGTTTCACTCTGCTTCTCGGCTAGTATATCTGCATTTTTTTTTTTTTTTTTCAATAAATGGGTGGAGATCAAAATAGCGAAGGGTTAAAATAGCAAATTTCAAAATAATGGACGGTCTGAATCTAGAATGACTATCATTACGAAATATACTATTGTGACCCACATCTTTATTAAAATGGAATCAAAACAGCGAATGGCTGAAATTGCGAAATTCATAATGATGGCCATTCTAAATTCAAACCGTTCATTATTTTGAAATTTGCTGTTTCAGACATTTTGGTAATTAGCTATTTTTACCTCCACGCAAATAAATAATAAATATACATCGTCGATAATTTCTTTTTATCCTTTTTCACGTACGCTGTTGCTTTACTGAAAACAGAGCTGTTCAAGGAGAAGAGAGTCGTTATCAAACAAGGAGCGCCGTACGGGCCGATATCCATCACTAAAAAGACACCAGGAAGAAATAGTATGGATTGGGACGACGCGTAAACGTTGAGCGAAAAAATCCGATTAATTGTACATTATCGAGTACCATCGTCGAGTTATTTTTCACGGATCTCAGGCAAAATTGCCGCAGTATTAACACTACTGAAATTTCGTTTATAAAATATACAAAGAAGCGAGCGCAATATTTTCGTAATATAAAAATAACATAAAACAATTTTAGTAACAATATAGTTTCTTACGCGGCAGTTTCGCTCGCATTGAAAAAAGCGATAACATTTATAATTACACTTTGAGTAAATTCAGAGTCGGAAGATTTTGATTTTTTAATTTGATTTTATTCGCTGTTACCAGACGGGACCAGGCGCGAAGCGATCGCCGGAAGAGTCCCAAATGTTTGTACACAATATTTTGCCGTTAACACGTGTCGAGTACCTAACGTCTAACGCGAGGAATAGGTGGAGTCGAGAGGTGCCTCGAATATTGTACATAGGATCTTTGTCAAAGTGCCGGAAACTTTTATTCGTAAGGTTTTAAAAATATCGTTACTCTCCAACAATGTCTCCAGCGGGCGTGGACGTCCTCGAGTTTTAATGCTGCAAAAGTATCTTTTATAAAAGCTATATAGTCTATTTTCACGACTGCGCCCTATCGAAGCGTACGCAATACTCGTTTTTATATCGTAATTATAATATATATTTCTGTTGTCGAGGAATCATAACAAAAAGGTTTGTTTATGTTAAAATTGCTTTTTTTAATTCACATACTCGTAAATAAAGTGGAATATTTTTCGTTACGCTATCGTTATTATTACTTCTGCCCCGTTTGAAAGCGTGCGCGTCGACGCGGCCGACCGTTGCGAAGCTTTTGCCACGCGAAACATCCGCGCGATTACACTTATGCGGCATAACTTTCACGGTTGTGGATGCGTGGAAAAAGAAAATAATATATTACACATTTCGTAAGATTCTTAACGACCGCCCCGCGCTCCTTTATTCCCGAAGTTTCGCCAGTCGTTGCGTCAGCTCGTCCTGCTCCTGGCTGACGGCCGTTGAGGTTCCGATGCTGCCCATTTGTCCCGAAGGCAATTCCATATTCAGCTCCAGCCTGAAATCGAGTAGTTCGAAAAATTTGATTGTGATTTCGATCATCAGCCTCTCGAGACGATAAGCAAAAATTCGGGTCAAATCGCAAAGTCATTAAAAAAATTGTTTAAAAAATTATACAAAGTTATACAAAATTATATAAAAATTATACAAAATTATATAAAATTATATAAAAATTAAACAAAATTATATAAAATTATATAAAAATGATACAAAATTATATAGAAATTATACCCATTTTTTACAGCTGCGGAATAAGAAAAAAGAGGAAAAAATGTGAATGAAACTGACCCAGCTTCATCGGCGACTTGCTGCATCAGCACATCGACGTCGTTCTGAGGCACATTGGTCGTCGTAGTCTGAGACATGGCATTCTCCATGTAGGAACTCTGAACGTCCAGATCCTCGAATTGACTCTCAAATTTGTCCATCAGTCCCGATATCTTCTCAAGATTCATGGACTGCATGGCGGCGTCCATGGCTTTCACGACTCCCGCCATGGACTGCGTAACTTTTCTCGTGGTCAGCGCTGTCTGGACTCTGCTGGCCACCGCGTCGACTCTCGCGCTCATCCGCAGATAATTCAGCGCCTGGTTCTTCTGTCTTATGGCGTTTTCCGCATGAATTCGCGCGCCCTCCATGTTGCCCTTCTGTATGGCCTTTTTCACCTTGGCCTTCTCGAGCTTCTCCTCCTTCTCGCTCTTCTTGGAGTTTCGCTCCAACTCCTTGACAGCGAACTTAAGATTAAATAAATTTTCTGGCAAAGCGGTTGAGGAAAATTCACCATTTTCGATGCGCTAAGTCAGTAAACACGAATCGACATTCAAAATTCGCGAAAAAATTGCGGATTAATTGGAATTCCTGGACAAACCGCGATTGAGGTTATGTTCGAAATTTCGATGTTTCCCAGGATGCAAAAACAAACATTTCACGTCTTCGACCCGCTAAAGGTAAACCAAACATCGAATTTTCGCAAAAACGCAGTCACGGCTGACGAATGTCGAATAATCGTGATTGAGGTTATGTTCGAAATTTCGATATTTCCCAGGATGCAAAAACAAACATTTCACGTTTTCGACCCGCTGAACGGAAACTAAACATCGAATTTTCGCAAAAACGCAGTCACGGCTGACGAATGTCGAATAATCATGATTGAGGTTATGTTCGACATCGCTGCGACGTTCATCGAGTCACAGAAAAAAAGGATACTCTCCATCTGTGAGACGGACATGGCTGATTGTTCGGCCCCCGTTGTGACGGCTGTTGAAACAAACGTGGATTAAAACAAAAACAATGAAGCTTTCGCAGCCTTCACTGTTGTGTACGAGGAGGGAGTGTTCCTCGGATTTGTCAATATATTTCTGACAGCTAGCGCTACTCTCTCCCAGCTACCGCAGAGACAGGCCTCGAATTCGTCTGCTATGAGATCACCCACCAAAACAACGTTCTACGCTCGCCTCTAAGCAGTCTAGCAGTGTCAATCGATTGCTGTCAAAGATTCATAACATTTATTTACGCACGCGACGACAGTGAAATAAACCGTCGGTGGCCGCAATTGCACCTCTCGCCACGATCCACAAGACTAAATGTCAGCAGCAGCAGCAGCAGCACTGATGACTAATAATAATAATCTCGACCGAAACTCGCCAGTCCAGACACGACCAATGACACAATCTTAAAATGACGTCGCTAATGGAGATAAACCTCGCAACGTCCAATTAAGTATCCGGCGATGGGCAAAATTGACGGAAACTCAGCGACGATCTAAGCTTGCCGAGAGTCACACGGAATTCATTGGACCGAGAAAATCATATAGCCTATCAGCGACAGGGAGGACAGAAACGCGAGACGCAATCGTTATCACGAGTAATTATTATTTATCCGAGAACGGAGCGAAGAAGCGGCCGTCGCAGTCGCTGAACGCCGACCGAAGATTTTCATTGGTCGCCTCGCGTGATTATACACAGAACCGGTAGATTTTTGTCTACGTCATCGGGGACGATTTGACCCCGCTTGTTGAGAGAGAGAGAAAAGTTTGCACGCGACTAACCGGCTACTACCACGTAGGGGACGCGAGTCTCGTGTGGTGTTTGGTCGCCGAGGGCCGCAGGTGCGTGATATCAGCGTGATATATATCTCTCTCGATTGGATGCTGTTTACGTCGGGGCCGCGAAGTGGGTGGTTTGATTGAGACGATCGCGCGATCGAGCTTCGTAACTTGGCGCTGGAACCGCCAGTCATGTGCTCGTCGATGACACACGAGGTACTGTCAAAAATAATATCATCTTCACGTAGTGAGTAGGCAGCACCTTTGTTTGACGCTGTCGAGATAACGATTATCTCGAGCCCCCGCGATTTTATATATTACGCATTTCACGCTGGCACGACCGACGGGAATGATCGGCATCAATCGGCTGCGTTTTGATCGAGTATTTTATTGTTTGTTTTGGGGTGCAGAGACAACATAGAACGACCATGGAAACTGCCAAGAAGCTGATGTTCAAACTCCTGCGTTTCGCGATAGTTCAGCTGCACTGGCTGTTCGACAGTGTCGTAGATTTCTTGTTTGGCATATATTACGCCGACAAACAGAAGAAAGTGCCGCCTGTGACGAACGCGTTGCTGCTGGAGAGTGGAATATCGTTGGCGGAGAAAATTAGGTATTTTTTCTTGGTGTGATTTTTGGGTGCATTGTTATGAAATTTTTTGGTTTATTGTGAAATTTTGGGTTATTGTGAAATTTTTTTGTACCGCTACTGGATGAAGTTTCGTTATGATAAACAGTGAAAATTTTAATTAACTGTGGGTTACACAGTTTTTAGTGCTTTGTAGATAAATTGAAAAATTTTCACGAAACGCAGATAAATAATTTGCTTGCCGAAGGTGTTTCAAGAGGAATACTAAAAACTGTGCTATTAATATTAATAACATTTTTTTGGCATACCTGATACACTTTGCAACTCTCAAAGCCAGATACTGATACATAATGCTAATTTTTTACAATATATACAATAAGAACTTTGATTTATCTGGTTGCATAAAAGAGAAAAAACTGCAACCTTGTTATTTATGCACTATGCAGCAAATAAATGATTAATGTCCCTTGTTAGTAGAAGCATATTAAAATATTCACTTGTGTCAAACATTTTGTTTCTTAATAGAGAAAACTTTGTTGATAAAAAAGAAGGAATATTTTTTTTTATCTAATTAACAAATAAATAAAAAAAATCCTACTTATTCAGGACCAAAAAAATATCCTCAGAGAAAGTGGTGAAGGCTTTCATAGATCGATGCAAGGAAGTAAACGGAATAATAAATGCAATTGTGGACGAGCGTTACGAGGCAGCTATCGAGGAAGCCAAAGGCGTTGACAAATTTCTGGAAACAAATCCGGATGTCGAGGAACTGAAGAAATCAAAGCCCTACCTGGGTATTCCCTTCACAACTAAAGAGAGCAATGAAGCAGAAGGTAAAGAACACAAAAAATGGAACAGAAAAGTCCAGAAAAAAATATTATCAAAAAGACAAAAACTGCAATGCAGAAAAATATGATCGAATAGAAAAAGACTGTAACACAAAAAAAAATGATCAAAAAGAAAAATACTGGAATACAAAAAAAATTATGAAAAATAATTTAAATGCCCATTTTACACAGGATTGCTCCACTCGATGGGAATGTCGTGCAGAAAGGGCCACAAATCGACGGCGGATTCCACGGTCGTGGGATACCTGAAAGCGGCCGGCGGTATAATAATAGCGAAAACCAACATTCCCGAGATGAATCAGTGGGTGGAGTCGCGAAACAACGTTTACGGCCAGACGTGCAACCCGTACAACACGACGCGAACGGTGGGAGGAAGCAGCGGCGGCGAGGGGGCGATTCTCGCGGCCTGCGGGGTGCCGATCTCGATCGGCAGCGACATCGGTGGGTCGATAAGGATGCCGGCCTTCTTCAACGGCGTCTTCGGTCACAAACCGACCGAGGGTTTGACGCCGTTGAAGGGCGTCGGTCTGCGTGAGATCGACTTCGAGGACACGATGGCCGAGGCGGGTCCGATGTGCAAGAAGGCCGAGGACATCGCGCCGCTGCTGAAAATACTCATCGGCGGCAACGTGTCGAAGGTCACGCTCGACGCTCCGGTGAATCTCAAGAATTTGAACGTCTTCTATCAGGAGGGCTCGGGCGATCTCAGAGCGAGTAAAGTCAATCACGACATGCGGGTCGCTCTGATGCGAGCCGTCGAGCATTTCCGCGAGCTCGTGGGATCCGCGCACAAGATTAAACTGCCGGGATCGGAGTACAGTTTTCGGCTGTGGAAGTATTGGATGAAGAAGGAACCGCGGGATTTCAAGACCGACGTGACGAACGGAAAGGTCGGTGACCACTCTGCTTAATAATTGCCATTAATAATAATAATATATATATACATTAATGCATTATAATTATACATTATATATATACATTATATATACATTAATGATTGCCATTGACACTGATGGAAACCGATCAAATGGACGAAATTCCGATTGAAAAATAATCGGTTCAAACGGGTTTTAATCCCGTCCGTTTTATTGGTTCTACTCGGATCTTTTATCCTGGGCGATATTATTGCGAAACCGCCGAGTCCGCCGTTTCGGCTCGTCGTCGTCGGGCGATGTGAAAATATTTTGCTGAATTGCAGGGTCGCACGAGCGCAATCGCCGAGATCAAGAAACTCGTGACCGGCAGGAGCGACGTCACGTTTCCGGTTGTGCTGAAACTCGCGGACGAGGATTTCTTCCCGAAGGACACCGACGAGTGGGCGCAAAGGGTCACCAAAGAGATGAAGGACTTTTTGCTGGTGAGAATACGGACCCCTCGAAATCTGTTAAAAATGAGTAGCTATCGGAAATATTTTCGATATATTTATTTCCTCCAATCTTATTTCTTAATTTATGCTACAATTAATGTATGGAGATTCGAGCGTTTCGTGCTAATGAGATGAAAAAAAAAGAAAAAAAAATCGTGACACGCAAAAAATATTACTAATTACGCAAAGTTAATACGATTTCCTCGTGGCTACAGGAAAAACTTGGGAACAACGGCGTTCTGCTCTACCCCTCGTCGCCGGCCCCCGCGGGCTATCATCACTCGTACTTCTTCAGGCCATACAACTTTGGCTACTGGTGTATTTTCAACGTGCTGAGACTGCCGGTGTGTCAAGTGCCGCTTGGGCTGGACAAGGAGGGACTTCCGGTCGGCGTGCAGGTGACGAATCGCTAACGCATTCGCGCAATAATCGTCAACGCGTTAAATTAATCGTCGATCCGTTCGCAGGTCGTCGCTGGGCCGTACAACGACCATCTCTGCATCGCCGTCGCGAAGGAGCTCGAGAGGACCTTCGGCGGTTGGGTGCCACCTTCGTAATCGTCGCGCTTCGATTTCACCCACACGTTTTCCCAATTCTCATGTGCTCGAAACTCGTACATATTTTTCTGTAGTCACGAGATTACGCGGTGCTCAAAGGGCTCTGTCTCTCTCTCTCTCTCTCTCTCTGTCTCTCCCTACTTCTGACTGCAAATAACACTTTGCATTCCGGTGCTGGATATCTAGGAAAGTCGCCTGCGGTGGAGCACGATCTTCGGGGGTTTTTGTTTGTACCATTTATTCGGTCGCCCGTTCGGATAATAACGTTGTATTGAAGGGTCGCAAAAAGAATTAAATAATAAATTAACTTATTATTGCTAGAAAGCGGAGAAGACCTTTTATACCTCACAAAGCTGAGTATCCTGTTATTTGTAAGTATTTAAATATTTATAAGTATTTATAAATATTATTTAAATATTTATAAGTATTTATAAATATTAAATTAATTTATTGTTTAATATTTATAAATATTTATAAATATTAAATTAATTTATAATTAATTTATTTTAATTAACTTGTTTTTCAATATTTATAAATATTTAAATAGTTCGCAATCGCAAAAACTTCGTTACCGACCACTGCGCGGAGGATAACGAAGGTAACTGTTGTACCGACGACCGATAAGCCCGCTCGCGTCTTCGTCCACTGCGAAAATCGCGCGCGAGGTGTCGTCAGGCCGCGTTTTCCGCGAGAGCCCGTTTCGCGAGAGCGTAACCGAGTGCATCACTCGTTGAATATTCATGATAGTACATACATAATAACATATATACGTATAGCCTCTATCCTTGGTAATACGGTTACCGGAGAGTGTGGCGTTTGCGCACATTCTATCGTAGATCGTACCCCGGCGCCGTGGCTTATACACACACTCGCTTTGTAATCGCACATGTGCCTCGCCGCCGCTGGTTCGCGGGCTCCGCCAGTGCGCGACATGATTCGCGTGTCAACGGGAGCCGTTGTCGTCGTCGTCGTCATCGCCGCCTCAGCGAGTCCGAGCGAGCGAAAAAAGAAAAATAACGAAGCGTCGACAGTAGCACCGGATCAGCTGACTGTGACCTACGCGCGGCTGTCCCGTCGCCGGTGACTCTCGTAAAATTCTCGCGGTTAAGCCCAAGATGGCGATTTTTACAAAGTTACCCCGAAGTTTCGCATTTCAACCGAAAAAGTGCCGCATCACGAGCGCCAAGTCGTCGCTCTCGTGTCACGAGCGCTAATCAAACAAACAAATAAACAAATTTAAAAAAAATAAAAATCGCTCCGTTTCCCGGTTCAGATTCACACGACTTTCCATTCCATTCTCGACTTGCGCGCCGATCACGCGCAAACCCCGCTGATCGTTCGGAAAGCTGAAATCCTAATCCACGGCATAAAAAAAAACACTCGTC
This sequence comes from Pimpla rufipes, assembly GCA_963932165.1. Classification (NCBI taxonomy): domain Eukaryota; kingdom Metazoa; phylum Arthropoda; class Insecta; order Hymenoptera; family Ichneumonidae; genus Pimpla; species Pimpla rufipes. The sequence goes on along the minus strand of OZ010634.1, from coordinate 19,506,164 downwards.
TGTGTCTCGTCGTTTCGAGAGAACGACGTGGAGTAACAAAACGCGCAACATGTGTGAGGTCGCGGGGGTCTCGTTACAATCGTGAGTGAGGCAGCGAGAGGCGGAGGTGGAATCAGTCGGCGTATCAGTCGTAAAACTCGTAAACAGCAGAAGCAGAAGCAGCAGCAGCAGCAGCGACGTCGTATATATATATACATAATACGCTACACAAGCCGTACCACCCGGCTTCTGAGTTGGCCGGTGAGGGCGTCCGTGCTTATTGCGTATACAGTGGACTCTCCGACAAGTTAAGTTCCGAAAAGTTAAGGCACTCCGATAAGTTAAGGGAATGTGAAACTTACTCAGTCGGTAACAAAAACTGTAATCAATCGTATGGAGACACCGAAAATATTCTGAGACAAAGAAAAACATCAACGGAAGCGCATTTTAATTCTCCGTACGATGACATTTTCTTTTCATCCAGAATAAGAATAGTCTTGGAATGGTGTTTATTCAAAAATTGCGGCTATCTCTCTCGCACTCACGTGTCACGTGGTACGTGTTTCACATGTCCTTAAGGATTAACGCTCTGGTGAGTTAAGATCGAGCCTTTTCTGAGCTCTTTCCACCCGCTGGCGGGGAAGCTTATTACCCTTTCCACGTCACACTACCCGCGGTCGAACGCATTGTGACAGAGAGATAACGCGGCAGCCAGTTTCGTGCGAGACAAGGACCGATGAAATACCGATTTTTCCCCTCTCGTCGTTTCGGGCGCCCGGGAACGGTTTGCGCAAGTAGTGGGGATCTTGACTTATCGGAATGGCCTAATCGGCTTTCGGTCCCGCGACCTTAACTTATCGGAGAGTCGACTGTATATATCGCGGGCGCGCGTATCCGTTCGATCATGCAGGGGGCGAGCAGCGAGTGGTGACCGCGCGTTGAAGGGTGCCAGACGCGCGCGCGCCGCCGCCGCCGATTGCGATGTCAGAGAGAAGATGGGCGAGGTCCCGCCGCGCATTCGCGTCGACCGCAGGTGCCTCGAGGACCTGAGGAAGAGCAGCGACACGATAGCGCGATTGTTCGGTGTGCGTTTGGCTCTGCCGGAGCAGCAGCTACAGCAGCAGCAGCAGCAGCAGCAGCAGCAGCAGCAGCAGCTACAGCAGCAGCTACAGCAGCAGCAGCAGCAGCAGCGCGGGGGCGTCGAGCTTGACAAATCATCGGCAGCAGCAGAGCGGGGGACGCGGAGGGAAAACGATAACGCGCGCTGCGAGCGCGCGACGACAGCGACGTCGGGCAGCTCCGGCTCGCTACGCGGACAAAATGAGAATGAAGTGGTCGTTCCGCTTGAGATCTTGCGGGGCGCACTTTCCGGGAGCGCCGCCGCTGTTGCCGCTGCCAGTGAGTGCAGTGCGACGAGTGGCTGTGGAGGGGAGCACGGAACTACGCGGGAGGAGGGCCACGACGTATCCTCGCTGAACGTCGCCGAGATTGCGGCTCGAGTCCAGGTGAGCGATTTCGCGATTTGAACCCCCCCGCGTGGTGCACTCGCTATCGCGAATACGGGTTAACGGTTTTTCTTTTTTTTCTGATGTGACGAGCAGGTAGGTTTTAGGGAACGGTGTGACACACATAATTGTGGTGGATCAGGAAAGCACAATAGTTACGATGAATCAGGAAAACACAACAGTTGCGGTTTTTCTACTTTTCTACGTTTTACGAATTTTCTACTTTTCGGGAAAACAACGGTGATTTTCGGAATCAGCAGGAAATATGCCATCGGATAGGGTTTTTAAGCTTTACGAAATCGAACTTTTTTTTCGCTAAAACGCGAAGGCTGTGTATGGAAAAATTTGCGATTTCTGAAATCATTTTTCGATTTTTGTACTTTTTACGAATTTTCTACTTTTCGGGCAAACAACGGTGATTTTCGGAATCAGCGGGAAATTTTCCATCGGATAGGGTTTTTAAGCTTTACGAAATCGAACATTTTTTTTCGCTAAAACGCGAAGGCTGTGTATGGAAAAATTTGCGATTTCTGAAGTCATTTTTCGATTTTTGTACTTTTTACGAATTTTCGACTTTTCGGGCAAACAACGGTGATTTTCGGAATCAGCGGGAAATTTGCCATCGGATAGGGTTTTTAAGCCTTACGAAATTGAACAATTTTTTCGCTAAAACGCAAAGGCTATGTGTGGAAAAATTTGCGATTTCTGAAATCAAGACATCACGTTCCGCTTTGCGGCATTCCCTTCGTCATTTAGTTTTCTCTCGAATGAAGGAAGAAGATCCAAGTTCGATCGATAAAAAAATAATAATAACCTCGATTTTAGTGAATTGACGAAATTTCGAAAAAAATGCGAAAACACTTTTTAATAAAAAAAAAAAAAAAAAAAAAATGTTAACACTTTATTTCGATGTATCTTTGCCCGTACATAACGAATTCGCCATTACTTTTTCTCTAAACCCGGCAGTTTTCACGAAAAAAATTCAAAACTTCATTATTTTCGATTTTTCTTTTTGCATCAACTGAGTAAACGCGCGAGACACACGTATGGGCTAATCATTAAAAAAAAAAGCGTGCCGAGTCGCCGCATTCACCGATCATCATCGACAATCGAACCACCATCATCGTCCCCCGCTCGTCGACCACCAGAACCATTAAAAAAAAAAAAAAAACATTCGAGTCCAGGATTGACGAAGCAAGAAAAAAAAAAAAAAAAAAATTCCAATGACCCATCCGTGTCCCCGCGCGAAGCGTTTGCCTACGTAGGCCGAGGCTGGGATGACGTACGCCCGGCGATACAAAGCGGGCCCGTGTCTGTCTCTCTGCGGTCTATATAGAAGCGGAGAGCCCGTGCGGTTTTATACACAAACGCGAGGCGAGACGGGAGAGCCGAACGTCGAACGCGAAGAGGTAGCTCGAAGGTGGTGTGCGAGCCTTTCCACCCGGACGAAGAGACGGAGAGAGATCCGTGTCAACAAACCTGAATCTGGCACGACTCGGTGCTGCCGCCGTTGCTGCTGCTGCTGCTGCTGGCTCGCTGGCTGCCTCTCATCCATTATAATCGCGTATTGGCTTGTACACCTATCAACCAATACCGATTCCGTCGCTCTACCATTACCCTCGCGCTTTATGCCGAGTTATATACATATACATATGTATATATATATATATGTACACAAATACGTGTAACCAATGGCGGCACGACCGCGAGTAGCACACGGATCCAAGTCCGGTATATATATTCCGCCTTGCCAGTCCCGTGGGCGTCGCACGTACATTTTACATACGTATTTATGTACACATAAGTATGTGTATACATGTATATATATCTCTGTCCTCTAAGCTTCGCTCCGCGTCTCTCCTCGTTGATCGTATCCTTCTGGCGAGCTTCGTGCACCATGTTTTCAATGTCTCTTTGGGCAGTCGCCGCGCGCGCTCCACTTATTCGATTCTTTCGCCTCCTCTTCTCGCTCCTCCTGTGTTTCTCGCGCTCGCGCGAAAAACCTGCCGCGATCCCCGAGGTTTCATTCATGCCCGAGTTCGCGCCCGGCGCACCCGGATCTGCAGGATTATTTTCGACGATGTTTCACAGTCTCGTGTGACAAGTTGCTGGAGCTTTGAAATTTATTCTGTTTCGATCGATGAATAATCGTGTTATTTTTTTTTGTATCACGTGTTTGAGAAATTATGGAAAAATGTGGGAAACGCTGATGCAAATGGGTTGGTTATGAAATGCGGTGAAAATGAAAGACTACGACCAGTGACTACTACTTTCTGTACTGCGTAGAATTTCGTGCGAAAATTTACGAATACGGCGAGGAAATCGAAGAAAATTAAGTATTTGTAAATTACTTGTAGAATTGGTAATCAAATAGCGGCAAATCGAAGGCTTTAATGTGGGAATATGGGGGAAAAATGGGGAAGGAAAATGTGGGAAATGCTGATGCAAATGGATTGGTTATGAAATGCGGTAAAAATGAAAGACAACGACCAGTTCCACTACTTTCTGTACTGCACAGAATTTCGTGCGAAAATTTACAAATACGGCGAAGAAATCGAAGAAAATTAATTATTTGTAAATTACTCGTAGAATTGGTAATCAAATAGCCGCAGATCGAAGGTTTTACGACGCGTTTTGAGAAGATACAGATGTAAAAAATGCAGTATGAAATGCGGTAAAAATGAAAGACGACGACCAGTAACCACTACTTTCTATACTGCATAGAATTTCGTGCAAAAATTTACAAATACGGCGAGGAAATCGAAGAAAATTAATTATTTGTAAATTAGTTGTAGAATTGGTAATCAAATAGTGTCAAATCGAAGGTTTTACGACGCGTTTTGAGAAGATACAGATGTAAACAGAGACGGTTACAAAGTACACGCTGCGGGCGCAGCTCTCACTGGTTCTGTTTCTGATCCTCTACTCGTCCCCCCCCCCCTCACTCCACTCTGAAGTCGCCTTGGCGCTCTCTCGCGGCGGCGGAGGGAGTTCACACGTGAGGGACAGTCTCCTGTCTGCTCCTCGGGCCTCCCGTGTGTCCGGTTACATTCGGGTTATTAGGCTGTATGGCCGCACCTTGTAAGTAAACACGACAGCAGCCTCACGGTATTCGTGTTATTGAATCATTGCACCTTAAGCCGCGACGCCGAGGGAATGCGACCTCCCCCCACCCCGGGCCGCGCGCTGCGTGCGCGCCGCGCGCACAGCCAATTATCCGCTTTAATTTTCACGCTTGAAAACCTAGTTACAGATATTATTGACTTCCACTTATAACGTTCGTGCGAAGCGCATTGTGGCTCGACGCAGAGTCGGCATCGCTCGCGGTCGGCGTATCATTTGCCGTGCAATTCCAGCACTTTACGGCCCGAGTCACTTTCCCAAAGTTTCCCGGTGGACAGATGAGGGTAATTTGCGATTATCGCTGATAAATTCGCAGATCCGGCGATCCGGATCGACGAAGGTTGATAAATTGTATTTTTTTTATTTCGAACAAAGAATTTCGGGGAACGCGAGTGAAAGCATTTTTTTGTTTTCTTGAACACGACATTTTCGAGAATTTGCGCGATCGCGAGCAGCGAATTCAAAACATTGTAAAAATTCGCAGGTCCGGCAATCTGGATCGACGAAGGTGGGTAAATTTTATTTTTTCACTTCGAGCAACGAAATTCGGATCAAGCGAGTAAAAACATTTTTTGTTGTTGTTATGTACTGGCCATTTTTCCGTCTTCATGTTAATTGCCATAACCGGTGGCATATAAGAAGTATTATTCCGATGTATCGTGTTTGTAACATCGTTAAGTTCGGTTATTTAATTAATATAAATAATTCGCGAGACAATTCAAAATCTTGATTTTAATCATTAATCGAACAACGTACCCAGAATAAACATTTAAATTACGTTTCGTTAGCTCGATTCGTAACATGGTTTTTCAAAACACGATATTTTCGAAAATTTGCGCGATCGCGAGCAGCGAATCCAAAACTTTGTCCAAATTTTCCACAGCAAACTGTGAATAATTCTCGTGTCGATTATTTATTTCAATATGTCAAATTTAGCGGCAACTCTTTTAATGTAGCCCAACATTTGTAATGCGAACATGACAAAATTTGAAACATTATTAAAACATTATTAACCATTATCGAAACATTATTAAAATGTTATTAATACGCAGAAGGAAAAAGTTCACCCTCCTTCCCTCCATATCGGGCCATTCCGCCGTTCCCCCCGCGTCGTTCATAAAGATCGTCATTCAATTTCCGACGACCTCGTTTCGCCGCACGCGTCGTGTGTCGTGTCGGGTGCTCGCGCGGAGCACGCGCGCTGAAACTCCCATTTCCACCGACAGACACAGACAGGCGACTCGCAGGCCGTAATTGCAACGTTAGACCGAGAATTTCTTATCATCCGGAATTGTCGAAGTAAAAACGAATATTTCGTGCCCGAGGGGGGGGGGGGGGGGGGGGGAGGTCTGCTATATATACTATATATACACACAGAGCACGTAGAGTAAAACCGCGCATGACGCTATTATTGTCCCGTGTATATATATACATGACAGCGGGGGCATAACGGTTCGTGGAACGACGAGCGTGACCGGATCTCATTTCGTAACGAACACGATTCCTATCCTCACGACGCCCCCCCCCCCTTCTCCCTCCACCCAGCTGCATATCGACGTGTTTTTTCGTCGTCTCTTTCTCTCTCTCTCTCCCGCGTCCCTCGTCTGCCTCGTCACTCCATCTCGATCCACGGCGGTGCGCTCGCCCGGTTACTCCATCGCTCTTAATGAGTACATTACTATGGAATGGCAATCTTCAGCGGGCAATCTCCGATCGGATCTCCCGACGCAGCCGCAGTAACAGCGGCTTCGCCGCTCTGGCGGTAGCAACAACAACCAATCGGGTCGCTGCTGCCGCAGCTGCTATACGTATGTAACGACACCCGCGACGAAAGCACCAATTGTTTGTTAATTTCCCGTGGATTTTTGCGCCACAGTCTCACCCGTTCACACACACACACGACACGGACGACGCACGGCGATTGAGTCGACAAGTCGGGGGCAACAATGTCTCCTCCCTCCCCTTCCCCGCGCTTTTTTCCGCTTCCCATTAATCCCATTGTTCCGAAGCAGACACCGTTGTACGGTGTTGACTGCTTGTCAGCCGCTTGTTTAGAATCCGAGAGACGCGGGGATTAATTATCGTATCCGTGACAAGGGACACGCGGCGCGGTTAATTCGATGGAGAGGGAAGGTAAAAAAATGGCGGCGAAAATTGTGTTAATATGAGCGAAGGCTTTTTTGTCCTTCGTCTGGGGCGAAAGAAAAACGATCTGAAGCTAACGAACGAATGAATTCGATGACAAGGGACACGTGGCGCGGTTAATTCGATGGAGAGGGAAGGAAAAAAAATGGCGGCGAAAATTGTGTTGATATGAGTGAAGGCTTTTTTGTCCTTCGGCTGGGGCGAAAGAAAAGCGGTCTGAAGCCAACGAGCGAATGAATTCGCGTTGCCGATGGTCGCCGTGCAAGGGCGCGCGAATAAACACAGCGAGCGCGACACGCACGTCGACCCAGTGCTGCCAGCTTTATTAGTTCAGCGGCGTCGCCGCGAGCGTTGCAGTGGGCAGCCCTGGATTGTCGTTCGGTAGGCGTGCTGATCGAGCGGCAAGTGGTGAGAGAAAAAAAGCGGGAGAAACGGGAAAGAAAAATCGATACGTAAGTCCCAACCCGAAGGAATTCCACGCTTCGCGTGGCGCTCGGTGCGCGCGGTTTTCCAATTAAACGCGCGTCGCGCCGCCGCCGCCGCCGCCACCCCACGGCGAGAATGTGGACTTTGACTTCCGAGATCTTTGTCGCTGCCCCGAGAGAGTCGGTCGTGCGTAGAGATGCGAAATTACGGTCATTTTTTTAATTGGTCAAAAGACAAAAAAATGACCGTCATTTGACGTCATTTTTTTGCCCATTTTGTCGAAGTAAAAATGACCGTACTTTCGACAAGCGTCTTATGACGGTCCAAAGTGAACCAAACACGTGTTTAGTTGCGAAATGACGGTCTTTTATTTTTTGGTCACAAATTTCGTCACAAATTTTTTACGTTGTACTCAAATATATAAGTAAATATTGAAGCTAAACATTAAAAACCATGACTTTTAACGCAGCTCAGCTAATATACAACATTTACCGAGCATCTAGACACATTTTTGATGACTTCGTGAAATTGTTATGCAGGTATCAATCATTCGAGTTCAAACGAAAAACTCGCGCAATTGGCGGCAGTTTTAAATAATCGCTCACAAATAAATTGGTATTTTTTTTACGCGTCATTTGGCGATCATTCGACGGTCTTGTGACGGTCAAATGATCGTCACAAAATCGCATCTCTAGTCGAGCGTTTTTCGTGCATTTGTGATGGCGGAATTAACCAATCGCGAGTCAGTGACGGTTCGCAGTGTAGTGAATATAAACAGCAGAAGAAGAAGAAGAAGAAAAAGATCGTTTCATGCGTCTCTCGCGCTGGACGCTCGACGCCAGACTACGAGTCGACGGATACGAGACAAAGTAAGCTCGATCTCTCAGTGAGGTCTCGCCGTCTCGCTGTATACACGTGAGTAGAAGTTGTTAACGCGGGTTTTTGTGCTAACGCAGGTTATGAGACGCCACCGAGTGGGTCGCGGGGGGACGCGGGAGCGACGAGACGGCCGGAGACCTCGCGGCCCGCGAGCGAGCGAGAGGCAACCTGTTGGATCGCGCATAGGGGGAGAGCGGAGAGGTCGACGTGCGTACGACGCGCCGGGTCAGGATTCCACGCGCGGAGGCGCTTTACGCAATTCGTAGAAAGTCGCGCAGGTACACGTTTCACGTATGCTTATATATAGACGCGCCGGCTTGCGCGTGGAAATTATATATATAGAATATATATATATAATGTGTGTTTGTGAATATATAGATATGTCGTGCTTGTGTACCCTGCGGGCTCTCGACGCGTTGGACGCCCATACAGGTTGTTACAGACTCGGGCCTCGGCTTCGGAAACGAGAGTTGCCGCAATCGCGCGGGATTTGCCGGTGAGTTTTCGGGAATTACGAAAGCGTTTGTTTTGGCGCTCGCGCGTGTTTTGATTATTCAGCCTTGGAGCTTCAAAACAACGACGTGTTTATTTTACTTTATTTTATTCTATTTTATTTCATTTTACTCTATTCTATTTTATTTTATTTTACTCTATTCTATTTTATTTTATTTTACTCTATTCTATTTTATTTTATTTTACTCTATTCTATTTTATTTTATTTTACTTATTTTATTCTACTTTATTTTATTTTACGCTATTCTATTTTATTTTACTTATTTTATTCTACCTTATTTTATTTTACACTACTCTATTTTATTTTACTTATTTTATTTTATTCTATCTTATTTCATTTTATTTGATTTCGTATTGAAAAAAGAAAAAAAAAGAAGAAAAGAAATGTTTGTATTGAAAAAAGTGTTTTGAAAAAAAAAAAAAAAAAAAAAAAAAAAAAAAAAAAAAAAAAAATCCGACACCGACGTGAATTTTGATTTCTAGAAACGCCGGGAATTTTTGCCCTGGGAGGAGAAGTCGCGATCCGCGACGGCTGAACGAGTTCCCAACGTCTCCCGTGGAGAAAACGAAAACCAGTGGGCGAAAGGATATCTGGAGGCTACCGAGCGGCGACTCGATTCACTCGCCGGCTAATTTATTCGGGCGTGTGGCCCACGGACGACAATGGCACCGCCTGCCACCAGCTCGGTGCACGTCTCATAAACGCGAGAGGTGCGCGGGGACAACACGCGTAACGACGAACGACGCGCAGGATGTAAAAGCCGGTCGGACGAGCCATTGAGAAATTCTCGGCTGTTGTGAGACGACGAGTTCCACGGGAAGTCAACACAGTGTCGTCCGGCGGCGGCGCGAAACGTAGGGGGCGAGAGGGAGGAATTAATGGCCTTTATTCGCGGCAACGGCCCCTTGCGCCGCGCTCTCGGTGCATCCAAGGTTTCCGCTGGGGAATACCGAAGAAAGAGAGAGAGAGAGAGAGACGCGAGGAGCCGGAGGATCCACGTGCGTCACTCCGCGCGCGAGGACCTCCGGCTAAAGACGCCTCCGCGCGCACAGACTGCAATTACTCGGGCATAAAACGCAACGAAGCCTCTAATCGAACGCGACCTTTGCGATCGATCGGCTAACGCACCGGAAAGTCGAGGGTCGCTCGAGGATAAAGACTCTGCAATATTTTTTTAAAAGCCCGACAAATTTTTGAGGATCCCTCAGATGGCAAAATTATACCGGGCTTTAGCTTTTTTTTGCGATTTTGGAGAAAACTGACTTTTACTTCTTGATTCACGGATAATAGCAAAAATTTGCGGATTAAAAAAAATATATACCGAGCACTAATTTTATTTAATTGAAACTCAGAAGCAACCTTTGCGATCGATCGGCTAACGCACCGGAAAGTCGAGGGTCGCTCGAGGATAAAGACTCTGCAATATTTTTTTAAAAGCCCAGCAAATTTTTGAAGAACCATCAGATGGCAAAATTACACTGGGCTTCAGCTCTGTTTTTGTTGCAATTTTGGAGAAAACTGACTTTGACTTGACTTTGTCTGGATACAAGGATAGTAGCAAAAATTTGCGTATGTTTTTTAAATACAGCGAGCACTAATTCTATTTAATTGAAATTCAGAAGTAAAATTTAGCCAATCGCTTTCTCAACGTTCCGAGCCTTTAGATCCATTCTCAGCCATTTCAGCAGCCTCATTTATCCTCGCTTCGCTTGGCATTCAAATCCACGTTAATAAAGCTATCAGAGCCGGCTATCCAAATTGATTACCGCGTTTTTATTCTCTCTCTCTCTCTCTCCCTCTGGTATCGCGTACTATACAACATTTCCGCGGACGAGTAATTGCGAATCCCAGCACCGCGCGGTAGACAGCCTCGGTTGCGCAATCCGTGTACTTGTTACACGGTATACTTAATAATTACATAACAGCGTTGTGCACGGATTACGCAGCTAGGCGCACCGTATAAGGACACGCTAATAGGGATATCCTTTTTCGATATACGAGTTACACGATTGTTCCGGTGCGCCGGGGCTCGGGACAGTCGAGCCGGGTAAAACGAGGGCTGCGCCTCTCGTCCATAGGTAACTTTGCGCTCTCTCTATCTCTCTTTTTCTCCCTGTCATGTTATACCTATTACTGGCCCCAAGATAGAATCTCTCGCACACGAGAGCGAACGGATCCGACGGGGGCCGTTAGTTATATTCTCGCCCAACGGGAATCGAATTTACGTCCGGGCCGACTTGGACGCAAACTTTTGCACACTTATCGAGCGCCACAATTGTACACAGTATTCGCATTAGTATTAGTAGAGGAGGTGCGGGCAAAATGGGACACCTATTTTTTCAGTTCCAACTATTTGTGCGGACAAAATAGGACAGACGCCCATTTTGTGAAAATGTAGCGAAATATAAAGATTTTTATCAATTCTAAGTGTTTTAACCAATCTGGCTTTTGAAAAGTCAGTTTGAAAAAAATAATAATAATAATAATAATAATAATTACCATTTTTTTGCGAAGTAACCATTAAGGAGTATCACCGAGTACAAAAAAACACGAATTTCCAACTTTGGGGGTCCGTCCCAGTTTGCCCGCACATTTTTTTGCTGACGCTCAAAATTGATGGTTGGAATCGAATTTTTGGATCAAAAGCAATCAAAGTACACTTTTGTTTTCGTCATAAAACCATTTTTCGCTTATGCGTCCCATTTTGCCCGCACCTCCCTTATTAGTGTTAGTATTAGTATTAGTACTAGTGTTAGTATTAGTGTTAGTGTTAGTCCGCGCTGGTATTATAATAGTACAGTAATGCTCGCAACGGGGTTACGTCCGGGAGCTTTTGCTTAACAGAGCGAGTCAGTGTGGCACGTACTACGGTTTTATAAAATCCACCGTACGGGCACCGTCGAGAGGCGCGCGAATACAGCCAACGGGGTTTTGTGTTGTACCTGTAAAGTGCACCTTCGAGTTGTGCCCGAGCTGCGGGCCGAGCGTTGTGTGGGTACGTTGAAGTCGCTCGATTATCCCGGCGACTTATCCGGCCGCGTGAGAGAGCACGAGTCTCTCTGTCTTACGGTCTCCCGGGAGATCGGCTTTTAGTGGTAGCAACGGCGGCCGCAGAGCGATTCAGGGCGGTGGGAAGGAGAGCGAGAGAGATAGAGGGAGATGGGAGCTCGCGCGCGATACCCGGCAGCTCCATTTGTCGAGATCGAGGCGGCCGGCAATATTTCCGGCTAATCTAGATCTTCGGGGCGTAAACGGTGCGCTACCAGGTGGCGCGCGGAGGACGCGACGAGGTGGACGAGGATCACGAGCTCGCCGCGGTGCTCGAAGGTGGCTCTTAAATGTCGAACGCCCTTCACTCGCGCGAAATTTCCGGCGCGACTGTTGCTCACTGGCAACGCGATTTTATTTAATGTCAATTGAGATATTTTGGCGTTCATTTCATATATATTTTGGCATCATTATCGAGCATTTTGATTTTGGCATCATTATCGAGCATTTTGATTTTGGCATCATTATCACATATATTTTGGCATTTGGCTCCTTGTACAAAATTTTGAAACCAATTTTCTCCCGAAACACTCGGCAGATAGAGCTCAGATTTTGATGGAATGTATGGAAGTAAAATACTTCTCGGTGGTATAAAAATCTGAAAAAATTCCTACGTATTCAGGAAAACGAACGAAACATTTTCGTAAAAAAAAATTTTGAGTCACTGGGATATTTGCTAAACAATAATTTTTTTCGTTAATTTGTTAATAACATTTTAGAATTATTATTATGCCAAATTAATTTCTTCAGTATTTCTAATGTGCATGCATTTTTTCAGATTTTTATACCATCGAGAAGTGTTTGCAATTCTCTCTCATTTTTCTCGAATTTATGCGAAACGAACTCAATATGACAGGATCTCCTTAACATTGGGCGACTTAAGCGTTGGCACAGTTTTTGCAAATTAATGTTAGAATCGAGCGTAAGTTTAGGGCAAAAGAGCTGAATAGCTGTGTAATGTTGAAAACGTGAGCTTAAAAACAACAATCGTCATTTGGAAAAGATCTCTGGGTTTGCCGTTAGTATATCCATTTCCACTGAATATAAGTAGAAACCGCTTGTCCGACCCCGACTTATCGCCTTTATAAAAACAATTTACAAAACAATCTTCTCACACCGCAGTAACACAGCAAACAACTTCTGCGCCCAGAAAAATGCGTGGTCGACTTAGCTATGCCGACACTTTCCAGAGGTGACAACAATTTGTTATTGTCTCGTACACGAGGGCGACAAACAAGGCAATCAGCATTCAAATTATGTGGCACGTGTAGCTATTTGTAAAAAAAAAACACAAACTCGCCGTATTTTGCTCAACACATGCGTAAATATCTCAGTGCGTAAATAGCCAGCGACGACTCAGTGCGTAAATAGCCGCGAATTATCGTTTCGTCGATTTTCCGGCACGTGGATGCTGTAAAATCACGACGATCATCGGGTCGTCTGGTGTTTATAGCGATTGATGTGTCGCGAGGAGATTTTCATACACGGGACTGCGCAGTCGAAAGGAGGGGACGTGGAATGTGCCATCGGCGCGGCAACGTGAGATACGAGGGGTCTAAGTGCTCGCAGTAAAGTATATAGTGTAGGCCGGCTCTGTGTGCGCCGCAGTGTGTGCGGGGAGAGCCGGAGCGGGTGCCACGAGTCAGGTGCACACGCAGGAGGTAAGAGCACCGTTTCACGACCGCATGCTCGAGAGACACAGCAGCCCGCAGCTCTCGGGAGCACCAGTAAAATGCAGCGAGCGAGCGAACGTACCGTACTTGTAATAGCCGCGAGAAAGAGTAGTAGAATAGTCGCACACGTGTGTATTATATATATGTACTGGGTGATCCAGAATCCCCGCACCAAACGGGCTCCGAAAGTCCGAAATGGTTCCAGTAATGCGTGTGCAAAATTTGAGATCTTTATTCCCAGTTGTTTTTTAATGAGAGCCGATTTATGACGACCAATCTCAACTTTCTCTTAATTCGCCCTGAACTTACTCTCATTTTTCTCTTAATTTCTTTCTCAAGTTGAGAGCAAGTTGAGGGCGAATTAGGAGCAAGTTGATGACGTTGAAGTTTGCATCGTTGGAATGCAACGAAATTTCGAAAAAAAAAAATTAATTCTGATTAACCCAAATGATGAAATTAGGTATAAAAAGTCATCGTATCAATTAGTTCCTGCAATGATTTTTTATAACCAATTTCGTCAATTGGTTTAATAAGAATTAATTTTTTTTCGGAATTTCGGTGTGTTCCAACGATGCAAACTTCAACATCATGCAAGTTGAGAGTAAATTGAGGATGAACTTACTCTCAACTTGCTCCTAATTCGCAATCCACTTGAGTACGAATTAAGAGAAAAATGAGAGTAAGTTAAGGGCGAATTAAGGGAAAGTTGATATTGGCTGTCGTAAATCGGCTCTCTTTAAAAAAGTACTGAGAATAAAAATGTCAAATTTTGCACACGCGTTCCTGGGACCATTTCAGACTTCTGGGACTCGTTTGGTGCGGGGATTCTGGATCACCCTGTATATATGTAGAGAAGGAAAACTTATGGCTGGAGGTTCGCTCCCCGGTCTTTCCGCGAACAGGCGTGTACCTATATGTAATAGTATACTTACCTTATTCACCTTGCGCTTCGCCTCTGTAATATATATATATATATACGATATATACAAGAGCGAGAACTACCGGCGGGAATGGGGGACGAGACGACGACTCGACGAATATATCTGCGAGGCTCTGAACATCTTTTTCTTGCTCGATCTTTCCGCCTCTCGTGTCGTCGCGTCTTTCTCCATAGTTATTTTCTTCAGAGGCGACGAGACCGACGAGACTCGTACGTCATCCACCGTTATCGGTAACCGCGCTCGTTTGTACGGTTCTCTCGTAAATTTTGTGGTGTGTACGAGATTACCGAGTTGATTCTGAAACGATTGTCGAGTGTCTTAGGGTTTGATTCGTTTAATTGAATTATCGCGATTTTTCCTGGGGTTCTTGTTTGGTTGGCGATGTTCGGGGGTTGTGAGGGGATGAGGGTTTGTTGTGGAGGGAAATTGATTGTGGGGTCGGTGGGGGGTTAAAAGGCAGCGTTACTTCCTTCACTAGACTGGACATTTTTTTAATTAAATTACAAAAATTTATTTTAGATCCAAATGAAATTAATTCATCATCGTAAATTAATAGATCCAAATAAAATAAAGAAAAGATTTCAGTCATTAATTAGCATCGTAGGAATGAAAAAATGCAATTAAAGTAAATATATATATTTTTTAATTAGATATACTTTTAATGGTGTGAAGAAATTAATGAATCACTATTATTTTGCATATCTCTATTGTGCTGCTAAATTTTGTCGATACAACACGGTGAAAAACAAATAGTAAACAAAAGTTGTATAACAGGTCGCACAAGGATTCGTCTCACGAACATTTATATTTGTTTCTTTTGAATACCAGCTGTGTGTATATATATATACGTGGCACAATGTTATCCACCGTGGCCCTCGTGGCCGTTAATTAATTAAGTGTATATTCGATGAATAATATCGTCAGTGTGCCGTGACGTGTATCACCGTGACCTTTTCGAGACATCCGGGTGAGGAGAGCGCCGACGAGTCTCTCTTTCTCTCTCTCGCTCTCATCCCAGCAGCAACGGTGGCAACACTATCATCTCCTCTTCGTGTTTGAGCAGAGCTCGCCCAGCTGTACAGCAAAAAAAAAAATGCTTGTAAATTTAACAACAGTTTGTTTCACACGAATTATCACAATTTCTTTTGGTTGCTACGTTTATCAAGTATCGACCTGTTGGGTTCTAAAATATTGAGATTTATGGAGAATGATTAAAAGCATTTCAAGATTTGTTATAAGATAATAGAAATTAACCGAACACTAATAGTGGAATCTGCTTAAATCGCGACCTCGAATGAACGCGAAAAAAAGGAAAAAACTGGATTTCGATAAAATAAATAAGAGGACGAGGGTCGACAAAAAAAACACGATTTGTTAATAGTCGACACGTGCTGCTAGTCAGAAGGTGCAGCGCGGTCGTCGCGAGAGATCCTGATCGGTGTTTCCGGGTTCGGAGAAGCCCGGGTCGTCCTGTTTTTTTGTGGCTTCATTTGAGATTCGCGAATTTAATGTGGCGAAAGAGATTTCTTCGAACGTGCATAAATATCCGTCCGCGTGGGAAACCCGTCGGATCAAACTGGCAGTAAAAGACAAAAAAGCCAGAAATTCGGTGTGGCGAAGAAAAAAGTCGATATCGAGTAGTTTTTGCGGTTTTTGCTCGAAGCTTATTGGCGAAAGACGGGCCATTAATTACAGTTAAACGCGGAGCCACGAGACGATTGTCGCGAATTAACGACCGACGATTCTCGTTTCTTTTTCCTTTTTTTCGCCCAACATTTATTCACGATTCACTTGACACTAAGCGATCTGCGAAATAATCAAGGGTCGCGTAAATAATCAAGTCTCGTAAAATTTGTCACTACCTATTTTTGTACCATCGAGAAATGGCGAAATGGTCTTACGTATTCGGACTCCACTTTTTTCGCTAATCTAGTTTTTAGCCGGTTTCAGGGTGAATCTAGATACACTGGAAGTTGACATGAGAGCTGAAGATTTCAGCACATGGAGTATACGAGGCCTTTCATGATGTATAAAACATTTTACTCCTTTTTATTTAAAAACTCTACTTTTAATGAACGATTATTACTTGATAATAATATTAACGATAACAATAATAACATATTTTATTAATAAAACAAAATATTGATAATATTTGTTTTCATAATAAAATATTTTATTATAGTTCTAAAACCTTAAAAAAAAAACAAAACAATTTTTCCATTTAATTTCCCCAAGTCAGTCTGTACAAAATCAAGACCATTAATTTTAATACCCAAAAAAAGTCTATTAAAAACGCTCGTAGAAAAAAAAACGGCGTGTCAAATTAAAATTCGCATGAAAAATAATCTCCCGGCATTTTCAGATTCCAAGTTCTCTCCGGAGTCCCGACCGTCGATCAATCATTCGCCCGCGAGTCCTGGGGGGCAACGGCGAACTATCCTTGGCGGGATAATTGAGACGACGATGACGGACGTGCGGGAGTGATACGCGTGACGTATTTCGTCGCGCGCGCGCGCGATACGTGATCACCGAGGCAGATACAAGGCGCGCGCGACGCGTGCCGCGATGATAATGATGACGAGGAATGACATGGAATTCATTCATTCCAATTTGCCGTCGCCGAGAGAGAGCGGAGTCGATTCGCAGTCCCGGTGGATGCACGTTACACGGCTGACGTGTAATCGCGAGTACCGAGCGCCTCGGTGCGCCGCACGCCGCGCGCTACTTAGAGGGAAAAGTGTAGCGACGGTTCCAAGACTCGAACAGTGATCATCGGGCGAGCGCGCAGTCTGGGATTCATTCAAAGTCATTCTTGGATCTGTCAAGGCATCGGAAGGGATCCTGGATATCGCAATATGAACGAATATGACATACGCTTTTTGCCAGCACGGCAAGAGAATTTGTTGGCCTTACCACAAAAATTTGATTGTGTGTCAAAAAGATTTTACAGCTTAGAAAAAAATATTGATAGTGTGTCAAAAAGATTTGATTTGTTACAAAAAAATTTGACAGCTTAACAAAAAGATATGATTGCTTAGAAAAAATTTGATAGCTTAACAAAAAGATATGATTGCTTAGAAAAAAATTGATAGCTTAACTAAAAAATTTGATTGCTTAGAAAAAGATATTGGTGGCTTAACTAAACGATCTCATTGCTTAGAAAAAAAAATGGATAGCTTAACAAAAAGATTTGATTGCTTAGAAAAAAAAATGGATAGCTTAACAAAAAGATTTGATTGCTTAGAAAAAAAATTTTGATACCTCAACAAAGAGATTTGTCTGGCTAACAAAAAGGTTTGGCAGACTGCTAAGAAGATTCGTCAGGCCAGTAAAAATGATTTGTCAGGCTGGCGAAAAAGATTTCATAGCCCGGCTAGGAAATTTCTCAGCCCGTCTGGCAGCCGCTGCCACAATTTTTCTCTTCTTCGTGCACTTGGCATCAACCGTGGATGGACAGCGCGCGGAATTCCGAGAGACAATCGTAGCAGCTACAGGTGTCCGAACGTCGACTTCGTGTAGGCCGCGTTCGTATTCTCAATGCCGTATCGATCATCTCCTCGAGATCCTCGATAAGATCTCGCGCGCGGGGCGCATTGAGACCAGCAACGGGAGTTGAATAACGTAGGAATCGAATGGCGAAGAGGATACAGCGAAAATGTAGAATGGATATAGAAGAGAGAAAGAGCGAGATAAGAATATATAGATGGATATAGATGGAAAGAGAGCGAGCGATAACACATCGATCCCTCTGCATCCGAGACAGGCGGAGGGATCGCAACGCGTCGGGGGTCACGAGCTCCGCGCGCGAAACCTTCAATCGATCGCCCGGCGAATATCCACGAAGATTGCACCGCAATTGTTTTTACTCTCCCTCGCATTACACTTACATCGCTTATATTTACGGCGACTTATCGATGCACTTTTCACGCTCAAGTCGTATCGTATATTGCGGCGTATATGTTGGAGAGGCTCATAAATCCAGGTCCGCGGGAACATAAATATTAACATAATTCATGTGGAGCAACGCGACTTGGCTGGTGGGCGCGAGAGGCCGCGGGGCGCACGGCCTAAGTGATATCGCCGCTCTCGCCCACGGTGATTGCACTAATTTGCGATAATTGATTCGTTTGCACGTGGCTTTTTGATTATTTGTAACGAGCACGTATAAGAGGCCATGATGATAAAGGACCAGAAGAAGCCCTGATTTCCGTCCCTGTCCTGATATTATTGGTTGTTTTACAATCACGGAAGAAGACACGAAGAAAAATTGATGCGCTTCGCTTAATAAAGACTATGACGAAAAATGCGCTTATTCGTTATAGTCTTTATTATACTGTTTCATTTTTTAATTATTTTTATTGTCAGCTAACATTTTTTTGTTCCGAATTCGCAAATTATTTTTTATTATCCAACAAAATATTTATTTTATGAATTCCCTATATAGGGTGTCCCATTTTAATCTTACACCCGAATACAAATTCGGGTGTAAAATTCATTTTTTTCTTACAACGAAAAAAATGTTCCTACTAAAGTTGTTAGTTTCGATCTAACAATTTTTTTGGTGCGAAAAAAAACATATTTCCATTGAAAAAAGAACGTGTCAGCCTTCTTAACACCGCTATTTTGAAATATCGATTGAACAACTTATTTTTTTCAGACGTCCCCCTTCAAACCCTACAACTTTCATACGACTCATTTTTCCATTGGAACTCTATTTTTCGAGATAAATCGGGTGTAAGATAAAAATGGGACACCCTGTATTATATATTTTATCATTATCGTCACCTAACATTTTTTTCTCCCAAATTCGTAAATTGCTTTTTCTTATCCAACAGAATATTTATTTTATAAATACACTATATTATCTATTTTATTATTATCGTCACCTAACATTTTTTTGTCCCATATTTGCAAATTATTTTTGCTAATCCAACAAAACATTTATTTCATAAATACACTATATTATTTATTTTATTATTATCGTCACCTAACATTTTTTGGCCCAAATTTTGCAAATTATTTTTGCCAATCCAACAAGCCATTTACTTTATAAATACATTAACTATACTACTTAATTTATTATTGACTTCAGATAAAAAAATGTATTCCAAATCTGCAAGTTATTTCTGATAATAATAAATAAACAAAACTACCACAGAAAAAAATTAAAAATAGCACTCGTCACTTTTTCCTATCTCAGCAAAAACGACTTTTCTCCGTGGCTACTATCGCGCGGCGCACGTCACAGATATCAGCTGCAACAGTCAACAACCGGGACATCTGCGCGTCGCGTGGAATTCGCGACGTATCGGAAACGCGCGGGCGCGAAGTCTCTTCGTCATCTCGCGAGACAGCCGGACAGCTCGGGCTTGTCCGACGCAGAGCGAAATCGCTTTCGCGCGTTCCTCGCGCGCGATATCATTAACGTCCGGGTTGCCGGGACGTGCGGAGATATACGAGCTTATCGCGGCTCGCGGGCCTCGCGATCGTGATTGGAGCGCCGCGCGACCGCTGCGCGCGCGCGCACCGATCGTAATCGACGATCCGGGAACCGCGTCACCGCTCGGCCGCCCGCGCGCCGAACCGTCCGATCGATTCACTTCTGATCGAGCCCCCAGCGCGCGCGGACCTCGGTCGCGCTTGTACGCCGAGCTCTGTTTATCAGAGACAGCGTTATTTACGCGTTTTCCAGCACGACACGCGCGCTTCGCGACTCGATAAGCCGAGGATATTTCGAGACACCTAAGACGTCACGTATCTTGATAAATAATAATAACGATAGTGATAACAATGATTGATGACTTATTTATGTATATTTGTTACGTGAATATTTTTTACTTGATTTAGAAAAAAAAAAAATTCTGTTTTTGTCAGAATTCATAAAATCTATAATTCATAAAACAGAAAAAAAAAAATTCTGTTTTTGTCAGAATTCATAAAATCTATAATTCATAAAACAGAAAAAAAATTCAGTTTTTGTCAGAATTCATAAAATCAGGTGCGGTCCAAAAACGCAAAAATGGTCCCTCGAACTTTTTTTTCTTTTTTTTTTGTTAATATCGACGTTTCATTTACATTATCGTTCTCAAGTCGCATTTTCTGCCCGGGATAACAATTTTTTACTTGATTAAGAAAAACAAATTTTGATGTTTTTTTGTTGTTCAGAATTTATAAATCCGGGCTTGGACGAAAAATTTAAAAATCGATCTCGAGTATTCCTTTTTTTTTAATGAAGAAAACACTTTTTTACTTGATATAGATAAAAAAATATTTTTTTTCCCAGAATTCATAAAATCGGGCGCGGTTGTAAAATGCGAAAATCGACCTCGAGTATTCAATTTTTTTTTAATCAAGAAACTTGATATAGAAAAAAAATCGTTTTTTTTTTCAGAATTCATAAAACCGGGCGCGTTTGTAAAATGCGAAAATCGACCTCAAGGATTCCATTTTTTTTCTTTTTTTTTCAAGTATCGACTTTTAACCTATCCCATCATTCTCAACTTGCATTATTACAAATTTTGCCTGTCCACATGTTGCACGAGCAATGAATGATTTGATAAAATCGCGCGATTAGCGTTAGGCCGCACAGCGCGCCGTGAGTTTCTATCGTTTTTTTTTTCTCAATGCATCACACACGGATATATCGAGCCACACGAGGGGAGTTATAGCTGCCTATCCAGACGTTAGAAACGCGTAGTGAAAATCGCGGCAGCGCCTGGCTGTTAACTCTCGAGGAGAGACGAGAAAATCCGCGATCGAGATAGCGCGCGCGGTTCTCTCGCTCGTGCAGCCGGCTCGCGTGCAGAACGCGCGCGCCAGGTCCGTCTCAGCTTGCAAGCATACAATACGTTTTTGCACGATGCCTGCGCACACAGATATCACATCAGATAGGGAGACCGGAATACCTGTAAATACTGCGGCTGTCGAGGTGGGGTCGAATTCCTATATATATCGATTATCGATTTCTCGACGCACCGATGAAGTCATATGAGCGAGCCGCCTGCCCGGCCACACATAAACACCAACGCGATTTTTCGTTTGACGCAGATCCGTGAGAACCGGACGGAATTATTGCTGCTGCCGCGCGCGGTCTCTTCGGTCACTGCGAATTTATTGTTCGCCGCTTTGATTTACCGCTCGCGATAGGCAAAATGTCAAAGTATACTTCTCGCGGTTTATGTGTCAATGACTGCGGGAGCGAGTCTCGCGTGCCGAGACCCAAGTGGTCCGCAACTCGGGTGTGGGTTTGAAAAAATATATCTGAAGAAACTTTTTTTTCTTGTATGGGATATTTTTTATCATTTTTTTTTAAATTTTGTTAGCCCACACGCGGGCTTTGTGCGCTTTGCCAGTTGTCACATCACTAAAATCGAGGTTACTTTTTTGGATCGATCGAACCTGGATTTTTTTCCTTCGTTCGAGAAAAATCTGTATAACGAAGGCAGTATCGTAAACCCCCATTACTTTAAGAATTAAAGTTTACACAACATTTTATTTTCTTGTTACGATTTTCTAACGATGACCTGGAGCGATTATAAGATGATATGTGACCTTTGAACAGCCGTAAAAAAAACGAATTTTTTATTTAATTTTCGCAATGCATTAACAGTATTTCTCCATTTTTTCAATAATATTGCCATGTAATTTTATGGAAAATTGATATTTCTTTCCTCTATTTAAAAGTTTACACATCTCATTATAATCATTATAAGTTTTTATTATAAAACCATAATTACAAAGCCAATTGCACACTAAATTTTATTTGCATGAAAATTGGGGATTTGCAACTCTGAACGAAGGGAATGCCGCAAGGTGGAACGCGACATCTTGAGTTCTGAATTTTTCACAGAATTTTAAAGTCGAACCCTCAAAAATCGTAAATTTTTCCAAGATGTTCCAAAAAAAAAAAAAAAAAAATCCCAAAAACACCTTGCGTTTCTTGCGATATTTTTTTTTCTCGTTTTCGTAAAGTTTGAAAACTCCATCCGACGGCAAATTTCCCGCTTATTCCGAAAAGCACCGTTGTTTGCCGGAAAACTCGAAGATTCGATGAGAAAAACGCGAAAAATGATTTTTTTTTTCTCCGCAAAAAAGAGCAATTAATTGATAGCGAACAATCGAAATTGGGCGGCCAGCCGCGTCGAATTCGCGAGGCAAAATGAGAGGAAAAACGCGAAAAATGATTTTTTTTTCTCCGCAAAAAAGAGGAATTAATTGATGGCGAACAATCGAAATTGGGCGGCCAGCCGCGTCGAAGTCGCGAGGCAAAAAGCGAGGAGGGAGAAGGAGCGAGGACGCCGCGGAGAAATCGTGATCGCGCGGGTTGTGTCGCGCGGAGGGAGCGAGAGAGCCCGGCCGATTCCGAACGTGTCGAAAGCGGTGGGCGAGGCTCGGCAGGCAGAAAGCAGCAAACGAGCGCCGGCAACGATCCCGAAGCCAGCGGCAGCGGCGGCGGTGGCGGCACCGGCGGCAAATCGAAGCGAGCACAGCACGCGAGTTTCATAAATAATCGCGTTGGGCCATTCGTCAATCTTCGCACTTTCCTGCTGGCCGGGCTGCCTCCACCTCGGCCCGATCGCTACAGGCTGAGGGGAAATCGACAGGCGGATTTCACCTCGCAGCTCGACGACCGCACGAGGCCCGATAGAAATTATCGTGTCTTTGTGTGGTTGGTCTGTCTGTCTGTGTATTTGCCCGTTTGTACACCGAGAGAGAGAGAGCGAGAGAGAGAGAGAGAGAGAGAGAGAGAGAGAGAGAGAGAGAGCGAGAAGCGAGAAGGAGAGACGGAGCGAAGGTGCCAGCCCGTTAAAACGATCCTCTCGCGCCTCGCGATAGTACAAAAGTAGCTGTGGCTGGTTGGGCGTTCCTCTTTAAAAAAGTTCATGGGTAACGGAAAGCATTGTGTCACATTCTAATCGAGCTGTTTGCCAGGAAATTCTGTGCTGACCATTGTTTGCCAGGAAAGTCCGTGCTAAAAAAATTCAATTTGGTGTCAAATTTGACATAAGAAGGAAGCACCTGTAACCTTTTAAAGCTTTATATGAGCGCAGAGGCGCAAAATTGATTAGCCTATTATACATGAAATATTGAAGAAAAAAAAAAAACATTCTGACGTCCGTTTTGGTGATTTTCGGTCCGGAGATGGATTTATGATTTTTTTACAAAAAGAACGTCGCAATTTTTTTTTTTTTTTTTTTTTTTTTTTTTTTTTTTCAAATACAAGGGAAAAGGTTTGTTAACCAGTGTTTTCGGGGGTAGAATATGCGACTTGAGAACAATGGTATAGGTTAAAAGTCAATATTTGGAAAAAAAAAAAAAATCTGAGTTCGATTGTGTGATTTCGCTAGTTGAAAAAAAAAAAAAAAAAAAAAAAAACAGAAGAATCTTTTCACGCTGAAGCAATCGCACGATTCCAGGGCCACTAGGCAGTCGGCGCGATTTCCCCATCGCTGGGTTCTAAGCCGATCATTACCTAAATCGGTCCTGTGATTTGCGCCCATTCACCGGGATAACCGGCGTGACGCGGAACGATTTGGCACCAAAGTTTTTATTATTTGTCTGAAATAAATATTTTGGTGTTTTCCATTATTTTATGTATTCGGTATTTTATTCTCTCATTTATTCTGTATTATTATTTCAGTATTTTTTTCTCTTATTTATTCTGTATTATTATTTCGGTATTTTTTTCTCTTATTTATCCTGTATCATTATTTCGATATTTTATTTTCTTATTTATTCTGTATTATTATTTCGGTATTTTTTTCTCTTAGTTATTCTGTATTATTATTTCGGTATTTTTTTCTCTTATTTATTCTGTATTATCATTCCGGTATTTAATTCTCTTATTTATTCTGTATTATTATTTCGGTATTTTTTTCTCTTATTTATTCTGTATTATTATTATTTCAGTATTTTAGTATTTCCTTTTTATTCTGCTTCATCGTTTCATATTTCATTATCCGTGATCGTGAGTGAAAAACGAAAAAGCTTAGAATCTTAATTTTCGCGGCTGTGCCATCACGCCCCGTTCTCCCACGCGCGTGCGCGCGCTTTTCGCGCACCCGCGAGCCGCGATCGATAAATCGTCAACTAATTATGAATCGATACTCGGCCCGACCTCTGTACCCCGTGCGCGGCGAGCGGCGGCGCTCTCGCCGCGCACCGTTGAAAATACATCAACCGGCTCGCTGAAATACACGGCGAGCCCGGAATGCGAATCTACGAGACCGCTGACTATCGCGAGTTATTCCATCACCAGCCGCCGCGGCGACACGCCGCGAGCGAGCGAGCGAGGCTGGAATAAAAAAAATGCCGCAGAGAGTTCATAAAACAAATCCATATACACAGAGGACTCGGCGCGCGGCGCCGAGTCCTCCGTATATGTGGATCGCGCGGGGCAAAGCGGTCGAGGATTTAGAGTAAACATAAATTCGCAAAGCGTGCACGATTTTAAATGCGCCTGTGTTGCATATATCGGCGGGTAGGCCGAGAGATCTGAGCTACGAGACTTTGAGATCACGCGGGGCTCAAAGCGAGTTATTATACATTGAGGCGGCTCACGCCGGCCACTCACACAGCTCGTACGTCGCATTGTAATACATCGAGCACCCTCTATATACATATGGGCCATTCCACCCCGTTTCGACCTGAATTTTACCTTGATCTCTCTCCGATTAGGCTCATTATTTTTTATAGGCTTAGTTGGACCCTCGACTGCACAAAATAAAAAAAAATAAAAAATTGTTGCCATTTTTGTTTGTTTCATAATTTTTTAAAGTGACATATAAAACCACATAATTTAAAAATTTGATAAAATGCTGAAAAATACTTTGTTCAATAACAAAATTATCTAGCTTATAGCCAAAGTGGGGAACATTTTTCTTCTTACAGTTTTTAAGAAGATTAATCTTTTTTCCATTTTTTTATAATTTTTTAAAATAAAAAAAGCTTAAAAA
Source organism: Pimpla rufipes (assembly GCA_963932165.1). Lineage (NCBI taxonomy): Eukaryota > Metazoa > Arthropoda > Insecta > Hymenoptera > Ichneumonidae > Pimpla > Pimpla rufipes. Next base: position 19,480,976 of record OZ010634.1, on the reverse strand, counting down.
CTGTAAAAAGAAAAATCTTCTCCACGTTGGCTATAAGCTAGATAATTTCGTTATTGAACCAAGTATTTTTCAAAATTTTATCAGATTTTTAAATTATGGGCTTTTATAAGTCACTTTAAAAATTTATTAAACAAACAAAAATGGCAACAATTTATTTTTATTTTTTATTTTGTGCAGTTGAGGGTCTAAATAATCCTATAAAAAAATAATGAGCCAAATTGGCGAGGTCGACGTCAAATCCAGGTCGAAACGGGGTGGAATGCCCCATATACATTGTATCTGTATACATTTTGCAAATACGTATTTGTTGCATGCGCCGCATATATATCTGTGTATATCAATATATTTAACTCGGCGAGTCTCTCGCGGGACCGGCCCGAGCCTATCGGGAATACGAATCAGTTTAGTATTCTGACCTTTACCTGGGGTAACTTCTTGTGCAGCATAATGCACACCAGCGCCGCCGCGGATGCAGTGGGGTACCCGCGACGTGCGCGCAGGTATTCATAATGCATATTGCTGCCGCGGCGCGCGGTGAGGCGCGGGGGAACGCCGCGCATATATGTATATCGACGATCGACGGACGGTGTAACGATGACAAATGGGCTCCCGCACGTAAACCCGATTGGCAATGCCACCCCGGGCCCTTCCCCCGCGAGCTACGGACAATGCACGCGAGCCGATTTACGTATCGCCCGGCCGTACGCGGGTGAGTCGTGTGTATCCCGGTTTGGGCACGTTTTGCGTGTGTCTGTGATATCCGCTTCCTTTCGGCTCTTTGGTTTATCGAATTACACGTTTGGGATTGTCGGAAAAATTTATTTTTATTTTTGTGCTTGAATCAAAATTAGATTGTTAATCAAATTAATGCGGGATTGGAATAAATAAAAAATTGTAATTTTGGGACAGAATTGAATTAAGGAGCTTTATTATATAGCGGTTTTATTAAGGGGCTTTATTATTTAGGGCAAATTTTAATTAAGGGGGATGGGAGACATAAACCTACAAACCACTTTCCAAAATATATATAAGATATCCATTAATGTGCCAATACTAATACCAATAAATAATTCATTAATGGGACCGACGTCCTTGGATTATTTTCTTCCAGGCGTCAACTTTTCGCTTATGCTATTGCTCTGAAGTCGCATGTTGTATACCCCGGAAAACACTGGATTCAACTATTTTTACTGAATTTTGAAAAAAAAATAAATGAATGAAATTTTCGTTGTTTGTCCCTCCAGAAATCATAGATCCACCTCTGGATCGAAAATTGCTAAAATCGACGTCAAATATATATATTTTTTCCACATTATCAACTTAATTTTTACTTGACTTTAACTTTTCAAAAAATTCTTCATTTTTATGACCAAATTTGTAGATTTCGGCTTCCAGCCAAAAACTGTCAAAGCTTACCTCACATATTTTTTATCTCGCAATATTGAATTTTACCGTACACCATTCTTCTCAAATCGCTTATTCTACCTAAAAAATCTCTGGTATAAAAACTTTTCTTTTATTAAAAAAATTAAATAAAATAAATTTTAATTTTTTTAAAAATAAATAAAAACCTTCACCAAACTATTTATTATGTCATTGCCTTACGATAATCATTTAATACAAATATTCATCTCTGGTATCAACCCTTTTGTTTTATTAAAAAAATAAAATAAAATAAAAAATAAAAAATAAAAACCTTCACCAAACTATTTATTATGTCACCGCGTTACGATAATCATTTAATACCAATATTCACGACGATATCCCCGCGATCGCGATCCCGGGTTGCTTCTGGTAATAACTATCTCGTAATAGTATTATCGCCCTGCGATCGCGTCTGTGCAACATGGCATTGAACTATCAACGACGTACAATTTAATCGATCAACACACGGCGCACGACGACGATAACAGCATAGCCTGTGTCCCCTCCCATTCCATTTTATCTCTTATCGCCATTTAGCATTCCCGCGCAGTCCTTCGTGTCCCGCGCGCTCGTATTACAATCCGCGTCTGCGTATTGCACACGCGTGATCCGTTTTCGAGGATCATCGAGCGTAACGGGAGAACCAATTAAACGCCTCGATGATTTTACGGACGCCTACGTGACTCTAATACCGTAATATTATCTACACAAATCAACGTCTGGGAGTGAAAAAAGTAAAAAAAAAAAAAAAAAATGCGCCGGTTACGCCTCGACCCAAGAATTACGTCTTTTCGATTCCCAGCCTACGATATCACCGCGATTTAATGACCCGCGCGGGGGTCTCGACTTTACGTCCTGTCGCGCGCGAGCGATGAATGAACGTGCGGCGTGAGCCACGAATTTTTACTCCCCACATCCGCGTGTCTCTCGCTCTCTTAATTAATAATAAATCAGCGGGCCTAATTGGCTCACGGCTGTGGCGCTAAATATCGGGTTGTTCGGCGGCAGGAAAATATCGTAACACCGCGTTTCGATTCTCGGCCTGCGATATCGCCGCGTGTCCCGCGATTTAGCGACACGTGTGGGGTCTCCGCGTTGTCCCGTCGCGAGGGATCAATGAGCAACATTTATCACGAATTTTTAATTGTAAAATATTTATACTTTTTACTTTTACTTTAAAAAATATATTTTTAAGAATTTAAAAATATTTTAAATTATAAAATAAAAACATTCACATTTTTAAATATTTTATTTTACAATATTTTTTAATATTTTATTTTACAATATTGTTAATTATAGAATAAAAACATTTACCACGAATTTAATCATTGTAAAATATTGTTAACAAACTCACAAAAAAAAAATTCAACAAACTTCTCGGGAACCCTATTTTGTAATGACAATTCTTCGTAAATTTTTCTGAACAGGCATGAATTTCTTCAGGTTTTTAACTCCACTTAAAAAATTCATCACACAAAATACAACGCCACAGATTTTCTATCAGGGCAAAATCCGTGTTTCTCCCTCCCTCTCGATTAATGATAAATCAGTGCGCATAATTGGCACGCGATTTTAGCACTAAACATCGCCTCATTCGAGCCATTGTGCTCCAACCTCTATATAATAAAACCCGAAGAAATCAACGCGCACCACGTTTCTCCCTTTCCCATTCGTCGCTCGCCGTGCAGAACGCGCGGGACACACGTGACCGCGTGTCACACGCGCGTTTGTAACGACAATGAATTTATGTGCATCGATCGATAATTATTGAGGCACGACTGCGTCGTCGTGGGGGGTGGGGAGGGGGGAGGGCGATGAGTCACGAGGAGACAGAAGCGGAGAGTCAGCGTAGCGTGTTACTCGTATTTACGACCGCAAGAAAAAAAAGCGAAAAGATCGTCAGTCGTGACGCGAAATCAAGCCTTCGATTTTTTTTTCGCCCCGGGCTCGAAATCACATTTGTCGTGACTGCCAAATGATTCTCCGGCTCGCGCTCGTCATGCGGGAGTCGCTCGCCGCGGTTTCCGAGTGCAAAACGATTTTGACGATGAAAAACAATTTTATTTTTATTTTAGGGGTTACAGTGTGCATATTTTTGGCTTTTGTTGATCAGACAAGTGTGATACGGTCCTCGCACCGAGAGAAAAAATGTCCTTGATTCAATGAAATTTCCTGGAAATCTCAACCTATGAAACATTTCTTTGACGTCAATGAAACAATTTCCTTAAGTTAATATTATATTTTCTTTGAATGATCTCATCAACCAAATTATGGGTTATGACGACCAAGTTCTTGGTTACGTACCATAGTGCTTAGATATGTTAACCAATAACTTGAATGGCTTGACCAATGATTATCTTCTTGATTTGACATGACTTGACCATAACATAACAGACGAGCTCGCACGAGAAAAGCCAATACGACTTATCGCGAATGAGCTAAACGTTGACAAGCCCGGGTGCCGTCAAGTATATCGTTTCTTTAAATCAAGGAGATCATGTCTTTGAAATTCAAAGAAATATTTCATTGAAATCAATGAAAAAAATGCAATCCACCCATTTCTGTGGAATCAAGGAAACTTTTTCTCTCGGTGCGTGTAATTATGATGCTGAAATTTGCATCGTTGGAATGCAACGAAATTCAGAAAAAAATGAATTCTAATTAATCCATATGATAAGATTATAGGTATAAAAAATCATCATGGCAACTAATCGTTATTAGTACATTATGCTACAAGGGAGGGAAGAGCGCTATTTTCACCGAGTGCGAGGTTTGCTGCCCGAGCGGAGCGAGGGCAGCACGAGCACGAGGTGAAAATGGCGCTCCCTCCCGCGTAGCATACGATACTTTTTTTCCGACTAAGCTGAAATGCGGGAACCGATGGCGGAGGGCGGCCGGGGGGGGGGGGGGGTCCAGGGGCGAAGCCCCTGGTGAGGCCCAGGGGCGAAGCCCCTGGTGGGGTCCAGGGGCGAAGCCCCTGGTGGGGTCCGGGGCGAAGCCCCGGTGGGGGGTTGGGGGGGCGAAGCCCCCCCACTGAAGACACAACAATTTTTTTAATGACACTTAACCTCCAGTCGCTCAATCATACACGTCTAAGCGTTTCCCGCCCGTTGCCTAATGGCGTCTCTCTTAGTCGTTGCGAGCGCTGCGGTGGTCACGCTGAGAACTGTGAGCGGGTCAAAAAAAGTGGGCAAGATGCCCTAGGGAGCTTTGGCCGCTATTTCTGCCCGCTGCGCATGCGCACTGCTCGAAGTCAGAAATCGACTATTTTCCTCCCGCTTTTCAGGGGAGAAAACACGCCATTTCAGCGCAGTCGGGAAAAAAATTACTTTTTATACATAATTTCATAATTTGGATTAATTATAATTATTATTTTTTCGGAATTTCGTTGCATTCCAACGATGCAAACTTCAGCACCATGTGTAATTATCATATATTAGTCTTTCGGCTATGTTACTATATCGCTCTCTATATCGCTCGTTTCCGGCTCTGCCGTTTTTGATAGTTCGCCGTTCTGCGTCTTTGAAAAGATTTTCCCCGAGCGTCGAGCCTGCGCCGCGCGTTTCGTTCTGCTGCGGATTTACCGAGTCGAGCGCGCGAGGAATTTTCATCGATACGCGGCGAGTTTGTCTTGGAAAAAGCGAGCGAGAGGCAGGGAGAGCCTCTATTTATCCGGCAAAACGAGCGAGGCTCAAAGGTCTCGCTCCGCACCGCGAGCAGCCGGTTGGCTACCATGCCCAAGTCATTTACGACTTTACACCGCCGCGCAGCACCGAGAGAAATAACACACGGGAGCTGAATCGTGTTATGCGCGCTCCCGCTCGTGCTCCTTAAATTTGCCGATGAATTTATACCTCCGTCTCCCTCGTTCTTTCTTTCTCTCTCTCTGTCTCTCCGTCTGTATCTCCACTGCGCCGCCTGTCTCGAGACCCGGATAGCAATAAGCATAAATATTGGAGGCATAACTCTCTGCTTCTCCCCCCCCCCCACCCTACCTCGGGCTTCTCCCTTTTCCCCTCTTCGCGTTCTTCTTTCTTTGCCGTTGCGCTATGCGTTCTCAACCTGCTGGACTTTGCTCAGTTCTTTTCACGTTTGCACGCCGCGCTGCAGCGTCTCGTTGTGGGACTTGGGGTTTTGCAAAAAATTGCAGTCAATGAGCTTCGTGTCTGAGGATAGTAAATATATGTATACAGATTTTTTTTGAGTATTTTTTGAATGGTATAGGTTAAAAGTCGATATTTTGAAAAGAAAAAAAATTGGGGTCGATTTTGGCGATTTTCGGTCGGGAACCGGATCTACGATTCCTGACAGAAAAAATATTTTTTTCGTCCCAAAAAAATATTTTTTTCAAAATCAATTAAAAAAGGTTAATAACCAGTGTTTTCGGGGGTAGAATATGCGACTTGAGAACAATGGTATAGGTTATAAGTCGATATTTTGAAAAGAAAAAAAATTGAGGTCGATTTTGTGAATTTTCGGTCGGGAGCCGGATCTACGATTTCTGACAGAAAAAATATTTTTTTCGTCGCCAAAAAATATTTTTTTCAAAATCGATTAAAAAAGGTTAATAACCAGTGTTTTCGGGGGTAGAATATACGACTTGAGAACGATGGTATAGGTTACAAGTCGATATTTTGAAAAGAAAAAAAATTGGGGTCGATTTTGGCGATTTTCGGTCCGGAGCTGGATCTACGATTTTTGACAGAAAAAAAAAAAATTCGTCGCCAAAAAAATATTTTTTTCAAAATCGATTAAAAAAGTTTAATAACCAGTGTTTTCGGGGGTAGAATATACGACTTGAGAACGATGGTATAGGTTATAAGTCGATATTTTGAAAAGAAAAAAAATTGGGGTCGATTTTGGCGATTTTCGGTCCGGAGCTGGATGTACGATTTCTGACAGAAAAAAAAAAAATTCGTCGCCAAAAAAATATTTTTTTCAAAATCGATTAAAAAAGTTTAATAACCAGTGTTTTCGGGGGTAGAATATACGACTTGAGAACGATGGTATAGGTTACAAGTCGACATTTTCAAAAAAACTATTTCTGAGGTCGAGTTTAAGTTAACATGGGTAACTTGTTACTTTATTTTTTATTTTTATATGTTCAAGTGTTTTTTTTTCGTAGATTTTTTTTACCCATTTCCTACTTTTGTGTTTTCTTATTCGATGTATTTGTGATCTTAGGGTATCCCAGAGTACGCAACAAATTTCCTACTATTATTATTATTATTATTATTATTATTATTATTATTATTATTATTGTTGTTGTTGTTGTTGTTGTTGTTGTTGTTGTTGTTGTTATCATTGCTATTATCATTATTCCAATCACTCAATCTCGGTGCTAAAGTCTCTCCAAATTTAATACCTTCACCCGCACGACGAAGCTATCGAACCCTTTTCGATTATCAGCCAACCACTCGCGGCGTATCCACCCCCCCTCTTTTTTTCTCCCTTTTATCTTTCCTCCGCTCCCTCGTGGCACGATCCACGAGCAACTGGCATTACGAAATAAATATACTTACGAGCGAAATGAGAGGTCGATTGGAGGGTATATGCAGCTCGCGGGAGAGCGGCGAAGGTGGCGATCGGGGCTCGCGGGGTTCAAGGGTGCGTGGTCGTCGCACACGAAAAATCGTGACGGCTCGCCGCGGAGGGTCCGGCGAACGTTTTGCCTCCGCCTCGGCCTCCACACGGCGGGGCCCTAAAATCGTGATTCACACATACCCCTCTCCTCCCCTCTGCGAATATATGTATATATATATATTTTATATACACACAACGCCGGCACTTATAGCGCGCATATGTAGCCGCTATATATCCTCCGGGGTCCGGGTCATCTTTTCGTGTTTACCGTACCCTAGAGATCTCCGCTCCGATAATCAGTCGGCGCGGTTCCGGATCTATACGCCGAGCATCCTTGTCTTCTTCTCCCCCCGTTGTCCTCTCCGTCTTCTCAGCCGCTCGACTCGTGGCCTCCGTGCGGCCAGAGTTGTAAAACCCAAATTCTAAGACTTTTAGACATAATGTTGACGACATAATTATGGCAATTATTACAATTGACTTTGTAATTATTAATTGATGATAGTAATATGGTAATGACCTAAAGGGCGAGAATGGCTAAATAAAAAAATAAAATTCTACTTCTAATAGTAATATGGAGTAATTATAATGTGTGGATTTTTTAATGGCTGGAAAAAATATTTATTCTCAGCAACATTCCGTGGTAATTTTCCTGAAAAAATGGAGAAACGCGGTTAACGCGTTACGTAGGTAATGGAGAACCGTGATTTCCATTTTCCTTTCTAAATCGTTTAAAAATAATGTTGATGGCATAATTATTGCAATTATTGGTTTTATAATTATTATTTTTTTAATTACATATTTTATAATAATTACAATTGGTTTTATAATTATTAATTGGCAGTAGTAACGTACATTTTTCACTAGCTACAAAGAATATTTATTCTCAGTGACATTTCGTGGTAATTTTCCTGAAAAAATGGAGAAATTTAATTAATGCATTACGCAAGTAATGGAGGACCGTGATTACCATTTTTTTTTTTTTTTTTTTTTTTTTTTTTTTTTCACAATTGCTCACAATTTGTTATCATAAATCAGGTAGCTATGGAGTTATTAAAAAAAAAAAATCGACATACATCATTACATAATCGCCGCAGGTTGTTATTATTAAATCGCTCCTACAAAACAAACCATACTTATTCTAACATTTAATTTACAGTATCGTAAAGAAGAGGTCAGCAAAACGCTGAGCCGAGCTGAATTTCTCGCTGGGCCCGTACGGTTGATTCGCGCGGTCGCCGGATTTTTCGCGAACCCGCCGCGGATCGAAGACGAGGAGGAAGTGGAACGCGGGGGTGGGTAGAGAGGGGGAGGACGTTAATTGGTTCGTAATTAGTAACATTCGTTACTCGCCGAGCTGCATTATCGCCGGTCGAAGGGTCGATGTGGCCTCTCGCTCGACCCTTCGCCGTGATTTTTTTTCTCCTCCTCGCTTTTTTTTCCCTCCTCGCCTCTTCGCGTCTTCCTCCTTCTTCTCGATTCGCGCGCGCGCGCTTGCCAAAGAATATTTCTCAACTGAGACGTCGAGAGTCGACGCGTGGGCCGCGCGTTATTCTGTCTGTGTGAGACGCGCGTCTCACACTCCATCGCGATGGGATAATATACTTTATACCGCGCGCACGCGGACGTTTCATTCTGGGACGAAAACATGTGCTTCGTGCGGGCCGCAGGTATATATGCAACTCGATGGTTGGCCTCTTCGCCTGTGCCGCGCATGAAACTCGGCGCGAGCGTCGTTATGCGCGGCTGACGGAGGCGACCGGGGTCACGTGGCACACGGTTGAGGGTATGATGCGAGCGAAACTTTGAGACGAGTCGATTTTTTTTTATTTTTTTTATTTTTCTTAAAGTTTCGCTTCCCCATATGAAAATGAAGTATATGCGAAATATATAAAATAGGTATTCTAGATATGCAAGATATATTTTGTCCGAAAACTTCTATATGTCGTTAAGGAAAATTAGATCGTTAAGGAAATTAACGTGAAATTCACGTCCAGATTTTTCGAAATCGAGAAACATTGTTTTTTTTTCGCGTTCGTAAAGTTTGAAGACCCTATCCGATGGGAAATTTCCCGCTGATTCCGAAAAGCACCGTTGTTTGTCCGAAAAACATAAAATTCGGTAAGAAAAATGCATAAAATGATTGATCACTTTTTTCGAAATTTCGACACTTCGCTAAAATCGAGGTTACTTTTTTTTTCGATCGGCCAAACCGGAGTTTTCTTTTTGCGTTCGAGAGAAAACTCTGTAACGAAGAGAATGCCGTAAAACGGAAGGCGATATCTTGATTTCTGAATTTTTTACAGGATGTTAAAGTCAGACCCTCAAAAATCACAAATTTTAAGAAGAATTTTAAGATTTTTTTTTTCTTCCCTTTTTTTGCGATTTTTGGGGGTCTAATTTTTACATTCTGTAAAAAACTTTAAAATAAGATATTATTTTTAATTTTTAAGTAAAAAAAATTAAAAATAAGGTAAGATATACGCGAGCGAAAAATATATCTAAGATATATCCAAAATATATTCAAAATCAATTTTTATTCTATTATCGTCCAAAAAGTTCTATATGTCAGATATATTTTCGTGTATATTTCTTCTCCATGAGAATTCGTCCCGCTGGTACTTCAACCGTTGGATATATTTCGTTCCCGGCCACTGTGCCATCTCGCCCCGTTCACCCTCGTCAGGTACCCCAGCGACGCGTTCCACAGGTAACGCACTTCGGCTGCCCAGATTTTCCGTCACCTTACATATCGTGCCACGAGAGAGAGACACATTTTCACACACGCGGAGAATTATACATTTCGTTTCGCCACTGCGTGTGCCATCTCGCCCCGCGCGCCCGCGCGGCACATGCACAACGCCGCCGTCGCTATGACGAGAGAGTCCGTGTGGTGCGTTATACCACCGCCGCTCTTCTCCCTGCGGTCGCATCCGGGATCACGCATACACTTCGGGTAGATAGCCCGTGGCTTCTATATCTCCGTCTCTCTCTCTCCCTCTTTCCCTCTTACCCTCTCTCTCCCTCTCCCTCTCATTCTCTATAATACTACGCAAAGAAACTACTTTGAGTGCGCCGTACACGCAGAACACGAGCCAACGCGCGATGCACCACGCGCGTGGAGCACGAGCTCATCATAATCATCATCAGCGGCACCGAGAATCGTCCAGCACACTTTCAGCTTTCTCGGTATATCGCCTGGCTTTTTTTTTCTATGGACTTTTTCCTTTTGTCGACGGTGAGACGAGAGCGAGTATTTTTTTTTCCTTTGTTCCGAGGGTTTCGGTGGACAAAACGTGCTTCCCACGTGACACGATTTAAAATAATAATAATTATTATTATTGTCGTTCTTTTGGCTTTTGAATAAGAATAGTTTTTAATAATAACAACAACAACAACAACAACAACAACAATTATTATTATTATTATTATTATCATCATCATCATAATTATCATCATCATTATCATTATCATTATCATTATCATTATCATTATCATTATCATTATCATTATCATTATCATTATCATTATAATCATCACCATCATTATCATCATCATCATCATCATCACCATCATCATCATCATTATCATTATCGTTGTCATTGTCATTGTCATTATCATTATCATTATTATTGTTATTATTATTACTATCGTGAACAAAACGTGCTACACGAAGCCTCGCGACCCGATGCCAAAAATATACTGCATCTCGTTGTCCGTAGTCGCGTCTCTTTATCGCCAGAGGTTGAATGGGCGGAGAGATATCGATCGATAAGCGTAAGCGGAAATAGCCACGGGCTATTCGCCCGAGAGCCTCGCGCTGCTCGGTCGCTCGGGCCGCCGATCCATTGTCCCGAGAGAAACGATCGCGCGCCGGTTCAATTAATCTCCCTGCACCCGGTGGCGATATTTTGCACTTATTATTAACGAGACGCCCGTGGCGACCCTCGTGTCGCCCGCAAAGTGTGCAAAAGTCGGCAGACGCAACCGCCGCGCTCGTGCGAAAAATGTGGCCGCAAAGTTTTTGCACGAGAGTCGCGCTGACATTTTTTCGAAGTTTCTTTCTTTCTCTCTCACGAGCGTCATTATAACGTCGACGAAAATGGATCCTTTGATGTTGGTGGCGGGATGAAAAAGTGGAGGATTTAATAATTCAGTCGAACGTGAAGCAGGTGACCTTGAAAAGAGCGGAGTTACATTTATTTATTTATTTATTTATTTATTTATTTATTTATTTATTTATTCATTTATTTATTTATTTATTTATTTATTTATTTATTTATTTATTTATTTATTTATTTATTTATTTATTCATTTATTTATTTATTTATTTATTTATTTATTTATTTATTTATTTATTTATTTATTTATTTATTTATTTATTTATTTATTTATTTATTTATCTATTTATTTTCTTTTTTTTTCAAAAATTATTGATCGATGTTTCGGTCATTAAAAAAAAAAAATTTCAAAGAGAACGACGTGAAGAATCCATCTATATTACCGCTTCAAATTCCTCATTAGATCGCGCATGTAAAATCATCTACGAATCCCCAAAAAAAAAAAAAAAAAAAAAAAAATCTACGTTTTCTCTCTTCCACATAATAATTGACTGTTCGACAGATTTACCAACGCGCGACAATCGTACACCACGTAATTCTTCCTGGTTCGTGAGGGAAGCCCATTTATCTCTCTTCTCTTCGCGCTTCCACGGGGCTTGATTTATACACCCCGTCCGCGTCGCTTATTAATCACGATTCAATCCATTATTCACCGCTGCTGCCCGGCTCGAGGCGGACGCAGGTATCGCACTGCAATATCTGCAAAGTGAAAAAGGAAAAATTGTCAAAAAAGGTTATTTTTCTAGATTTCCGATTTTTTCCATAACGCCAAAATAAAATGCCAAAATCGATATATATCGCATTTCGAGATATATTTACAAGGATTTTTCAACTTTTCAAAAGGGTTACAAAATAAATTCCCTCCACTTTAATTTAGTTTCGTCTTTTGCTCGGAAAAATTGTAACCGACTCAGTCGCAGAAATGTTCACGTGGGACTCGAGCGTTGCCGCCGGGTTATTCGCGTGGAATTGAGAGAAAAAAAGAAAAAAAAAACGTCCCCGGTTGCAAAAAAAACGAGTTCGGTTGATTTCAGAAACCCAGAAAAAAAAAATCTTTTTCCAAGTTTTCGATTTTTCTCACAGAACAAAACGACAATCGATATGTCGCATTTCGAGATATTTTCACTTTCCATACAACAATCACAAAAACCCCAACTTTTCAAAAAGGTTATAAAATAAATTTACTCCACAGCCCTCGGGCTTTAATTTAGTTTCGCCGTTTTCCCGGGAAAAATGTACCCGACACAGTCGCACGAATTTTCACGTGGGACTCGAGCTCGTTGTCGCCGGGTTATTCGCGAGGAATGAAAAGAAAAAAAGAAAAACGTCCTCAAGTGGTTTCTACTTACCAGCGCGCGGGGGGGAACGCGCCGCGGCTTTCTCCCCAAGCGAAGTCGCGCTTTCCATCGGTTACACCGCGCGTACGACGCCCGGCTAACCGTGAGCGGTGCGCGCGGCGATCGAATCGACATTTATTATTTCTGGTAGCGACCGCGGTGCGCACCCAACAGCAGTAAGCGCGAGCGCGGTAGCGACTCTCGTATACTTATGGTTTTAGTGCTCTCCCCGGTTGCTACCGTCTGCGCTGTCCCTACGTATCGATGGCCCGAGCGACTAGCGTGTCGTCGCGGTGGTGTAACGCATGCACGGAGATCAGTGACCTATCGGGATCCCAGAGAAGATAAATCTTCAGCGGTGATTAATTTACAATCGTCATTTTGAAATTCGTCGCTCGTTTTTCATCGGGAAAAATCGACGGATTCACGAGTAATACGCAAATCGATAAATCGATAAATCGATAGGTCAATAAATTAGATATTAGAAAAAAAAAATTCGCTCGTTTTTCCTCGGGAAAATCGACGGATTCACGAGTAAGACGCAAATCGATAAATCGATAAGTCAATAAATAAGATATTAGAAAAAAAAGTTCGCTCGTTTTTCCTCGGGAAAATCGACGGATTCACGAATAATACGCAAATCGATAGATCGATACATCGATAGGTCAATAAATAAAATATTAGAAAAAAAAGTTCGCTCGTTTTTCCTCGGGAAAATTGACACGGAGAGCGACGGATTCACGAGTAATACGCAAGTCGATAAATCGGTAAGTCATTAAATAAGATATTAGTTTAAAAAAAAAGAAAGTTCGGTTATCAAACAAAAAAAATATCAATTATTCGGTATCGAAGTCGAGGCGAAGAAAAAAATGCGAAAAAAATTATAGCGCAAGAAATGAGAACGTCAGAAAAAGATTGATAGCAGCGAAAACAATATGTTTTTAATAATAATTATTTGTGATAATAACAAAAATGATTGTTATTATTATTAGTATTATTATTATTATTAGTATTGCAGTAAAAAACTGGCGAATAATGAAGTAAAACAATTTATGTTTACTTTCGAAGCAAATTCTTGGCTCGCATTCGCGTCCAGATTCCGACGTATAAATTAAAACAGAAGTCATGCGTATCGAGGGTAGCCACGGGCTCCCACCTCTCTCGATGTAATATCAGCGTGTGTTTATCGTACGTACGGAGTCGCGAACCGCGAGATCGCGCGTTTAGAATTTACTTTATCGAGACCTATCGATGTTATTGAGTGGCTCTCTTGGCTGGTCTGTGCACTGACTGGCCTACTCTCCTTTTGAGAGATCTTTTCAACCAATGCAAAGCTGCCTCTCGGCTGTCTGTCCGCCTGCTCGCCGGGACCTGCGCTTACTTATTCGCTTGATACACGTTACGCTCCGTCAGCTGGCAGCACGTTGGTGACTTAACGCACGTTTTTCGGGAAAATTATGTTAGGTAAACCGAACACGGATGCTGCTTTTTTTTCAATACTGCACGACAGGAATTTTTTTATACTTTTTTAAAATAAATTGTTTAAAGACTCAATGACGTATATTTAGTGAACTAAAATGAGATCTTTATATTTTTATTTTAAAAAAATTTGTACGAGAGCCGTTTTTTTTTTTTTTTTTTTTTTTTTTTTTTTTGAGAAATGGATAGGGGAGCAAAAATCACCCCGGGTCATCGACCAGGGTCAATACTCGGTAAACTCTTGAATACCCGGGACACCAGCGCGTATTTCTCAATGACCATCGTCCACTCCCGGCCACAGATGCAATATAACGATAATGGTTTAGCGAGAAAGCGGCTAAAACGACCAGGGGGGTTCGGGATGAGTTGTTACGAAGAAAAGGACGAGCCGAGCGAGGCCCTTGCACCCATCTAGAGACGCTGCTGAATTCCAAAGGCACTTGGGAAGGGTGGCGGCCCTTCTATTTTTTTTTTCGCTTTTTACGCGCACCAGTGCAGATTCCACCGACTTCTACAGAACTCAGCATGAGGAGGGGGGGCTTGTAGCGACCTTTTATTAATTTATTAACTCCATAGAAATAAACAAAAATACTAATATAAAAAAATAATAAAGTACTTATTAAAGATTAATAAACATAATTTTACAAAATTGAAGAAAAAGAATTTTACAAAGATGAAAAAAAATCATTTTAGCAAAAAATGTAAAATATTATAAAATGTTAAAATTAATGTTAAATGTTAAATGTTACAATGTAAAATGTTATAATATTTAATAACGACGAAATTCGTACACAAAACGAGCTCCGCAATTTTTTCGTGCAAAAATAGGATTTTAATGCGGTCGCCCGTGTCTCGCGACAGCGAAACGCGAGGTGGGCCAACGAGTCACCGGTCGTTCGTCAGCTATCCGCGCGGCGACCGTCTCTCCTTTGCCGCAGAGTCGTCGGATGAACAGCGCGCGAGTCCGGCCGAACGATCCCGACAGCGCTTATATTTCTTGTGACTCGTGTATACCACGAGCCCGCGCGGACGACGTAACGAGGCGACGCCACACACAGCAGCCACCGGTGCACAAGGCTCTTCGGGTCTTTGACCGTTTGCCTCGCCGTACGTACCGGCTACGTGAGCAACAGCCGGGCAGGTGGCACCAGTACGACCGGCCGCTCTGTCGACACGTCGACGCATCCTTCCTAGGTCTCTTAAAAAAAAAAAAAATCTGCCGGAATACTTTCTAATTTCGAAAACAAAATTCAACCTTGAGTTAAAAATTGTATTAATTAAAATAGAAAATGTTAATTAAACAATTTTTTATTTCACTCTATTCGTTTATTTTTACCATCAACTATTTTGTGTACAAAAAAATTCTGACAAAATCCTTTCTATTCCTATCCTTCCTTTCTATCCTTTAAATTTTGTTTTAAGGATTGAAAACAAAATTTAATAATGGGCTAAAAATGAGTTAATAAAAATAACAAATACCATGTTAATTAAAATAACAAATACCACGTTAATTAAAATAGCAAATACCACGTTAATTAAAATAACAAATACCACATTAATTAAAATAACAAATACCACGTTAATTAAAATAACAAATAGCACGTTAATTAAAATAACAAATACCACGTTAATTAAAATGTTTAATTTCACTACTTTTTATTTCTATACCATCGATTATATTGAATAAAAAACCTCCACTGGCTTCACATAACAGAAACGCAAAACACGAACTCTCGAACCGTCGCGTGATTCTTTAATATACAACGCACAACGAGTATCGCTGCCGGGTAATCCGAGCCGATAGACGCGCAGCACGACGCGGGAATAAAAATAAAGACAACACAAGACGTCAGGAGTGAATTGAGATTATCGCGCGAGGCGCGAAGTCTCAATCGTAAAATGCATTGACGCAAATGCCCGACGCACGAACCTCACGTGTTGCATGGACTGTCCAGGCGGATGTAACCGCGCTGAGTTATGCGGCCATTGCCGGTTCTGAGTAGATAAATTTCCGTTGCAAACCGTTGATTCATTTGCCTCGACTTCCGGAATTTATTTCTCGCTCGTCTCATCCTCACTATAAGCGAGAGTTTTTATCGCGAGTTTTCATCATCCACAGCTTCTTGCAAATAATTCTTGTTGATAATAAAAAATAACGTCAACTAAAAAAAAAAAAAATTAATTGTCGATCATTTTCCCATGATCGCTAATTTCTGTTACAAATCGCAAATTTCTCTCCCCTCGCCTTCCGGAATTTATTTCTCGCTCGTCTCGTCCTCACTATAAGCGAGAGTTTTTATCACGAATTTTCATCATTCACAGCTACTTGCAAATAATTCTTGTTGAGAATAAAAAAATAACGTCGACTAAAAAAAAAAGAAAATTAATTGTCGATCATTTTCCGATGATCGCTAATTTCTATTACAAATCGCAAATTTCTCTCCCCTCGCCTTCCGGAATTTATTTCTCGCTCGTCTCGTCCTCACTATAAGCGAGAGTTTTTATCACGAATTTTCATCATTCACAGCTACTTGCAAATAATTCTTGTTGACACTAAAAAATAACGTCGGCTAAAAAAAAAGAAAATTAATTGTCGATCATTTTCCGATGATCGCTAATTTCTGTTACAAATCGCGAATTTCTCTCCCCTCGCCTTCCGGAATTTATTTTTCATCGCGATCCCCGCGTCCGATCTATCGATCTACCGCCTCGTGTACGCCACTCGAGCGCTACAGGTAGCTACAAGTAATTCGTACGTAAGAGATCGGCTCGATCGAACGAGACAGCGCGCAGCGGTAGCGGTCGTAGCAGCTGTAGTCACCGCCGCGAGTTAATTAGTCTGTATCGCTCGATCGCCGAGACTGACCTGTAATTACGCGAGTGCAGTATAATCGTGAGCTTCGGGGTAATCGCTCCCGATAAGTCTTCCCTCTCTCTCTTTCTCTCTTCTACTCTACTCCTTCCGTGTGTACAGAGCAACGATTGAGTTTATCGTTGCCATTAATTGCCCTAAATCATTCGCCCTCGTTTATCGCCAATCGTCAATAGTATTCGAGCACTCGAATTTTTGTTATTCAAAACAAAACACTGAAAAAAAAAATGTATTTAAAAAATAGCAAAAACAACATGATCCGATTAAAATTAATTATTATTCCATCACATATTCCAAGCTCCTCAATAAACCCAAAAACTCAAGACCCAAAAATATTTTTTTAATTAACCCAAAAATCCAATACCTGACTAAAAATCGTACCCCCTCGTTCCACAATTGCGAGAAAAAAAACCGAAAAAAATTAAGAAATAGCAAAAACAACTTGATCCGATAAAAAATAATTATTACTCCATCAAATACTCCAAGCTCCTCAATAAACCCAAAAATAAAAAACCCAAAAACATTTTTTCAAGTAACCCAGAAATCCAATTCCTGATAAAAAATCGTATCCCCTCGTTCCACAATTGCGAGGTAACCACGGTATAATGCTGAAGTTTGCATCGTTGGAATGCAACGAAATAAAAATAAAAAATCATAATTCTAATTAACCCGTCATCATTAGGTATAAAAAATTATCACAGCAACTAATCGCTACGACTACCTTTTTATACTTAATTTCATAATTGGGGTTAATTACAATTTCTTTTTTTTTTCTGAATTTCGCTCCATTCCAACGACGCAAACTTCAACATCATATACAGTTCTTCGCTCAGTCGCCTTAAAAAAAAAAAAAAACTCATCCCCAAAAGGCGCGACGTTCGTCACTCTCGCCGCGCGATTAAATCGCCGGGCGGCGTAGAGCTTCGAGACACGGAATTGCGTTCGCGGACTCTTACGCGAGGCAGAGCCCGGTGTCGCGCAGGAGCAGGAGGAGAGTATATATCGCTAGAAGCGAAAGCGGTGGGGCACCCGTGCGGCGAGCGCGCGCACCAGCGGCGGAGCCGCGCGAGGCGCATAGTATAGTGGCTCTCGCGGCACCGGCGAAGCGTTGTGTGACGTTCTGGTGCTCGGAGAGGCGGGCAACGGGCTCTCGGTGGTTCCATTCACTAACCGGCTGCTCCGCGCGTACATACAACGAGTTCAAGCGTGTCTGTGTCTACAAATATATATATATACAATACAGATAAACAGATAGATAGTCACATTACACGTATATATATACAACACATACACAGTGCGTCAAGATCCGCCGTTGTACCGTTTCGACTTCTTCTTCTTCTCCCCGTTTGGGCGTTACGTTCGCGTCGCTTTCCTTCTCCCCGTCTCAGGTCCGTTTTGCCCCCTCCTTCCCCCCCCCCCTCTCTTTCTCTCCCCGTGCATACGTTACACACGTATGTATTACACACGTGTATATAAAGTCCTGACGGATCCTTTCCACCATTAAATTCTGTCTCTCGCTCGCACGACCGGAGTTTCCGCTCTCCGCCAGTCCCTCCCATAGCTTCGGTTCCTCCCCTCCCCTCCCCTCCCCTCCCCCTGGTCCGAGCTCCACATTCCCCCCTCCCGCGGCGCCGCCGTCCCTCTTCCTCATTCATTTCTCTCCGCCGCGCGCGGAGAAATCCTTCTCTCTCGCTCTCTCTCGCTCGCTCGCTCGCTCGCTTCGTCTCCTATTCCGTCTCTCTGCGAAGCTCAACCCGCGCGAGAGACACCGGGCGATATATACCTGGGGTAACCGCGGGCCCTGCGCGCCGGGCCCCGCGACCAGAGGGACCCCGGGAACCTCCTCCTCTCGCCGAGGCGAGCAGTGCGCTCCCTGCCGCCGCTGGACTCTCGTCGTCGTCGTCGTCGCAGTCGTCGTCGTCGTCGTCGTCTTCGCGGCTCGCCCGAATTTCTCACCGGAGTCCTCGTACTCCTCGGACACGAATTTTTGTTTTTCTCTGTTACAGTTTCGAGTGTTGATGTGAAAAGTGTGGAAAAAAAACCCTGAAAAAAGCTCGTTGAAACGTGACTACGGGTTGGGGGAGAAATTTTGGGGTCTTAGTTGATGTTGGTTGACTAAAAAAAAAAAAAAAAAAAAAAACGGTGCTACTGTGGATTATTTAATTAATTTGTATTTTTTTTTTAAATGAATTAATTCAATTGTGTTGTGCGATGGTTTTTTCGTCGTTACCCGGTCAGTGCGATGTATGACGGAGCGACGAGAAGTTTCGGCGTGGGTTGGATCTGCTGAGGAGGATCTACGGAGAAGGATCTTTAGCGTGATTGATCCGCGCGTCCTCGAGACCCGCGCGCAGTCGTATCAATCTCCCCGCGGTGTCTTCCTCCGCTCTCTCTCTCTCTGTCCCGCGGTGTACATGTGTAGGCGCCATTATAATAGGCATTGTACGTACCGCGTGTGGGAGAACGAGTTTCGACTGTGACCGTGAAGAGAGCCGGGACGGAGAGGTGATCGGTTGCTCGCGTGTGACGACTGAAAATCTATTGTGCATGAGTAGCCGCCTCGCGAGGAGCCCCCCGTAGCTCTCTCTCTCTTTGCCGTCGGGAGGATGTGCTCGGCTTCGCCGACGTTTTGAAAGTGGTGCCGGTACCCTCGATTCGTGGCTCTTTTTATCTCCTCGCTCTCTCTCTCTCTCTGCCCACCGTGAAGCCCGGAGTCCCGCGTTATATTTACGCGCTGCCCTCGTGCGAGGAACCAGGATACAGAATGACCGTCGCTGGAAAGGTGAGAAAGACCTTTATTCCCGGATCTAAGAAATGTGTATTTTTTTAAGCCGTTCGCATTTACGATAATAACAATAACAGGACAGTTTAATAATAAATAACGACGAAAGAATAAAGATGCTTCGAAAGAATGGATATTTTTTTTCTGATAATCTAATGGAAATTCCGTCGAATCACTGGAATCCGAAACTGTTATTTAATTAGGTATCTCGGGTATCTGTTTGAGTCATTTTTATCTGACGCAAAGACGTCTCGTAAAGTCAACGGATAATAACAATAACACAACAGTTTAATAATAAATAGCAACGAAAGAATAAAGATCCTTCGAAAGAATGGATATTTTTTTCTGATAATGTAATGAAAATTCCGTCGAATCACTGAAATCCGAAACTGTTATTTAATTACATATCTCGGGTATCTGTTTGATTAATTTTTATCTGACGCAAAGACGTCTCATAAAGTCAACGGATAATAATAATAACACAACAGTTTAATAATAAATAGCAACGAAAGAATAAAGATCCTTCGAAAAAATGGATATTTTTTTCTGATAATCTAATGAAAATTCCGTCGAATCACTGAAATCCGAAACTGTTATTTATGTATCTTGGGTATCTGTTTGACTAATTTTTATCTGACGCAAAAACGTCTCGTAAAATGAACGGATAATAACAATAACACAACAGTTTAATAATAAATAGCAACGAAAGAATAAAGATCCTTCGAAAGAATGGATATTTTTTCTGATAATGTAATGAAAATTCCGTCGAATCACTGAAATCCGAAACTGTTATTTAATTACATATCCCGGGTATCCGTTTGACTAATTCTTATCTGACGCAAAGACGTCTCGTAAAGTCAGCTAAAGATAATAGCGGTGGCGCATAGATAAGCCGAGCTATTATTGTAGCATCTCGGGGAAAAGGATGAGACACGCCGCACCCGATCGCCGCCGTTAATGTCGACAACAACGCGATTAATAAACAGCTCGAGCGAGCAAACAGCGCCACACACGCAGCCCCTCCCACCGCCGGTTGGATTATGTCAGCGACAGCTGGTGAGACGCGAGCGCGATAAAATTGTGCACCGCTGGTGCCTCTCGAGCCACGCGGGGAAAATATTGCATAATATTCCGGGTTTCGCGGCTGCGAGAGCGAGAGAGAAAGAGAGGGAAGTCCGAGAGGCGACGAGAAAAGCCGTTGCAAATCGTGTCCTCATCGTCACCGGGACATCCGGTTGGCCCGGTGCGTCGAGATTCACGAAGAAAGTAACAAACCGGCGTCGCTCTCGGGTTCCTCGCTTCGCCGTCGTCGCTGCCGTTGTGTATACACAATTCGTTCGTCTGATTGGGCGCTGCGACTGTGTATACAGAGCGAGAGAGACGCAGTGATTGGTGGGTTGGTGCGCGTGCGCGCGCGACGAAGCAACGAGGTCACCGGATACACAGTTTCCGCTTCGGCGATGTGTACGAAGGAGAAACTTCGGGCCGGCCACTTTCGACCGGTTTCCACGGGGAGATTATCCGCCGCCGCCGCCGGCGGCGGCTCTCGATGCTGCGCCGAGCGTCAACGACGCGTCGACGACGGAATATAATTAAGCGGTGCACACATTTGACCGCGCGCTACATGCGCCGTAAATTCGTCGTGCATTCGCCGGTGCGAATGCGGAGAGCGAGTGACGTCGACGTGTTCGTCTCTTGTGGGTTGCGCAGGCGCAGGCGGTGTACGCGGTGACTGACTGCGATTTGCTTTCGTGGTTCCCTGGGGACTAATCTCATCGGGACGAGATTCCACAATTTTGTGCGCATGCTCGATTGTTAGTCGCGTGTTGCGACCGATTATCGCGAACGAGATACCGGGAGCTTCGAGGAAAGTGAAAAAGGGATTAAAAGAAAAAGAAAAGAATTATTCCCCTCCCAAAGTGTATACAAATAAATAAATAGATTACGAATTACGAATTTTATTTATTTGTACAGTATTTTTAGTAGTAGTTTTGCAGTAGTTTTTTTATTTGAACAGTATTTGTAGTAGTAGTTTTGCAGTAGTTTTTTTTTATTTGAACAGTATTTGAAAATATTAATTTTCATATCATATACACAAGAAATACCTAAATAATAGTGGTGATATACACAGGTAATATTGGAAATATTTCTAATTTCTGCTCAACGCTAGAGTGAAACGCAATAGTGCCTAAGCACTTGTCCGCAATTCAGCTGACTTAATAACTAACATATCCTAGAGCCTTGCACATCAGTGTGATGTGCAAAAATGAATAACAAAAATAAATAACGCGATCTAGAAACCCTGGTAAACGAAGAGGTCAATCTTCTATCGCTACGATCAGCTGTGAATTGGACCGCAGTTTCCGTTACCGATAACACACGTCACGTCACCACGCGAGCCACAACACAACATTCACGATATATTTAATGCACATACCGACGCGTGCAGCGAGCAATTTTACCGACTCTCACTCCCATTATCAGAATTAACGAACAGACGAATGAAAAAAAATAAACTCTTGATTAGCTGTACAAGAGAATTGGGAAATTCCGTGTGTATCACGACATCGGTAGTTCGCGGGGAGTTTCGTACGTAGATAGAGAGAAATCCATGTAACTCGGGTTCGAGTAACGTGGAACTCGGTAATGCCTATCCACTGCTAATAACATAGTAGCTGTTTTCTCTATCTTCAAAGCGTGAGAAATAGTTGTACCTGTCTCTCCGGTATACGTGACTCGCCGGCCACACTACTTATACACACGTGTGCACGTATATATCGCACGCCGGTGGTGCGCCCGAGATATGCGCGCGCGGTTACACACGAGCGGCGAATATAACCGCGGAATTGAACTCTCGCCGTTGCAGGTTAGGTCGAAGCGCACCGGAGAGGAGCAGCACCTGTTCTCCCTCCTCTCCATATATTATTCTCCGCGCGCGGAGTATCTTCAACAAGAGAGACACAGAGTTCGCGGCGCTCTGTACGGTTGTCGGCCGCTCGAAACGTCTTCGCTCGCGAAACCAATCGTTCTTATTATGTTCCATACTAATTGGACGCGGCATTACCGCTCCTACTGTCGTCGTTGCGGACGGGCGACCGCTGGGCCAACCTCAAGTGTTTCGCAGGCCAAAGTTGCAGAGATTCGTTGGGAGAAAAGTGTGACGAGTTTTTCTCACAGCTGAACAATGAAAAATTGTGAATATCTGAGGAGACAAGTTTTTATATGTTATCCGTATATTTTTAGCGATGTCTTCGTGAACAGTGAGAAAAAATGGGAATCTTTATACTCGCGTGGCGATATCGTTGGATTATGGAATTTATCGTGTATATTAAGTTTAGGGAGTGTTACTGATACAGTGGTAATAATAATGTTGAAGTTTGCATCGTTGGAATGCAACGAAATTACGAAAAAAAAATTCTAATTTATCCAAATGATGACATTAGGTATAGAATAATTGAATATTATGAAATTAGGTATAGAATCATTTAAAATGATTAAATTATTTATAGAATAATTTAAAATGATTAAATTATTTATAGAATAATTTAAAATGATTAAATTAAGTATAGAATAATGTAAAATTATTAAATTAGGTATAGAATAATTTAAAATTATTAAATTAGGTATAGAATAATTTAAAATGATTAAATTAGGTATATAATAAACAGAATAGAATTAATTTTTTCCCCGATTTTCCTTGCATTCCAACGATGCAAACTTCAACATCATTGGTAATAAAAGTTTAGTGACAGTTTATTTAATCCTGGAATAAATTCCCTAAGGATTTGACTGAAAAACAGATACAGCGACGAAGAGAACAGCGAGCACAAAAATACAGAAACAGCCTCAAAGCCAGAACTGCCTAAATACAACTCGATTCCTACGCGAGTGCAGACGCGATTATTCGCACTTTGTTCTCCGACTGACGAGAACCCGTGTTGTCGGTGCTGCTGGCTCGCCGTGCGGTTGTCGGCCGCCTCGAACCGTCTTCGGCCGAGAAACCAATCGTTCTTATTATGTTCTACACTAATTGGACGCGGCCTCGCCGCTCCTGTGCCGTCGCTCTGTGCGCAGGCGGCCGTTGCGTTCGCTGCGACCGTTGGGCCTACCCCGACTGTTTATTCTTCCCCCCTCGTGCCCTCCCCCACTTCTCCGTACTGCTTTGGCAAACGACTCGCCGTGACCTTGGCCGCGTCCTGACGCAACGCGTTGAGAGCAAAAACAAAACGAAAAAAAAAAAAAAATGCGTTTTTAATGGCAAACGCGAACGGAACAAACAGTCGTCGTGCGTGACCCGGAAGTGCGTTGATAGCCCCGCGTCTCGAGCGCGCTCTACGTGAACATCATAATCATCGTCGCGCTGTTGATTGCACAGCCGGCGAATTGGGTGTTTGTTTGGAGAACCGTATAGTCGCCGAGATAAGGTGGTTAGATGGAATGCGAAATACCCGCGAGTCACCGTCTCATTCATAATTGCGCGTAGAACGAGCTCGGATCGTTCTTTGAGATTCTGCTGACATCGCTGTTGTTGACATATTTTTAACGTGTATTTTGTCGCCGTATGTTTTTTTTTTCTTTTTTTTTTCTCGATTTCGTTGAGGTTTCTGTGTTTTGTTTCTGGCGTTTGGACTGCAATCAGATTTTCGGCCTGCGAATGAAGGAGGTAAGGACGCTTTCTGATCTCGACAAGAGTCGTCACTTCCACTTCCTCATTGCCACTTTGAGTATTTTACAAAAATCGCGTAAAATCCAGTCTGTCGGGTATTCGCGTTTTACGACTTCCGTGAAAATATTACGCCGAGAAATTCAGCGCGAAAATTGCGTCACTCTGGCGTCAACCGATTCGTCCTGCACGGCTGGAATTCCATCGACAAATTTTGCCCAAAAACTATGTTGAAAAAAAAAAAATCAGTCTAAAAAAACCTAATAAATACAAATATTTTACATCCTCGACACGAAATCCCATTTCGTCTGCGGACATATTGCAAAACGAAAGAGGAAAAAAAATCGACTTTTTCGGCTTTACGTAAGTCGCTCGAGTCTCCGGGGGCTGCCGGAGACGTCGCGACGGCGCTCAGGCCGCGCGTATTCCGCGCGCCCACTCGAAACTCGCAGCAGCAGCAGCAGCAGCAAAACGGTCAAAGAGAGCGACGACACGGTATCCGCGAGTGCGCGCCGCGCGAGTCACCGGGTGCTCGCCGAGCAAGGTGGCCCTTCCGCTATATCGGCTCTCGACTCTCTCGCCGGTTTCTCCCTCTCGCTCTTCTCTCTCTCTCTCTCTCTCTCTTATCCCTCGTTCGCTCCGCGCCGTGAAGCGAGGTCGAGGCACGGGGCTCCCCGGCAGCAACGGCAGCGGCCGCTGCAAAACTAGCCGCACCGAGTTCCGGTATCGGCGTCGATGCTGGGAGACCCGGATATGCTTCGAGAGCCCGCGCGTTTTCTCTCTCGAAGAAATAATAAGCGGTCGCTCGACGTGCAAAAATCATTTCTCAGTACTTGGCTAACTTTTTTCGTTTTTTTTTGTACTTCTCGTGCATTGCTGAGGCTCTGCAATTATTATTACTATTATTATTATTATTATTATTATTATTATTATTATTATTATTGACGAAAAACGTATTGAACGTGATTTAATTAGAAGCAAGGGAACGAACGGAAGTGGATAAGCAGAAATATGAAATCCTCGTCCGGTTCTCGGACGATTGGAAATCGCAAATAGTTGATGGAATTTGAATGGAAGGATTTTAGTCAAGATTGGTGAATATATTATAACGCGAAAAAAATGGCCAGAACGTAACAACTATTATTATTATTATTATTACTCTTACTATTATTATTATTGTTGTTGTTATTATTGTTATTGTTATTTTCTAAATTATCGAATACGCCGAGTCTCGAGACACCGGCTGAATTACTCAGCCCTTTTATTTTAAAAAAATTTTTTCCCTATTTTTTATTTTTCGACAAGGGCGTCCCACGGAGACGTGCGGAACCAGTTTGGCGAATCGCTCGGCTCTGCCCAGCCGAATGAGAGACCCTCAAGGTCCGCGTCCAACCCAACTGCCGCTCCCGGCAGGCGGCACATCTTTTTTCGGCGCCGGACGCGTGAGAGCCACGGCGAGAGAGCCCGAGACACGTAGCGCGCGGTACCTGGGGCTCTCTTCGCGTTTCGAAATCTTCCACTGTGAGCCCCACCCCGCCCCCGCGACACACATGAGATTCACTCTCCGCAACTTTGTTCGTGAAATGACGAAATCGAGCCGAGCACCCCCCTCCCCCCACGACATGAATTAATTCGAGCGACAAATCATGCTGAGAGCTGGAAAAAAATGTTTTTCGTGATTTTTGTGAATATTTTTTTTCGTTTGAGATTCGAATTGGGATTGAAAAATAAAGCAATACAATTTTTTATTTTTAAAACTGTTAATAAATTGATACAACTGATACAAAATTGATACAATCGATACAATTTATTTTATTTTTGAGTATCTCGGTATTTCGGTGCCGAGGCTTTATAAATGGCCGGACGAAACGAATGGTATACATTCTGCATGAGTTTTTACGACGAGGCAAACCGCGTTGCATAATTTTTTTTTTTTTTTTTCAACATTTACAGCGACTACAGTCGAGTGATCATTCTGACAGTTTGTGGTTAATGTTAGCTGCTCGATAACGAGCCTGTGCACAGAGCGTCAGTTTGCTCTGAAGGTCAACGAACAAACGTCACTGTTCGTCGTTCGGTCGTCGAAGATTTTTATCGACTTAGTGTCGCCAAACTTGCTTTTCGGACCAATCGGAGGGTCTATATAAATCATCAATCATCATCAATAATCTACAGTGGTCGAAACCTTCAACCACAAATTTAAAAAGATTTTCACAGACAACAAAAACACCTAACAAATTTATGCAGATAACAGAAACTCCTAACAAATTTATGCAGATAAAAAAAACTCCTAACAAATTTATGCATATAACAAAAACTCCTAACAAATTTACGCAGGTAACAAAAACTCCTAACAAATTTATACACATAACAAAAACTATTAATAAAAATTTACGCAGATAACAAAAACTCCTAACAACAATTTACGCAGATAACAAAAACTCCTAACAAAAATTTACGCAGGTAACAAAAACTCCTAACAAATTCACGCAGATAACAAAAACTCCTAACAAAACGAAAATTCCAAATTAAAAAAAAAACTATCCACAAAGAACAAAAAAAGCATAAAAAAAATTCTCGTCCCATCCTACCAGATCATCGCGAATCTGTGTAGTACAGAATCTGTTACAATCTATTGTCTATTGTGTGAAACTAGAATTCCCGACCGAAGCTCGGCGTATCGACGTCGTCCGGCAAAAACCGCCGGATGGCAGATCCACTTCATTCCGGCTTCTGCACGTCGCGCCCGGCGAAGCGGCCACGTTGCGCCCCGCTTCGCGCTCGCAAACAAAACCCTCCGCGGCTTCTATCCCCGCGAGTGTCTTACTGCGTTGCGCCGTGTGTCGAGCTTCGCTCGGGCGCCGACGGATAAACCGCGGAGCGGTGATCTATGATGGTGCGGAGCGTGTAAGACACACGACCTTCGCCTGCTTCGCTCGCAGCCGCGCCGGACGCACATACTACTCATATACACACAATACACTCGCGGCGGCGACTTCTGGCGCGCACGTCGAGACGGGCCGCGTATATAAACTCGTATCCTCGCGGATATGGCGCTCGCCGCGCTCGGTGCAACAGGCGTTTCTTATACGCCGTACCCGCACCACCTTCCCCCATGGGCCTCGCGCGCGCTCGCTCCGCTGCGCGCGCGACGTGCAAATGAGAACCGTGTTTCTCGGACATCGGTTAACATTAATTAGCGCCACTTGACGCGGGGGGGTGAGAAGATTACTCGGTGCGCTTCTCTCTTTACTCATCCTGCGCTTCAACAGGTTGAGCTCGTAACAAGCAGTCTTTAAAAGTTTTTTTTATTTCCCAATTATTATTATTATTATTATTATTATTATTATTATTAATATTATTATTATTTTTTTATCATCAATCATTCAATTATTAATCTATAAATAAATTCATAAATACATGTATAAAAAATAAATTCATAAATAAATATATAGAAAATAAATTCATAAATAAAATAATCTATAAATATCAATTAAATATCATTCAATTATTTATCATATTTATCATTGTTTAAAAATCTTTTAGAGTTTGGTTACCAAATTACTTTATTTCGCACATATTGAAGAAGCCAATCAAATCGGTTGGTCCTAATTGTCAAACTCACCGCAGAATTTGGCAATATTTATTTTTAAAAATGTAATTCTTATCAATCAACAAATTTGAATCCATCGACGCAACGTTGAAAACCAAATACATCACTGATTTCGGTAACCCTTTGTTTTTTTTTCTTCTTCGAGTTTCTGCATTACCGCGGGTTGAATCCACTCGGCGCGATTTCATTCACGGCTTCGCGGAATCGATTGTCGTCCCGGGGTGTCGTTTCACTCTGTTACACCTGTCAGCGCGGGATTCCCGGTGCGGCTGTGACGGTATCCGCGCGCAGCGACAACAACGAAACCCGCGTGTCTCTCGGTACTCACGATAGAGCTGCAGATAGTCGCGCGACACCCACAGCAGAGGCGGCGGTGGGTTGTATAGGTACAGCGATCGAGAGCTCGCGATTCATAGGAACGTCTCTTTCTCGCTCTTTCTGTCTCACCCGATCTTTCTCTCTCTCGCTCGCCGAGAGGTCCCGCTACTTTCACCTGGTTCTGCCCGCTAATGGTTACATCCGCCAAGCTGGGAGAGCTATGCCCCATTTAAGATAATTTCTCGCCCGTCAGAGCAACCAGCGGGCAAAACTGTACTCGCCGCGCGCACGCCTCGCAGACCGATTGAGGATCTCGATACGCCGCCGGTCCGTAACGATAGAAACGTACAGCGTGTGGTTGCTTCTTCTTCTTCTTCTTACGTGTGAGACTGGGATCTCCTCGTTATCGCTTTTGAACCACGCTGCAACCGCTTGTGGAGAGAGAGAGAGAGAGAGAGAGAGAGAGACACGAGATGCTTTCCTTGCTCTCTTTCTTTCTCTTGGAGCTGCACTATATTTATCGTGTTTGGCACTGGCTGCGAAGCACGCCGCATTATTCCGATCGCGCTCGATTGAAATGTAATATGGATTCGAGGCGTAATGGACACATCAAGACGCGCGCCGGGTTTAGGAAGCTGATTTAGTGGAACGTCGTGTAGGTCGGGAACCGGACACGAAACAATGAGGGAAATTTAATTTCATCGTTGTTGTACAAAAAAAAGTAGGCATTTTTTTTTCACGTTGCTTGGAGTTAATTTTATTGGTGATAATTTGTGTTTTACGATGATGTGAAATATTTCGATGTTTGAGGATTTTGCAATGTTTTAGTATTCTCGTATTTTATGATATTTAAATGTTTTCGATTTTTATAATAGTTCGTTGTTTTTGTGAAAGACGAATGTTTTGAAATTTTATGAAACACAAGAAAAAAAAACGAATATTGTAATGTTGTTAGGAAAGATTCGAAATTTTAGGAAACACAGAAAAAAATGAATATTTAAATTTTTGAATGAAACATTCGAAATTTTACGAAACGCAACAACAAAAATGAATATTTTAATTTTTTAACGAAAGATCCGAAATTTTACGAAACACAGGGGAAAAATGAATATTTTAATTTTTTAACGAAAGATTCGAAATTTTACGAAACAGAGAAAAAAAATGAATATTTTAATTTTTTAATGAAAGATTCGAAATTTTACGAAACACAAGAAAAAAATACGAATATTTTAACGAAAGCTTTAAAATTTTACGAAATATCGAATTTTTTAAATATCTGTCGTCGACACAAATAATATTTACATCAACGACAATCGAAAACTTGTAGAACGCTTAAATACATAAATACCTAACTAAAAACAAAGTAGCCACTGCAGAGCAATCGGAGGTAGCGTCGACGCCGGCCGCGCGGTCGTAAATCGCATGACATTTAATTACGAATCTTTTCCTCCATTAAAATGAGTAACCGACACACAAGCGGAGTCAGGCCGGTCTTATCGATAGCGATTAAACGGCTGCCTTTCGCCTCTCGGAGCGTACATAAAGTGCGTGCGGTTTTATCGAAAAACGCGCGGGGCGCTCGAAACGACAGTCGGGAGATTACGAGGTGGCGGTCGTAACGTGCAAGGAGGACGCGGAGAGTCCGGGCACGCTCGCAGTCCGCGTCGGTTCTAGTGTGACGCAAGATGAGCCGAGCGGCCCGGCTCGTCTTCATCGTCTCGGTCGCCGCTGGTGCCTCGCAGCCCGTCGTAGTGCGTTCGCGAATCCCCGCTGCCCGAAATTGGGCCACTCTCGTCGTTTCCCGTCTCGCCCCTTTTGCCGTTTCCATGTGAATGCCGGACGAGGACGGAAAAAAAAACGCGACAATCGACCGTCTCGTCGTTCACGACGATCATGGATATTTATACCTCGCTGATATTCAAGACCTCTCATCACGGATTGTTGCGCTGGTTTGTCGATTCCACGAGATGCCGACCGCTCCACGAGGTACAATGCGCTCGCTGTGTGTGCCGATTATTCTCTACGCCTCGGTGCTCGACTTTCTCGGGAAAAAGAAATTCGCGCGAAAATTCGTTCGGCCTGTCGTCCGTCAGGGGAAAATTGTAGAAGTCTCTTCTAAACTGAAAGTTCAGGTTCACAAATTTATTCGATGCGTTTAATCGAAAAGATGATATAAAACTACAATTTTTAATGCATCTTTTTTTGACTTAGTTTTCAAGATGGTTTGATGAAAAAAATTCCGTTTGAAAATTGCATTAAAAAAAGTAGGAGTTTTTATATAAAAAAATTGAAGTTTGTATTTTTTTAAATTGAAGTTTGTATTTAAAAAAAATAGAAGTTTGTATTTTTTCGATTGAAGTTTGTATAAAAAAATAGAAGTTTGTATTTAAAAAAAATGGAAGTTTGTATTTTTTTTATTGAAGTTTGTATTGAAAGAAAAATAATGTTTGTACTTAAAAAAAATGTTTGTATTAAAAAAAAAAATTTGTATTTAAAAAAAAACTTGTATTACAAAAAATAATTTTTGTTTTCAACAAAAAATTGGAGTCGCAAAATAATCCACAGATAATATTTTCACATGACACCGGAAATTATGCAATTTCGAAAGGATCGAAAAAAAAAAAAAATTGCTTAATTGGCGGCGAACGCCTCATACGTGGATTCGCGTGTCCGAGTCCGTCCGTCGTCTCTGCGGCGAATAACGTGCGCGACTCACGGCGCTTCGGCGCAGCGAAATAACGCACGCACTCCCCGGGCAATAGCGCGCGGTGAGTGTATGGAGAAGGGACGGACGATAAGATCTGCGGCGAGATAGGCCGCGCGAGATACAACGACGATACCGGCGCGCGTCAGCTGCAGGGGAAGATGCAACGCGATAGCGAGTGGGATGAGGACGGGACCTCCGCCTCCTCCTCCTTCTCCTCGTTCTCTCGTGTTCCACTATCCTTTTCCCTCTTCTCGCTTTTCCCTCTTCTCGCTTTTCCCTCCTCCTCGTCTCATTATTCTTCCCTCTCATCCGCCTCGTTCCCTCCGTCTCTCCTTATTCGCCGTCTCACCCACGCGATCGCGATACCTGATGCAACGCGCTGCTCATCTATCACTCAATTTTTTTTTCAGCGACTTTGAATTTCGTCTATTCAATTTGCCGCTTTTAATTTATTTCCCGTCTATTGTAGATTTTTTTTTTTTTTTTTTTTCATTGGACAAGAGAATTTCTGGGTTTTAGTTACTGATTGCCGATAACCGAATAAAGTTGGAACCGATTGTTGAGAAACTTTATTTAATTTTTTATTAACAAAAATAATTATACAAATTATTTTAACAGGTTGATTTGGGATGTCGTTATTTTATACTTAAAAATTATTTAAATACAATTTTTTGGAACCATCGGAAAATGATTTAAATACAATTTTTTTGAATCGTCGGAAAATTTTTTAAATATAATTTTTTTGAACTGTCGGAAAATTATTTAAATACAAATTTTTTGAACTGTCGGAAAATTATTTAAATACAAATTTTTTGAACTGTCCGAAAATTATTTAAATACAAATTTTTTGAACCGTCGAATAAATTGCTGAAATAAATTTATTTGAACTGTGGGATGAATTATTGAAATAAATTTATTTGAATTGTCAGATGAATGATTGAGATAATTTTACTTACACGTCGGATAAATTATTGAAATAAATTTACTTGCACCGCCAGACAAGATTCTCTCATGTTCCACTGTCTTTTTTCCCTCTCTTCTCGCTTTTCCTCCTCTTCGGCTCATTATTCTTCTTTCCCATCCGCCTCGTTCTCCCCGTCTTCTTGTTCGCCATCTCGCCCACGCGATTCTCGGTTGCATCGCGCTGCGCATCTATCGGTGCATCATCTATGGCTCCGAGCGTTAATCATGTACGCACGCATGCAACTCGATGCATCCCCGCGCGACGCACACAGCATCAGCCGTCTCCGTCCGGCGGATTATTATAACAGACTGTGTGAATTTCGTGGTCTTTATATATATGGGTTTATCGGAGAAACATTTAAAGTGCCCAAAGGGCACTTCAGATGTTTGTATTGAAATTCGAGAGCTCCGGCTCCGTCGATCCTCCTCTTTCGTCATATACAATTGCAGATTATGCAGATTAGAAGGCTAATGGAAAGCGCGATATTGCAAGTTCTGCCGGTAATTCAGAAGCATCCATTTCGCAACACTCGACCTCCCAAATATTCGTATCACCAAATAAGATTTATTAATAAATTTATTTTTATTTTAGAATTTATCTCAAAAGTAAAAAAAAAAAACGATATAATACTCATTCAATTGACCTTTTATTCTACTGCAGTATAGAAGTTATTAACTCAATTTTCCACTGTCATTAAAAATAATGTAAAAAATATTTCATCCTAATATACATGCAAATGAATAAATCATTAGACCCCAGACAAATTGGCGTCTTTTTAATCACATTTATTTGCAAAATGATGTACAAAATATTCCTTAATTTATATACAATTGAATAATTTATTGAACTTATTGAATTTATTGAATTTATTGAATTTAGTGAATTTAGTGAATTTAGTGAATTTAGTGAATTTAGTGAATTTAGTGAATTTAGTGAATTTATTCAATTTATTGAATTTATTGAATTCATTGGATTTATTGGATTTATTGAATTTATTGAATTTATCGAATTTATCGAATTTGTTTAATTGATTAAATTTATTGAATTTATTGAATCTTTTTTTCTAACACACATTTATTTGCCTGTTACAGAGATATGTCGACTGCACCGTGCTGGGCTCGTCGGGTAGCGGTGCAGCGGAGGCCGAGGATTCGTCCTACGACAGCGACTACGAGGCGGAGGATTCAATCGGCTCGACGGCGGTACACGCGCAGCTGGACTCCCAGGTGTCGTCGTCGACGCACTCGGACGTGTCGAGAACGACTTCGGACACCCTCGCGGCGGAGTTCGCCGAGTACGTGACGGTCCAGGGACCCTCGGCGATCCAGAGTCCGGGCTACACGGCGAGGGTGGAGTTCGCCCTGAAGCTCGGTTACACCGAGCGTCTCGTTCAAGCGGCGCTGCACAAATTGGGACCAGATCCGGGCCAGAACGAGCTGCTCGCCGAGCTGATAAAGCTCGGCGCGAGCTCGGCCAAACTGGCGGACACGCCGGACGAGTCCGACGGTTTTTTCGACGCGGATTTCGTCGGCGACGAGCCGGGCCACTCGTACCCGGCGCCGGCCCTCCGGCCCGTCGTCATCGACGGCAGCAACGTCGCCATGAGCCACGGCAACAAGGAGATATTCTCCTGTCGCGGCATCAAAATCTGCGTCGACTGGTTTCGCGCGCGCGGACACAAGGAGATCACGGTTTTCGTGCCGAAATGGAGGAAGGAAGCCTCGCGACCCGACAATCCCATCGCCGATC
The DNA here is from genome assembly GCA_963932165.1 of Pimpla rufipes. Taxonomy (NCBI): domain Eukaryota; kingdom Metazoa; phylum Arthropoda; class Insecta; order Hymenoptera; family Ichneumonidae; genus Pimpla; species Pimpla rufipes. The sequence goes on along the minus strand of OZ010634.1, from coordinate 19,447,366 downwards.
AGGAGATACTCGGGGAACTCGAGAGGGACAGACTCCTCGTTTTTACACCGTCCAGGTGAGGATTCTATTAATTTAATGAAACACTGTAATCATGTAATTTAATTGCTGTTGCTTTCTGGAGAGCAGAGATGACAAGAGTTCGTTACTTTTAAATACACACTTTTTTCTCTTGACCCTGTAATTTGTTAATTATTAGATGTTTAGTGAATGTGGCCTACACGTTATATAAGTAACGTTGAAGTTTGCATCGTTGCGATGCAACGAAATTAAAAGCAAACAAATATTAATGAACACAAATGATTATATCGGCTATAAAAAGTTATTACAGCGACTAAGAGCACGACAAAACGAAATTATTTCAGCCCCTAATGGAGATGAATTATTTTTATTTTATTTAACATTATTTCAGGCCCTAATGGAGGTGAATTATTTTTATTTTTATGGAATTCATATATTATTTTTAATTTCGTTGCGTCGTAACGCTGCAAAGTTCGACGTCATTTACATAACTCAATGTGTCAACTTTCTGAAAAATCCTTGAAACTCATTTTTGGCAATAAATTTCACGAAAAAAGGTGTTTAAAAAGTAAATGTAACGAAAAAAGTAACGACAGCTACTTTCATCGTTACTCGTTTCTCGTTGCATTCGCTTTTTACGATTCTTCGTATGATACTTATTACCAAAAATGTGTATTTAAGGATTTTACAAATAAACGAAGTTACGATTATGAAGACACGTTTTGTCATTTGCGCTTAAAGAACCGTTTCTTTCGTCACGCAGGTTGGTCGGAGGAAAGCGGATGGTGTGCTACGACGACCGCTACATCCTTCGACTGGCGGCCGAGCTCGACGGGATCGTCGTGAGCAACGACAACTACAGGGACCTCGCGCAGGAGAGCCCGGAGTTTCGCCGCGTCGTGGAGGAGCGAATTCTCATGTACAGCTTCGTGAACGATCGTTTCATGCCGCCCGACGATCCGCTCGGCAGGAGCGGACCGACGCTCGACAATTTTCTGCGAATAGGAGCTAGAAGAATGGACCCTGCGCCGCCCTGTCCTTACGCCAAGGTGCGATAATAGATTTTCTTTTTCTGAAACCTACGTCCCCGATTAGCTCGAAGGCCGTTGGTTATTATTAACGTCGTCGATAAATCGATGAAGCCCGATTCGGAAGAATAATTCGCAATTTTGTTGTCGCCCGTTTCGACGAACAGAAATGCACGTACGGAAACAAATGCAAATTCCGACACCCGGAACGCGGTCCGCATCCTCACAAATCCGTGACCGAACGTCTCGTCGAGCACGCCCAGCGTCATTTCCAGGCCCGAGGTCCGAGTTTGAGTTTGCCGCTGCCCTCGGCGACGTCCGCGGGAAGCGTTCATTCCCAGCATCAGCCGCTTTGCAAGGCCCGATCGGCGCTCACGGGATCGATCGTCAAGACGTCGGCGTCCGTGCCGAAGAGCCGATCCGTCGAGAACGTCACGGCCGACGTCACGCTCGTCTCCAGTCCCGTTGTCTACGGGCAACAGATGCCGACCACCCAAAACGCACAAGGTAAACAATTAAAAATCCGAGTTTCTGGAGTAAATTGCAAAAACGTCGACATAACGTTTGTTCGACGGGTGGGGGTCAAAATAGCTAATTACCAAAATAGCGAATGGCTAAAATAGCAAATTTCAAAATAATGAACGGTTTGAATCTAAAATGGCCATCATTATGAAATTCGCATTTTCAGCCATTCGCTATTTTTATCATTCACTATTTTGACCCACATCTTTATTAAAATGGAATAAATATAGCGAATGGCCGAAAATGCGAATTTCATAATGATGGCCATTCCAGATTCAGACCATTCATTATTTTGAAATTTGCTATTTTAGCCATTCGCTATTTTGGTAATTAGCTATTTTGACTTCTACCCTGTTCAACATTTTTCCCGTCTGATGTTTTGAGATTCTCGAGTGAGAGAAATATTTTGGGGAACGTGCGGAAGTAAATTTTACGAGGGTGATTTTTGATTTTTTCAGGATATCCGTCGCCAGTAGGTTGGCCCGCGCCTCGGGTAAACAATCCCGATCCCGAGCCCGCCAATATGCACCGAAAACTTCAGCGCCAGTTGACCCTGAATCCAGCCTGCGACCCGCGACTCTACCAGCTCAGGCGGTACCACCAGCAGGCCCAGCAGCCGCCGCCGCAGCTCTCGTCGAGTCAACAGCAGCAGGTGCTTCAGCAACAATCCGTGATAAACTCGCCTCACACGAATATTCAGCACCGACCGCTCACGAGGCACGCCAGTAACGAGACGCCTTATTCGATCGGCATGAAGTGAGTTGAAATAGCTGAAAAAGAAAACTTTTACGCGCTGTAACAAAACAGAGATGTCAAGTGTTCGTTACTTTTAAACACACACTTTTTTCTCTTTACCCTGTAATTTATTTCGCCCCTCATTTTTCTTGAAAAAACGCAATTTTGAAAAATTAGACAAAATTCGGAAAATATTCATACGTATTCAGAAAAATGAATGAATAATTGTCATCAGAAAAAAAAGTTGGGTTACTGGGTAAATTGTTGAATAATTAATTTTCACATTTAATTGTTTATAATATTTTGGAATTATTATTATTCAAAATCAATCTTTTCGGTACCGTCAACGTGCTTGATTTTTTCCGATTTTTGTCCTATTAAGAAGTGTTCAAAATATTCTCTGAACCTCACATTTGGCGGGACTGTACCGCTCGTACTACCTTAATAAACCAATTATAAACAATAATTATAATAATAATAATAACCAAATAAACAAATATACAAATATGACATAAACAATAACAATCAAATTATAGGATAAATACAAATAAGTGTATATTTAAAAGTAACGAACGCTCGACATCTCCGCGCCCGAAGAATCCCGGCGATACTCAAACTCGCATTTTTCTATCTTCTCTTCATTAGATGGGAACGACCGGAACATCCGAACCATCAGCACGTAACGCGAATCGCATCCGCGCCAGATTCCTATCGGGGCTGGCCGCCTCGGGGCACGAATCTCGCGGTGCCGACGCGAGGTCAGCGTCTCGGGACGTCGGATCCGCAATTGAATCTGCTCCCCTCGCCACCGGCGCCGAGTCTCCACTCGGCCGCTTGGGGCGCGCAGACCCAGGACGCCCGCAGGCGTCTTCATTATCATCTCGCGAACATCTTTCCCGAGGAGCAGGTACAGGCGGCGATGGCGCTGAATCCGCACGAGACCGATCCGCAACAGATATGCGCGGCCATTCTCGCGATGTTTCCCAAACCTTAGTGGAGCGATCGCGACGCTCGTGCCGATCGAAACGGGACGCGCGATAGCCCCGAGTGAGATTTTTTTCGTTTTTTTTTTTTTTCGCAATCGGGTGACGTAATCGTTGCCCAACGATCCACGCGATCCCGCGAGGAAAAAAGGAGGGAAAATACGGGGAGGACGTGATTTGAGAGAAGAGCCTTTTGACTCTTCGTTCGGACCCTTCGAGCCTCGGTCCAATGTGATAACGACGATCCATCGGATTATTTTGACGCACTCTCCGTGAGAGTGAAATGCATTAATGAACGGCATCGTTTAGTTCCAAGTTTATAGGGCGTATAGTGTAAGTCAACGTGCAAACCGTGTAGCGAAGGGTACGGGTCTTCTCCAAGACTTGGAGATACTTTCCCATGACGGAAGTGAACAAAGGAAGAAGAAGGAAAAAAAACAACATATAATCGTTATTACGGATCGCACTAGAGCGTCGTCCGGTCGATGTTCTACGCACTTTTTCCTCGGATTCGCGCGGCTGCACGCGCTGCGCACCTGACGTGAGTTTCAATTCGGTTTTTACTACCTGACGATTTTTTAAAATGAGAATCAATAGTACAGCGTTTGGAAATTATTTAATTGCTTTATGTATAATTCGGGAAAAGAAAATATTTGTTCGGTTAAGTTGAAACACACACCGTTAGTTCAATTTTGAATTTTAATGATTTTTTTTTCTTTTATTTATAATCGATAGATCATATATCGACAAACAAAACGAGCTATCGAACACCAAAAATGCACTTACGATATGAATTGACGTTCGAAAATGACCAAAAATCGTAGAAAAATTGATTTTTTTTTTAAATTGGACTCATTTAGTGCGCAGAGCTGCAGCCACCCTAATCGAAGATTATACGCTATTATCTATTATTAATGAAAAAGAAATAAAACAAAAGGTCAGTGATCGCGCGCCTCAAGAGAGCCTTGAGTCGTCCAGAACGCGTGTATATTAACTATAAATGATATTGATACGGTAACAAAGCCGGTGGGGAAGATCGTACGGTGCCTCGTTGTACCGCGATATCGTGGTTCAGTCGAGGTTTCACAATAGCACAGACAGTTTCTTTTCGTTGGGAAGAGGATTTTTCGCAACGTTGACTCTCTCCCAGCTAGCCGACAAGTGGCTAGCGTCGAGCGTGAGGGCAACGTTTACGCGTCTATTGTTCACAGCGCGAGGTGCGGCGAAATTTTAAACGGTTATTTCGTTAGCTGGCGGCAGACCAGGGCATTAAGATAAGAATTAAGCAAACCCCTCCCTTTTATACACAGAATATACGAGACGTTGGAGAACATGGATTTTCTTTCTCTAATTCTTCCTCCGAATGTGCGAATCAAGTGGACGGCATGAAACTGAGGTCAAGGTGGAATTTACGTGACTCACATTGAGTCCCCGGCGTACTGTATAAAACTGCTTAGAATTACTATTTTAACGTTTCCCCTCAAACGGCTTTACTTGTTTAATAACGCGTACCGATGGACTTTAGACCGTTTTGTCTGCTGGTTGAGACGACGGCCGACTGATGTCCAAAAGGCTGCGTTTTGAGCCTTCGTCAAAGTTGCAGAGCAGAGATGTCAAGCGTTCGTTACTTTTAAATGCACACTTTTTTCTCTTTACCCTATAATTTATTTATTATTAAATGTTTAGTGAACATCACCTACACATTATATAACTCAATGGTTTTATTTTAGAAAAAATCCTTACAACACATTTTCGGTAATGAATTTTACGAAAAAAGATAATAAAAAGTGAATGTAACGAAGAAATGTAACGATCACTACTTTTTTCGTTACTCGTTTCGTATAAAATTTATTGCCAAAAATGTGTTTTAAGGATTTTATAGTGAGTTAAAACCTTGAGTTATATAACGTGTAGGCCACGTTTACCAAACGTTTGATAATAAACAAAATATAGGATAAATAAAAATAAGTATGTATTTAAAAGTAACGAACGCTTGACATCTCAGTTTGCAGAGTCACGTTTATTAAAGAGTATTCAATTAACGGTTCACGTGCGCAAATCGAATATCCATTTGTAGCCAATTTACAGGCAACAAATTGTTTATTCGAATGAGTCTCGATTTATTCAAGCGAACGATACAAACGAGTCTTCGCCCTCGGTACACCGCACAGACATGCCAAACGAACAAAAATGCGTCGAGCGAAAAGCGTTCGTAGGCTTCGCGTTTGAGAGGAACTCTACGTTCATTTTTTTATTTTTATTTTTCTCTTTTCTCCGTTCTTTCGCAAAGCGCAACAAAATTAATATATGTGTAGTATATATGTATATTTTAATCATGTATATGTGTACTCGGCAAGTAACGCAATACCGTGTATTGCTGAAGAAAATACGGAGTCGGCCAAGTATCTCTGGCGGCTCCGAGTCTCTCGTACGTTATTCTTAACAGACAAGAATCACTCTTTCAACTGTAACATCCGCTCGACCCCTCTCAAGAAAACAATTGTTAGACGACGACGACGCGACGTTTCCCTTCGTCCGTATTATTTTTCCATTATCTCCCGCTCTCTCTCTCGAACCACACAGGGCAATCGGACGATCGGACGTTTCTCGTCGCGCGCATAGAACGCAGCAATGACAACAAATATTATTACGTTAATAGTATATCAAATATTATATTATATATAGCAAATTTGTATCAATGTTATTGCCAATGGATTGTGAAATAAATGTTTTTTTTTCTACTTACGCGGAGCGTTCGACTTTTTGCCTTCCGTCCAAGCAGCACGACGCGCGAAAAGGAAAAGGAAAAGAGACGGAACCAGAGACTTCGAGGGTGGTTTAGCTTTTATTTTGAATAAAAATGTTGAAAATGATTTTTCGAATTTGATTTTGCCAATGGATTGTGAAATAAATGTTTTTTTTCTACTTACGCGGAGCGCTCGACTTTTTGAAGCCTTTTTGCCTTCCGTCCAAGCAGCACGAACGCGCGAAAAGGAAAAGGAAAAGAGACGGAACCAGAGACTTCGAGGGTGGTTTAGCTTTTATTTTGAATAAAAATGTTGAAAATGATTTTTCGAAATTGACTCTGATAAAACAAGTACGCGAACGTAATGCGAATGTTTCGGCGGCACGAACGAACATGATTCTCTCGCGATATTTGAGAGTCGCGCGCGCGCGCCTCGACGTTTTTTTCTTCCGCGATTCCTACGTACAGCTAAGGAAAGTAAAATTGGCGAAGTAGTTTTTTTGCGACGGTCGACCGAGGAGATCAGCGAATCGGATTCGATGACGCGCTCGATCGGGACCTCCGCGCGGCAATGAGCACAGGTACGTTGGCTTTTGCTATTTGGTTAATGATCTCTCTCTCTCTCTCTGTCTCGTCGATCATATCCGGTGTCTCGTATGAAATTTGCTTGGCATCTCTCGAAATCGGGACGAACGTTGGCGTTGCAATCGGAAATATATATATATATATATTCAATATAATATACTATATATATTTATATTTATAATATAGAATATCGCGGCACGGGAAATATAATTATCATTACCATACGAGTCGAGGGAAATGTTCGATGAAGTTTCGCGCTGATGAGCGCAACGCGCGCGCGCGCTTCGACGGGAGCTTTTTTAGCTGTTTCGCGGAGTCCCAATGTTATTCGCTAGGTTAATCTCACGAGGGCGAGGATATACACAAGTTTCATCCAAGATTTCCCCCCGCGTTTCAACTGAAAAATCGATTTTGCTCGTTGCTTCCGCGATTCCGTCGCTCATAGTATTCGCTCGTAGAAGAGGATGTACGCCTGGCTCTTCAGCACTGTCGGCTCGTCGACTTCCATTAGTCTGTGAGAACAAACGAGAAAAAATAATGACACAGAAAAAAATGACACAAATGACACAGAAAAAAAATTTAGATGAACAAAAATAAAATCGAATTATCGTTGAAGCCGTTTTAGCAAGTTTACCTCGAATCGGAAACGTAGTACCAGCGTCCGGGAGGAGGTTCGGCGGTGAGCGGAGATTTTGCCTCGTCGGCCTCGTTGTCGGAACTCGAGGCGCTGGAGCTCTCGGCGGATTCTTTGCTGTCCTTCGACGGTAGGAAAGCCCATCGCGGATCTTCCGGTGTCAACGGTGGTCTCGTCTGAAAAAAACAGATTGCGTCAGATTTAAGGAATTACGCGAAGAAGAAAAAATAAGACTTAGAAATTCGGAAGAAGAAGAAGAAGACTTAGAAATTCGGAAGAAAAAGAAGACTTAGCAATTCGGAAGAAGAAGACTTAGAAATTCGGAAGAAGAAGAAGAAGACTTAGAAATTCGGAAGAAGAAGAAGAAGACTTAGAAATTCGGAAGAAGAAGAAGAAGAAGAAGACTTAGGAATTCGGAAGAAGAAGAAGACTTAGGAATTCGGAAGAAAAAGAAGAAGATACGAAAAGAAGACTCATTGCCAGTTACCTTGACGTAGGCAACGTAATGACCACCGTGGAGGCAGCCATTGTGCACGACGACACCGTACAAAGAGTAGAGCTTCGGCTTTCCGCCACCTTTGCAGACCGGTGCCAGGTCCAGTAAAACCGGGAACGTAACGTGCTTCGTTACTTTCCGGAAACCCATTCTCTGCGACTGGAATCGCTTTAGATGCAGGATGAGGATCGCCGGCACGCGGGAGATCAGGTACTGCTTGGTGCTCGGAGTACAGACCATTTTCGTGGCGCCTTCTTTGCCCTATAAAAAAAGAAAAAGACGATCGCCTGTTTATTATATATTTTATAAATTTATGATTCGAGGCTGACGCAATAAAAAAATGTTAAAATATTTAAAAAAATGTTTCCAATGCGAAATAGGCAACATTCAAATGAAGTAGTATCGAATATTAGTTAATAGTCATGAATTATTAATTTATTTGATAAAAAATATCAATATTTTCATGAATACTTTGTTTATTTTTTAATACTTTATTTATTTTTTAATACTTTATTTATTTTTTAATACTTTATTTATTTTTTAATACTTTATTTATTTTTGAATACTTTATTATTATTTTGTATATAATTATCAGTCTCTACCTTGTTCTCCCGGGCTGTGCAGGCCTCACAACCAACTTTGTTGCTCCCGCTCATCAGTTCCAACGCGGTAAACTGATTCAGACAGGACTGTATCGAGCAATCGCCGTCCTTCGTGTGGTACCGTGTGGGTTGCGCGTGGCTGCTGGTCACCGATACTTTCGACAGACCGGCTGTGATGTCCGCCACCCCGTTCTCGATCTTGAGTTCCGGCAGCTCGGCGGCGATCGGAGTCGACTGATCATCCTGAATCAGCGGCGTCTGGTACTCCAGCGTTTCCATGTCGGACAGCGCAACTTTTCTGTCGACAAAATACGCCACAGAGTGAATTACTTGTCTCGAAAAGCTTTTTTTTTTAATTGCTGTATTAAAACAATCGCTCAGTGCCGATAGAACTAATCAAATAAAAATCTTGCAATTATTCCTAATTACTTCAAATTACCGATGCAATTTTTTGCTTATTAAACCCGTAAACCAATCTAACCGGATGTAAATCAATGGCTGAGAAAAGAGAAAGATTCGATATTGCCAATTTTCGTTTTCGCGACTTTTCTGTCGACAAATTACGCCGCAGAGTAAATTACTCGTCTCGAAAAGCTTTTTTTTAAGTGCTGTATTAAAACGATCGCTCAGTGCCGATAAAACTAATCAAATAAAAATCTTCTAATTATTCCCAATCACTTCAAATTACCGATGCAATTCTTTGCTTATTAAATCCGTAAACTAATCTAATCGGAGTTAAATCAATGGCTGAGGAAAGAGAAAGATTCGATATTGCCGATTTTCGTTGCTAATCTCAATGACTCGGCGTTTTCGTACCTGGATTCGTTTTCTATGAGCAACCGGATCTCGTTCATCTCGGCCTGCATGCTCTCGCCGTCGGTGGCGCTCGACGGCGGACTCGTGGGGCTGTCTTTAGAAGTCACGGGACTGCTGAGCGGGCTGACGGTCGCGGCCTCGGGGCTCAGCTCCGAATTCACGATGAGCGACGTCGAGGGCGAATCGCCAATCTCGTTGGCCTCGCCGTTCGGGCTGTCCGGCCAGTTGGAGTCCGAATTCTGCGGCCCGATTTCGTTCAGGTTGATCGTCACCTTCTTTCTCTTCAGCGATTTCTCGAACTCCGCGTACAGATTGTCGTCGTCGTCCGCGAGTCGCGAGGACTCCGAGGCGTCGGTCGGGCTCAGCGGCAGATTGCCGTTTATCAGGGTGTCGTTCAGATCCGTCGAGTTCATCGGATTGCTCGAGTGTTCGGGATCCGTCGGGGATACCGGGCTCGCCACCGCCGAAACTTTCTCCGAACTGTAGCCGGACTCGACGACCTCCGGCGCCGAAACGTTGTCCTCGACGTCCGCGTCGCTTTCTGCAAATTCAACGCAATGTAATTTCCGATTGAACATATTTCGTTTAAAAAAATCGGTTCAACACGGAGCAATGTTTTTTTTAGCATTTTTTTGGTTTCTGAACGTTATCTCTCCCAAAATATCCCCTGGACAAAATCACCCCCGTCAAAATCTCCCCCGCCAGAATTTTTATGAGACTTCTTTTTAACATTGACCACACCCAACATATCGTTAGCCATAATTTTTAAATCTGAAAAATTCTCAAAAGTCCTGTAATGTTTTTAAGCTTCGAACCAATAATAATAATAATAATAATAATAATAATAATAATAATAGTAATAGTAATAATAATAATAATAATAATAATAATAATAATAATAATAATAAGTAGGAAGGAGGAAGTACAGTAAAAGTAAAGTAATGAAAAGAAGAGAAAAGAAAAGTAAAGCAAAAGTACAAAACGAGCAAATAAAAAACGCTATGTGAAACACCCCACCGGTGGCTGCGCCCGCAGCCCTTTCGTTGTGTTTTGACTGGCATGTATTTTGTCCGATTTTTTTTTTTTTTTTTTTTTTTTGAGAGAATTTCGACCGTGGAAATTTTGACCGGGGGCATTCAGTCCAAGAGAAATTCTGTCCGGGAGGATTTCCAACCGCTGGGATTTTTGTCCAGGAGAAATTCGGTCCAAGGGGTTCTTGTCCGAGGAGATTTTGTCAAAGGGAAAAGAGGCCGGACACTCTTATTTTTCTTTTACCTAGTTGCACCTGACCGAGCGTACTTTCCTCGGAAATGCTAATAACTCCTCTGGCGTTCGACTGGACGCTGTTATCGGCACGAAAGTCCCTCAGTCGCTTTCTCAGTTGTCTCCTGTGCTTCTCCGCCTCCTTCTCCTCCTTCTTCTGCTGATGCTTCATGTGAGCCGTCGTTATGTTGTTGCCCATCGAGTCGAACGTCTCGTCGAGTCCGCTGTTTTTTCTTCTGAAACAAGAGGGATGCGATCAACGATTCCTCCGCGTTACATTTTTTTTTATTAACGCGCGAGCGCTTTTCCTTCTGCTCTCGCGACGTCCAAACGGCTTTCTTACTTGAGCACCGGAGGTTGCGGCTTGTCGGCCATAACCGGCAGACTGAGATCCAGGAAGGGCTCGGTGCGCTGCGACGAATGATGACACTCGAGGCACTCGAGGGTCGACACGAGGACTCCACGGAAAACGAGGTCGGGACCGAGCAGACGAGCGTTCGCCTGCCTGCCGTAGAATTTCACGCTGGCTTTCACCTTATCGTCGACGGACTCCTCGTTCACCTTGCTCGTGCCGCATTCCTTCGTCAGGATGACTTTTTGATATCTCTGCAATGAATTTTTGATATCTCAAGTTACGCGATGTTCTCAAAACTCTAAGAATACGACGAATCTTATTCTTAGAGTTTTTTTGTTGTTGTTATGTGAGCTCTGCGAATTGGCTATTGAAAAATCGAGGTTTCACGCTCGGCCAACCCTGATTAAAAGATACGATTGAAGCCAATAAAACAGGCAAATGTCCGATTGAAACCTGTTTGAACCGATTATTTTTCAATCGAATTCAATCGAATAATTTTTATCGGTTTCTATCAGTGTCAATGGGAATTACAAAGCAGGGAACGCACCCGGAGATCCTCGTTTCGCACGAGTTCCAGCAGATGCCTGAGAAGCTCATGAGAATCGTGCTGACCGCCGTCCATGCACTGCATCGATTTTTTCTTGAAGGTCAGCAAGAGCTCGGAGGGCGCGAATGTCTGATTGGTCTTCTGCATCGACTTGAGCGTTTTGCAGAGCACGGCCGTAAAGGGGCCCCAGCCTTCCAAGGTACCTTCGATGGGTGCCTGCGAAATGAGAGAAATCGTTGAAACTCTCGATGGTTCGTAAATGTGGTTTCGAGATTTCCATCCATCGCACTCGCGCACCAATTCGATCTCCTCGGCGTCGCCGGAGCTTTTCCACTTTCCTCCCGGCAAGACGAACTTCTCGCCCGGCTCCTGCAGATCCTCGAGCACTTTGACGAGAAACGGCGTTTGATTGAGACACTGAAGAACCGCGTTGAAGAAACAGGTGTTACCTAAATTCGATAAGCCCTGCGAAACGAGGTTTGCCGAGTTAGTTTGTTGATTGTCGGTTTGCTTTTGAAGAGAAGATTTCAAGCGACTTTCTCGCGCTTGTAATTCAACTTTTGGCTTCTGTTAAAGCCGAAAAACTCACCACTACCCTCGTGAGACCTTCTAGAGCTACTTTTGGCTTCTGCTTATCGACGACCTCAATCTTATTCTCCATCTGAGCAGACGGCAGTGGAATTGGTTGGTGGCTGGCGGGAGCCGAAGACGCTAATTTCTGTGAAAATTCTACTATCTTGAGTAATCTCTTCCTGCGAATAAAAAAAATTGAAAAAAATTAGTCAGTGAACTTTGAGTGCTTCGCCTTGCGTGAAAACTTCTTACAAGATAGAGCGATGCGTTGAAAGAAATTTATTTGAAAGAAAGTTCAGTTTGAAAGAACAGAAAGTTATTTGAAAAAAAAAAAAAATTGCCTGAAGATATTTTCACTTCAGTTTTGCCTTATTCATTGGCTCCCATGAAAAATGTAGGAAACAGCCGAGGGGCCACGTAAATTTCGTACGAACCTACAACTCGCCCTAACTTCCATTTCGCATTGATAGCACCAGATGCTCCAGTTTACAGTGTCAACCGCGAGGCAGTGACAATCGCTGCGAGGGGTTTTGTAGTGTTGTTCGGCGTGAGATTTCTGCATTCTGCCGCAGGCTTGATGGGCGCATCGAAGGCAGATCCACAGCGCCGGTGGCGACGTACTGAACTGCAAGACAAACATTCTCAGTACGGAAGCTCAACAAGGAGAAAACAAAGTGAAAAAAAAAATTAGAATGCCACTGACTCCTTCCTCGTCAGGCGGAACTTCATTCTTGAAGCCGGCCTCCTTGCAAGTGGCGCACTCGGTGCTGATGCCAGTTTTCTTCAATTTATTGAAGCATTTCGACAGATTGAGTCCTTTGGTGACGTGCGGACAATTTCCTCCTGTGGAAAACAAGTTTGTGTCCTCAATTACGCCCATGAATCACCGGCCATTTATTCTCAATAATAACCAACGACAATTTATAATCTCGAGGCGCGCCGGAATGAATCGCTTGGTGAATGAGACAAAAAATTACAAAGATGTATTACGACCAATGAAAAAGGCTGTAATACAAAACAAAGGGAAGAAAAGTAAATATGAAGCTTGGATAAAGACTTAAGGCCTCTGAGTCATAGAATGATGATGACAATCAAATTCCTTCACACTTTCTCAATTGCGTGCACAAAGTCTTTCAACCCAATAAAACCTACCACTTTAGGCACAAAAAATGTAACATTTTTATACGTAAAATATTTCTACTATTCTTACTTTTTTTTAATATTTAAAGTAAATTTTTATAAGCAAAATATTTTCATCACAATTTTTTTCTTTTTTTTTTAAATTCCCACATTAATTACGTCGTTTTAATCACTCTTTCTGCAAATTCTGCAAATTCTGCAAATTCTAATAATAATAACAACAACACCAATAATAATAACAACAAGCACGATGCTCCACAGAATTTACAGTAAAATCCTAACCTGTATTCCGCTTCTCCCCGGACTCGGAGGAATCCTCGCTGCCGTCGTCCACGGCGTCCGGCTGTCGATTCCGTCGCTTGCCCATTGTTTGTATATTTTTTTCAAATTTTTTTTTGTATTATATCCCCGCAGTTTCCTCGTCGATCAATCGTCCGCGAAATTCGGGTTGACGAAGCTGCAGCGACGACGTCTCGGGGGGGTCTCGTCGGTGGTTAACACATTTTCGTCGTCCCGTGTGCGGCGCGCGTTCGCGATGCTCTCTCGGGCGTCTCTCGGACGTTCGGCGACGACGCTGCGAACGGCTCGGACACGATCCGCGTTACTCGCGCGGCGAGAGCTTTGTGGTCGGGTTAAAAAAACGTGGAGATGCGCGGCGAGCGTCGAGCAGCCCCGTGCGACATTACTGCAACCTCATGGCTTTGGCAATGGCAGCCTGTCAAGGTCCTGGTACAGCCGCACGCTGGACGTCGCTGAGACGCGGAATCAGCGCAACGAGGGCACATCGACCGACTGCTGGGTCCCTCGGCGAGTCCAACGCGCGCGGAATATTCGCGACTTGCCCGAGGTGAACGCGGCGCGCGCTGGACACACTCGAGGCGATGTCTCCGTTGAGATCGTTTTGTAATTGTCGCGGACTGCGAACGTGGAGAACACGCGGCGGGGAACTCGCACACAGGGAGCTGCGCGCGATATTTTAATGCAACCTCATGGCACAAAGATAGCCAAGACACTCATAGAAGTGACACCGAGCGTTACTGGTGGCTGAAGTAAACCTATATTTTATAATAATTAATTTCAGACTAACATTTAATACGACCAAGTTCCTACTCCAGCCAAGACTGAATACATCTATTAGAATAACTAGGATTACAAAAATGTACATATTGTATATATTCTTATCTTTTTTATTTAGATTTTAAGTGTTTTTGTTAATTAGAAACAAAAAATAGCCCGCATTGCGAGGTCCAATACTTGACCGCCAGTTTTTACTGCATTTTTCTGGAGCTCAACAAAAATATTATATAATTTCGCGCCAAAAACTCCAACGGTACAGAAGCTCTACGTATTGGCTATGTTTTTCAACCGACGAGAGCCCGAATAGGGCCATTTGATTTATTCACCTTTCTTTCTTTTGGTTTTGTATTCGTTTGTGTTTCCAACTACACTCTGTAATTTTGTTTACCTGCTCGAAATAAACGATTAATAAAAAATAAAATAAAAAATAGCAACCTCATGGCTTTGGCAATGGCAGATTGTCAAGGTCTGAACTGGTTAAAAGAGATCCGATTCGAAGCAATAAAATGCGGACAAAAAGCCGATTAAAACGTGTTTGAAGAGATCATTTTTTCATCGTGATTTTGTACATTTTATATCGATTTTCATGAGTGTCAATCTCGGAATTAGTAAACATGGTGACTTGGTGTTGTCGGTGAGAGGAAAAACCGTGAGAGAGAGATTGAGGGAAATTATCGGCGAGTGAAAGGGATCATCGTTCTCGCGGGGTAAAGAGGCGTAGTATCGTTTATCCGCGATTATGGAAGCCGCGGGGTCGACGCGACGCGTCATTGTTGGGAGAAAAACAAAGAAAATTCCGAGGTTTCTGTATTGCTCGCTGTTCGTTTATTTTGCATGCTTGCTTTGCATGTAATTGGGGCGAATCTGATTGTCCGCTAATAAATGTAAACGGGACGGGTCTTGCCTGACGAATCAGTAATTCGTCGTCGATGGGGGAAAAACCGGATGTGGATTTGGAGACTACGTTAGTGAATTCGAAAAGATTGACGAGGGAAATGTTGATAAATGGGAAAACGATCGGGCGTACACTTAGGCGGTTGTAACACTTTTAGTCGCCGTCGCAGCGAACTCTGTCGGTATTGCAATTCGCGGCACTGTCGGTAACGACGGTATCTGCGAATAAATTTATTCGGGAATTTATCGATTTTTTCATCACTCGATTACGATGTAATGTATCTATTTGTTCGTAAATCTTACGATCTAATTTTAAGCTACATGGTGGAGGAATAAAACAGGCGGATTATCAGTAAAATGCTGTATTGTAAAATAGACAAAGTTGCATTGTTATGTACACGATCGTAATACTAATTCGAAGGAAAAAACGCTTAAAGATCTAAACGTTGAATCGAGCATGTCGTCGCGATTCCGCGCGTCAGATCGCCGCGGCGATTTTTTTTTCTCTCTCATTTACAATATTTACAGAAGAAAAAAAAATAAAATAGGAAACAATATTTACACACAATACGTTGAACGTCCTGCGGATGCGATTAGCACTTGCACCGGAAGAGCCTGACACAATCAATTGAATTAATCGTCCTTTCTGGATATCTGTCCGTGATTTTTTCTTTTTTTTTTCTAATTATTCTACGCGATATTCGCGCTCTCGGGTTTGTAACTCTGGAACATGTTGTGTCCGGCGATCTGTTGACCGGTGTGCGGCGGCCTCGGCGGTTTGCTCGGCGCGGCGATGAGTCGACTCCACGCGCGGCAAGTTTTTCCGGACCAGACCCACATCCCGGAGGTGACGCCGACGACGAGGGAGAGGAAGAGCCTGAGGAGCGCGAATTCGAGGCCGGCGGCCCGGTAAACCGGGCCGGGAACGCAATTTTGCGCGGCTCTGCAGTCGAGGGCGGCGAGCAGAGCGAGAGTTCGCCATCGCGGGCGCACCGAGGATTCGTGAAGAGCGCAGGCGAGGCCGCCGAACGCCGGCACCGCGTAGAGCAACGCGAATATCCCGAGGCGAGTCATGAGCCTCTCGAGTTTCGTCGCGCTTCGGCCGCCCGCTCGTATCGCGCGCCTCACGCGCACCAGAGCCGTGCCCGCGATGCTCCCGAAGACGCAGCCGAGCAGCAGAAGTATCCCGTGCGGGAGAACCTCCAGCCACAGCGCCGACTCGTCCGATATTTGGCAGAGACCCGTGAGCTCGTCGGCGGCGACGCTACGCGATATCAGAGTACCTGGAAGAGGGAAAATTAATTTTAAACATAGTAAAGTTGGTAACATTTTTGGATGTAGAGTAGAACGAATATTTGAATATTTCGGAGAATGTTCGATTAATTCGCAAAATATTCGAATGATTCAGAGAGTTTTCAATTAATTCACAGAATTTTCGAATTATTCTCAGTATATTCGAATAATTCAGAGAATGTTGGAATAATTCACCAAATATTCGAATAATTCAGAAAATGTTCGAATAATTCAGAGAATATTCGAATAATTCAGAGAATATTCGGATATTTCAGAGAATGTCCGAATAATTCACAGAATATTTTAACAATTCAGAGAATATTCGAACAATTCAGAGAATATTCGAACAATTCAGAGAATATTCGAATAATTCAGAGAATATTCGAACAATTCAGAGAATATTCGAATAATTCAGAGAATATTCGAACAATTCGCAGAACATTCGAACAATTCACAGAATATTCGAATAATTCATAGCTTTTTCGAACAATTGAACCAATACGCTAGTGGAAAGTATCAACTAGTAATCGTACCTCCAGTCAATAGAATCGGAAGACCCCAGGCAGCCGCGTGAAGATACCTCGCAATATTGTGAAGCGCCTCGCTGCTCCACTCGTTTCTCGCGCTGAGCAGCCAACAGCCGCAGAGTATCGCCCACCACATGCTGCTGGCTAGAGCCAGATAGTGTTTAACGAGCCACCATATAGCGCAGGGAATGCTTCTCAGTCCATCGTGAACCTGAAGAGAAACAACAACAAAAAAACAGGCATCGCCGGGCGTTAGAGTAACTTCAGAAATAACTCCTCGTGTTTCCAGCTTCCGGAGGTTTTGCGAGATACTCACGGGCACGTAGGACGGTCCGTCGACCTGGTTCGCGCAGCTCAGATACTCCGGCCCGATGGCACCGCGGGCGATGAAGAGAATCGAGAGGAGATTGTAGCAGAGAGCGAGAAAGACGATCGGCCTCTCGGGATAACGAAATCTCGACGGTTCGACCCAAAAGGTGAGGAGGGTGAAGAGCGTCGAGACGAAACACAGCCAGGCCCAGCCGGTCATCCAGCGCACCGCAAAACGCTTGTCCTCGCCGCGATAATAAGCGTCCGCGCCGCATCGAGGGGCGCAGGAGATCTGCAATTGAATTCACAGGTATTTTACACTTCCATTATAACAAATTTTTTTTAAATAAAAAAAAATAATAAAAATTAAAATAAATAAAAATACATTTTTTTTTAATAAAAATAAAAATATATTTTTTTAATAAAAATAAAAATAAACAGATCTGTATTGCCAATCTCAACAGATATTTGGAATCCAGAGAACGAAAACGAATTAAATATTTGTTAACAAGGATTCACTGGTGCATCGACAGTATTAATTAATTTTGTTTAATTGCCTTCCAGTTTGATGATTCTGTAACCGGATTTTCATTTGTTTTTACGATTTTTGCAAGAAGTCAGAAACAGTGTTGTTAGTCCCCATTACTTTAAGAATTAAAGTTTACACAACAGTTTAATTTCTAGTTACGATTTTACAACGATGACCTGTAGTTATAATTTTATAATTATAAAATTATATGTGAACTTCAGAACAGCCGTAAGAAAAACCGAATTTTTAATTAAATTTTGGGAAAAATTTTGAGGCAAAAATGCACAAGCAACAACCTCTTTTTTCATAGACCATTTTTTCAATAAGATTACCATGAAGTTTTGTGGGAAACAAAAATTTCTTGCCTCTATTTTAAAGTTTGCACATCATATTATAACCATTACGAGTTATTATTACAAAAATATAATTACAAAGCCAATTCATGAATTTTAGTTCCATAAAAATTAGGGATTTACGACTCTGGTCAGAAGCAGCCTTACCGTGTCGACGAATGGAGTCTGAACGAAGTGAGGGGGACACTGATGATGCTGGCTGTCCCGGACGGCTGGCTGAAGTGGCTGAAGAGGCTTCAGAACCGGCCACTGTTGTCGAATCGGCGGCAGAGCCGGAGGAGGAATAACTTCCGGCAGACTCTCTTCCGGTGGCGGTTGGACGCACAGAGCGTTGCCTGCAAAACAGAAATTCGGTAAATCGCAAACGAGTCTTAAAAACAAAAATTAAACTTTCAAAACATATCCTCACCGCTGTCGGAAAATCTGTCGCAGTCGAGCAAATGAGGCCACGGTAGCGTGAGGCTGGTCAGCGCCGGCTCGCAGTCCTTCCTCACGGACAGACAGAGCGGCTTGCACGCCGGTATCTGCATCGCCACGTGTTCCGAGCAGACGGGCGCGAAGACGGCGCACAGGAAAAATCGCAGATGCTTCGAGCAGTTGTAGTGCACCAGTGGCATGAAAGCTGCCAGCTGAAACAGCACAAGAGAAGCACGAGAAAATTAATATCAATTTTCAAGTCAAAGTTAAAATCACAACACAACAAAAAATGATTGATTTCATTTACAGTATGTTTTTAAAATATCCATAAAAAAATGTCATTTACACTATGTTTTTAAAATATCCATGAAAAAATTAATTTAATTTACTCTATGTTTTTAAAATATCCATTAAAAAAGATTCATTTCATTTACACTATGTTTTTAAAATATCCATTAAAAAAATATTCATCTCATTTACAATGTTTTTAAAATATCCATAAAAAAATGCATTTCTCTCAATCTATTCCCGCAGCTGCTGCAGTCTCACGGAATATCACAAAAAATTAATATCAATTCTCAAATCAAAATTAAAAACAGAACACAAAAAAGAATTAACAATTTCATTTACACAGTGTTTCTTTTATGATCCATACAAAAATAATTTTCCTCAGTCTATCCCCGCAGCTGCTGCAGACCCACGGGATAGAAATTTAATGTCGCTTTAATAAAGTTGAGTAAACTCTTTGCAGATTCGCCTGGCGGTATTTCCCGAAGGCTGCGGTCATCGGCGGCGCCCGACGAGACTCGGAGGCTGCGACGCAGCACGCACAGCCTGAATGCACGGAGCGTCGGGGACGAGGGAAGAGAGTATGCATGAAGAGCGAAGCGCGAGAGCAAAACGGATCGACGTCGAGTCGCTCGCGCGCCCCGTCATTTTCTCTCTTCTGTTTCGCGCGAGCGCGCCAAGAGAGAGAGAGTGCGGGGAGGACGGAGAGGAGGAAGCGGAGGAGAGAGCGATGGGCATGAGATATAACGAGCGGTGGGCATCAGGGGTAATTATCCCGCCCATTCTTCCCGCCTCTCCCGACGGGACCGGGCGTTCGGTGGGCCTTAGAATAGCCCATTATGGAGAACGTCGGACGCGAGCTGCACCAGTGCGCGCCGTTCGCCTCCACGACGCTCCCCCAAATTATAGCCCCCACGAAATAACGTGGTAACGCCGCGGAGCTCGCTCGAGGCTTCGACCGCTCTTTCTCGCTCTCTCTCCTCTCTCTTTCGCTTCTCTCTCGACGATGCGAATCCCTCAGCTATCTCAAAATGCTTTCGGACATGGATCTTCCCGTTCAATGTTCGAAGATCCCAGCGCGGATTTTGCATTAGAGTAAACGGAAAATTAGAATTTGAGGTGAATTAGATTCGGATTTGGTTAGCTTCCGAAATGGAGCAAAAATGTTTTAACGGGAATTTTTTTTTTTAATTATTGGTTCCATTTAAAAATTCATCTGTAATTGTGCGAACTTTTGTTTGGTAAAGTGAACTCACAAAATATTATTGTACGTGAAAAATTGCCGAAAATTATTGGGTCCATTTAAAAATTGATTCGTAATTCTACGAACCTTGAGTTGGCAAAATTCAGTCGCAAAATCTTATTGCTGCTTGTGTCATTAACATTGCAGAAAGCATAACGATTTAAGCAGCATTAATCAAAATTAATCGTGGATTGAAAGCCGCATTAAAAATAATTCCGCTGCTTTTGACAATTCCACTAAATATCGCGCATTTTACATTCTGCGAATCTGATTCTGATTCTGAACTGATTCTGTAATTGTGCGAACTTTTATTTGGTAAAGTGAATTCACAAAATATTATTTTTGCTGAAAATTAGAATTCGAGATTCGGGATTTGCGTTTATTCGGCTTTCGAATGGAGTCAAAATGCTCTTATATTGTAAAACGAAAATTATTGGATCCATTAAAAAAATAATCTGTAATTGTGCGAACTTTTATTCGGTACAATTTACTTGCGAAATTTTACAGCTGCTTGTGTCATGAAACTTTCCAGAAAGCAGAACGATTTTAGCAGCATTAATAAAAATCCATCGATGATCGAAAGCCACATTGAAAATAATTCCGCTGCTTCACAATAAATATCGCCCAGTTTAAATTCAGCTTTACAATAATTCGCTCTATCGTGTGTGTTACAGTTACATCGGTGCGAACGTCGTCTCGACTCAACAGTGACCGAGGATCACGAGCGACGCCCGGCGGCAGCCTCGACGACGACAGGCGACGCTTTTTATTCCGCCTTTGTCGCGCTCGAAATTGCCAGGAAGAAGAAACGCGGGCTGCTGGAAAGCGCGACCGGGACGAGGGAGAAAAAGACGCGAGTCGCGTCTCGAGCGAGACGAGTGACGCGCGTATCGCGGACCGGTTCCCCCCGGCTCGCTGAATATCGCTGCCCGCTTCCGCGGAATCGGAGTGAGCCGCCCGTTGCCTTCTCATTCGTTCGTCGTTATTTCGCGTTTTTCCAACGGAGCTGAAGGTACGCGGCGGCCGCGGACGACGAAGAAGAGGCGAAAGAAGCTAGAAAGACAAGAAGAGCCAGGAGGAGGAGGAGGAGGACGAAGTCCGAGCGCGGAGAAATCGTGGCAAAGGAGTCGGGGAACTTTTTACAATGTGCGAGCATGCACGAAGTCTGACGGACAACCGAGACTCGCGGGGACAACGAGACGTCCGTCTTGCGTTGCACCGGCCGCGTTCGCCGAGCGTGAGGAGACGACGAGGAGGACTCGGCGCAAGAAGCGAGCCGAGCGGGGGGAAAGAAGAACTCGGCTTTGGCTCTCGATTCTCTTTCCTCGCTGCTTTCTTCATTCTCTCTCTGCTTCTGTGTTGCATTTCTTTTTTTTTTTGTTTTTTGTTTTTTTATTTTTTATTTCTTCGGCGATCTTTGCCTCTCTTTTTTCATTTCTCCTTTTTTTTTCTTGGTACTATCCTTGGCTTTCTTATCTTCTGTTTCTTGCTTCCTTCTCCTCCTCGACTCGGGTCGGACTCGTGCGCGCTCGAATAGGTTTTCGCGCACCGCGAGAGAAACCAGATGCGCGCGGCTGCTCCTTTTCGGGCTGCGGATAAAGCGTATCGACCGGTTCTCCGGCCACCTTTACGCGCACTTTTGGTCGCTGCTGTCCTTCGGCGTCGGCGACTTCGAGAGTCGCCGGATAAGCGGGTAATCGAATTATGGGAGGAAAGTTATGGGAGATGATTTGTGTTAGTCGTGAGATTAGGAGAATTGTTTTTTTTTCGATACCGCAAGCGGATCAAATGATCGCAGAATAAATTTGCAGGTTCGCAGAACTGCAATGAGATTCTGAAATAGAATTATTGAATTTGGCGAACGTATTTTGCGTCTCCGTAAACATAATTTTTAGGTGGTCGTCAATAAATCTTAGCTTTCACAGAAAATTAAGGAAATTGTTAGTCATTTTTTTTAAATATTAGAAACGTTTAATGGATCGAGTGGGAAAATTTCGACGTATTGAAGGAGGCAAAGCCCGAAAATTCCAAAGGGAACAAGACATAATCATTTACCGTCCACGTTTCACAATAAATTCTCATACTCACAGAAACGCAAAAATAATCTCAAACACAATTAAGTATTGAATCAGGCGAACGTGTTTCACGTATCCATAAATATAATTCTAGGTGGTCTTCAATAAATCTTATCTTCCACAGAAAATTGAGGAAACCGTTAGTCATTAAAAAATATAAAAATAAAGTTCGACGATCGAAGGAGGCAAAGCCCGAAAACCCCAAAGGGAACAAGAAATAATTATTCTCCGCCATAAATATAATTTCAGGTGGTCGTCAATAAATCTTAGAAAATGAGGAAACTCTCAGCCATAAAAAAAAAAACAAAAATCAAAACCATTTAACGAATCCATCGGGAAAGTTCGACGGCCCGGCAAACCCCGAAAATTCCATCTCCAGTCCACGAACTCGAGATAATTATTCCCCGTCTCGCGGGCGGATGATGCAGCAGTACAGCCGCGTCAAGAGAGCGAGAGCCGCATTAGAGTCTCCGGGCTCGCGCTTCGCGCTATAATTTGGGAAGACGAGCCTTCCGGGAATAGACAGGACGCGCGTATAATTGACACTGGCGCCCGCAACGACGCGAATGGTGAGGAGAGCAACGTAGGGGAGAGATAAAGCTCGCGCGGGTCCGACGATCGCGGGACGGCCGAGGGAATAAGCCACGGAGGAGAGCTGAAGCGGCGAAGGAGGCCAACGGGGAGAGCGGACCAAGTTTCTCGAGTCTCGCGCAGAGCGGCGGAAGGAGGAGGAAGAATAAAGAAGCCAATTTATTTTTCGCTCCGTCTCGCTCGTTTACCTTCCGCGACGCGGTAATTGCGGTTCTCGCGAGGCGCTGCCGGACCGGATGTGGCTTTCGTTCGGGTCCTCAGCTCGCAACCGCGGCGCGGGACCGTCGATCGAATTTCTCGGCTGCGAAGCGTCGGAAGACTAAGACGCCTTCGTTCCTCCTCTTCCTTCCTTCTCGTGTGCCTCTTGAATTTCGTCCCCCCCCCCCCCCCCCCTCGCCTCGGCACCTCCCGAGCTGTTTTGCAATATTAAACGACTCAGCGCGCGCGCGCGGCCGAGTTACAAAACCGCTGGAACTCCGCGCGCGGTTCGAGGGATATACGTAAGAATCGAGACCGCAGAGACCACGTGGAGGAAACTCGAGGGAGTCTCGGGGGATGATGTTGAAGTTTGCGCACGGAGAAAACGGTTTTGCTGTGCCAGCAAATATTTTGTTAAAATAGTGACAGCATTGCGTTTTCTGTTAACCTAGCAAACAATTTGGTTATACTAGAAAAAAAAATTGTTTGCCTGGCAAAAAAATATGTTAGTCGAGCTTCGAAAATATGTTAGAATTAATTCTGATTAACCCAAATGATGAAATTAGGTGTAAAAATTCATCGTGGCTATTAGTTACTATGGTGACTTTTTACACCTAATTTCATCATTTGGGTTAATCAGAATTAATTCTAACATATTTTCGAAACTCGACTAACATATCTTTTTGCCGGACAAACAAATTTGTTTTTCTTTATAACCAAATTGTTTGCTAGGTTAGCAGAAAACGCAATGTTGTCACTATTTTAACACAAGATTTGCTGGCCTAGCAAAACCGTTTTCTCCGTTAGTCGTTGGAGTACAACGAAATTCAGACAAAAAATTAATTCTAACTAACCCAAATGATGAAATTAGGTATAAAAAGTCACCATATTAACTAATTGCCACGATGAATTTTTGCACCTAATTTTATCATTTGGGTTAATCAGAATGAATTCTTTTTTCTCAATTTCGTTGCATTCCAACGATGCAAACTTCAACATCGTCTCGGGGGGCGCTGAAGAAATAAAGAAGGAGATTCGACGTGTTTCTGGTGTCCTCGCTACGTCGAGTTCCATGAGGGAATGAGGGAACTGGACGATGGAAGGGATATGGAGAGGAGGAAGAGCGAAGAACGAAGACGAGTGACGAGAAGAACGCTGGATCCTTCGGCCGCTGACTCTCGCCACGTTCCCCGAATTCAGCGATCTCTCTGCGCGCTGTATACTCTTTATTTTCTTCTTGTTCCCACGGCGACCGAAGGTGGAAGAGAAAAAATAGCTTCCTGCGGACCCTCATTGTTCGCCGGGTTATCGGTTAATGGGATGTTGGATGAGAATTTAATATCTGGCTGAGGGAATTTTGTTGATGAATATTTTGAAGGGAGATTTGAGGGCTTGAAAAATGTAATTTTTTGCCACGGCCAATGGGTGAACGATTTTATTTGCTTTGTTTTATTGTTTTTATTTTTTTATTGAAAAAAAAAACAGGATTAAAAAAATGTTAGTTAAACAAACAAACGGTTGTGTAAAATATTTATTTTAATTAATTGAAAAGTGACATTTAGGTTCCCCGAAAAAAATACTAATAATTTTATTCCACAAGCGACAGAGAAAAACTTTCAGGCCAATCAAAGACATTTCATTGAACCATCGAAACTTTTTTTTTCTCATCGTCTTTATTTATGATTAAACCAAAGTTTGCCGGCAATTGCAAACGATTGACTGAAAAAATGTTCAAGTTTTTGGTGTCAAATTCCCGGCGAGAGTAAATTTGTATTGACTCAGATTTCCGGTAACGAAAAAAAAAAAAAAAAAAAAAATAGCCAAATTTTATTCCATAAACTACAGAGAAAAAGTTTTAGGTCAAAATTTTAACGAAATTTTCTTCAACCATCGAAATATTTTTTCTCACTAAGTTTATGTTTGATCAAACCAAAGTTTGCCGTCAACTGCAGACAATTGACTGAAAAAAAAAAAAAAATGCCGGTGTCAAATTCCCGGGTGGCGTAAGTTTGTCTTGAGTCAGATTTCCGGTAAGGCTGCACACACGACCTCCGCATTCGTGGACCGAGCAAATTCGAGCTCGGGTCGTGTGTTTGCAAATTGCAAACTAGCAAACTTAGAAACGAGCGGACGACTACGGGGAAACGGGCGAGTTTGACGAGGGGGCTTTGGAGGTTTTATGGCTGTCGCGAGGAGCGCCGGTCGGCGAGGCCTCAGACGGAGAGACTCGCACGCGGCTGTACGAACGGCCAGTGACTATATACAACCGCCCGGGCAATCTATACACTGTATACACTCGATACAGCTGGAGGGAACCGAGTGAGCTGCGTTTGAACGAGAGTTTCTTGACAGTGCTCGCCGACAAACGCGTTCTCCTCGCGTCTCCCGTGTATAGATGTAGATACGCGTATGGCGCATTCCGCGCCAAGTCGACCGGGGTTAATTTATTATTTAATTTTGTCCACTATTTTTTTTATATTTGGTGGACATTTTTTATGAAAAAAAAAAAAAATTAGATACTATTAGATACTAGATACATTTTTTAGTGGACAAAATTCTTTAAATATTTTTTTATTATGGACAGCGAATGAGTTTTTTTTATTAAAAAAATGTGTGTTCTTATCGACAGGTCATCAAAAATCCGCAGAAAAAATGGGATGTTGCTTGAGCTGAAGATAACATTTTTTTTAGAATATTAATAATAATAAAATCATTTTAGTAAATATTTTAGTCACTCGAAATTAAAAAAAATAGATTTTACATGTTAACAATAATTCTAATAATTTGTTTTCACGATAAAAAAAGTTCTAATTAGTTTTTGTTGATATCGTCGATGTATGACGGATTCGAGGGAGGACGCTAAAAATCAATAAAAAAAAATTGAATATGTTATTTGAGTAGAAAATAATATTTTATGCTTTGAGAATCTAAATTGGAGGCAGCGAATTGCTGCGTCGATTTGACCCGAAAACTCCCATACATTTGTACAATAGCGTGCTATAGATTTCAGTGTTCCCTCGGTGTAGCGTGAACCATCTATAGGACTGCAGCGGCAGCGGCAGCGGAGAGCACACACGTAATCCTTTCCAGAAAGCTGCGCGGGTGGCGAGAGCGCAGTAACCCCTTCGCGATGCAGCGAAAACGAGTTAAGTGCGCGATAGCGGCGGTCTTTGATGACGATAAAATAGCTGGAATGAACGATCGTGGAACGCGCGGATCTCTCGTGATAGTTGACCATATTCCGACCCTCAATCCGCTCAGTTCTCGCACGCTCATTTTTTTTCATGTGTTTCAACTCCATTTTTTTCCAAGATTTTTTTTATTCCGTCACCGCAAATTCCGAGACGAATATTTCGTCGAATAATTGTTCAACTTTTCGCGGTAAAGATTTGTAAATTATTTGGTGAAATTTCATCGATTTCAAAATGACACAAAATGTGTTTTTTCGTCAGTAAATCATTTCACGATTAAAATGTTAAAAATATTTTTGACGTCGTTTCTGCCACATTCGACTTTTTGTTAATTTTTTTTTTTCCTTTGCGTCAAGCAAATGTTGACCATAAAGCGTGTTGACAATAAACGTGACGCCCTGTTTGCAAAACAAGGCGTCACGTGTCGCGAGGATTTTTCTCTCGCCTGCGTCGAGTAAGAATAAGGCGACCACTGAGTATATTTAAAACGTCGTTTAATCGCGAGTGAAACGGAGAATGTGTATTACACCGGGTTCGGCCCCTTTGTGCGCGCGTCGATGAGAGCACTCGGCGCGCAAGACTGGCCAGGACTATCTCATTTCACGGACTGTTAGCTAAACACGAAGAGGAAATAACGCTCGGTGGGTTCGACGCGGCTGCGGCTTGTTCGAAGAAAGCGCGACGATTAAAGTGCCACACTATTACCTATATGCAGTGCAGCACGGAGCGTGGAGGGAATAAATTTTCAACGAAAAGGCAAAAAAGAAGAAAAATGAAGAACTCGCGTTTATAAATAGCCCCTCGTTTTAACTGCTAATTGACCGATTTGTCACGCTGACCCCAAATCGAGTTGCTTTTCACGTCACGACGCAAAAATTTCTGACGAGTGAATAGAAAGAAAAAAAAACAGTGAGGCTTTAAACAACACTAATAAAATCCTTTTTTTTTGTGTACCTTCATCTCATCGTTTCTGTCATATTGGTATTTTTATTTACATACGAATAAAATAAAACTATAGTTTCGAGCCTACAGCAGATTTGTGAAATCATACATTTTCTATCACATCAATATTTCGCAACTTTGCAATATTTCAGAAAGTATTCGATTCGCTTAACTTTTTAATTTTTCTATTAAACATTATATATTTTCTTTCATCGCTATATCCCGTTTTCCCACAATCGCGAGACATCAAATTAACGTCAATTGACCATAAAAAATACACCCCGAATATACAACAAAAAAAAAAATTAATCCACCAAATCTATTAAATTTTCGAAATTTTTTATCTATTAAATGTGCGAAATTTTTTAATTAAGTTTCGCACATTTAATACATAAAAAATTTCGAAAAAAAAAAAATTAGTTCACCTAACCTATTAAATTTTCGAATTTTTTATCCATTAAATGTGCGAAATTTTTTAATTAAATTTCTCACATTTATCCACCGAACCTGAACCGCAGTCCCCCCGCAACTTCGATCTCAGCAACGATAATAACACGCATCGCATCTCCGCTCGCGCGCGCGCGCGCGCAGCCGTAAAAGTAAAATGTAAGAGCCGCGGCAGAAACTGATGGGTGATAAAATGATAATAAAATATGTTTTTTCTCCCCCTCCCCCGGCAGCAAGTGGTCGTCGTCCTGTCAGCAATAAAGTTTTTCACGTGAGGAGCATGTGCGCGACGCGCTTTGCGCGACGCGCTTTGCGCGCCGTGCATCGGCGTGATGAGCGTTGCGTAGGGATATAACTCGAGGCGGCCGAAGAGCAAAGGACGACGACGAAGAGGAGAAGATCAGAAGAAGAAGGAGACGGAGAGGCGAGAAAACGAGGAAGCGAGAGAGAGGCGGGAAAAGTAAAAGGAGCGAGAGAGGCAGGAAAAGTAAAAGGAGCGAGCGAGAATGAGGGGGGAAAGAGAGGGGAAGGGGGGAGGGGGGAAGCGTGAGGGTTGAAGATAAAGACGGTCAGTCGCGGCCGGCGCGGCGGCCGAGGCGAATAGAGGACGAAAGGAGAGGCGACTCTCGACGAGACGAAGCGAAAGGCGAAGAGGAAGAGGCGGAGGGAAGAAGCGGTAGAAATGCGGGAGGGTCCGAGGGGGGACGGCGAACGAGAGCCGACAAAGAACCGCTTTTCTTACTCCTCTGTTGCTTGAGCCGTGGCTGCTGCTGCTGCTGCCGTTGCCGTTGCTGCCGCTGCCGCCGGAGAGCCGAGACGAAAGCGGGCGGCCCCCCGAGCACCACAACCCGGCGAGGCCTTCGAATCCTTCGCCGCGGCTACTCCTGCTACGCCACTCAGATCCATTTCCAGAAGGATAAACTCAAACGTCCAGTGTGTACAGCGCGAATTATTTTCGATGCGCTCTGGATTCGAGGATTAAAAAAAAAATCACGGCTGCATAAATAAAGGAGTAAAATGTGCAATATTTTTTTATTTTCCAGGGTCAACTGAATCGATGTGTTTCATTATTATTATTGTACAGTCGTCTTTACGAATTTGTTTTTGCTGCATTTGTTGTTGTTGTTGTTGTTATTATTATTATTATTATTATTACTATTTTATCATCATCATCATCATCATCATCATCATCAGCATCATCATCATTATTATTATTATTATTTACAAATTGTTATTGTGATTATTGATTTTTGCTGTATTTGGTGTTGTTGTTGCTGTTGTTATTATTATTATCATCATCATCATCATTATTATTATTATTATTATTATTTACGAATTGTTATTGTGATTATTGATTACAATAACAAATACATTACTAATAATATTAATTAATAATTAATGCTGCGTTTGTGTATCTTTTTTCCCACCCTGTAGGGATTTATTTCATTATTACTAGTCTCGGGAGTGAATAATGAAAAAAAAAAAAAAAAAAAAAAAAAAATAGAGAAACGTATTGTGAAAAAGGGAATGAATTTTGATACACGAAAATATCGGAGGAAATTTCTCAGCCGGTTGCAAAGTGTCTCGACCGGTGGGTCAAGTTATGCGCCGAGAAATATCGCGCGGCTCGTTTGCGTGTGTACAAAAATAGACGGATTTTGTGTGTGCGGATCCGGCGGTGTCCGGAGTTGGGAAAATGCGCGTCAGGAGATGAAACGTAAGAGCGATCTCTCGCGGAGCGGCGAGAGCGGTCAACGTTCTTTCTCCACGGTGAGCGCGCGGAGGGCTCGGGCCCGAGCTCTAGAGAGCAATTTAACGCCGCGCGCCCGGCCTTTCCCGTACACAAATGCCGGTGCCGTGTCTTCCTCTCAGCACGCAGCGCAGCGGCAACGCTCGACCGCGCGCTCGCCCGGCGCGCCGCTCACTGTCTTCCCGCTTTGATAAACTGGCCGTGTTGCCGCATCGTTCACACATACGATAATCCGCTCTTGACTACGGATATTTATATGTATATGAATTATGTTTGTATTTATATATTTATAAAAATTATATGTGTATTTATATTTGTATAAATTATATGTGAATTTATATTTATGTTAATTATGTGTGTATTTATATTTATATAAATTATACGTATATTTATACTTGTGTTAATTATATGTGTATTTGTATTTATATAAATTATGTGTGTATTTATACTTATATAAATTATGTGTGAATTTATATTTATGTAAATTTATATGTATTCATATTAATTTTTTTATTTTACAAGTTAGCCCCTCATTTATTTCCAAACCACTTTTTGTATCCGAAATCAACAGAACTATTAATATATAAAGTATGTAGAACTTAAAAACTCCATATTCTGGGCAACTGGAACTGGTCTTGTTTTTAGAATATTTTTTAAATGGGGGTCTGACTTCACACCGGTGTATCTCTCGTATTTTTAGAAAGATTGGATATATTTTATATATCTATATTCGTAGATATAACATCCATGCCAACTCCACGTTGCGGTACGTGAAGTCCAGTCTGCGCGCCTCACGATACGAGCGTCTCGAGACCAGCTTCGACTAAGAATCCCTAAGAACCCTACACACGTAGCCGTGCATTGTATAGACTCAACTCACACTACCACGGAGCATAAGAGAAATCGCAGGGCCGCATCTATCATCGATCGTCATCGATTATTCAGGCGTCCCAGACGCTGCTGTCCCCCTCTCGTGGGGATTCACTTGACTCTGCTTCCAGGTAAAAGTCTAGTTTTATTCTCTGTTTCAATTATTCCCATCATCCAATTAAGGGTATAATTACATTTTTTATCTAATAAACATTTTTTTAATTAGAAAAATTAGTTAAGAAAAATTGAAATTTAAAAATAAATTTCAATTATTCCCTATATTTTTTTTTCTTGTATTTTTAATTTAATTTCTATTATATTTTATATTTTATAATGATAATTTTTTTTCTTATTTTTTAAATTTAATTTGTTCATATTTTGATTCCATTTTTTCTTATATGATAAGATGAAATTCAATAAATATGTTTTGATAAGAAAAACATTCATAAAAAATCTTTACATAAGAAGACAATTTTAATACATTTTTTATGAGACGGGAAGTTTTAATATAAAAAAAATTAAAAAATGCCGCGTCCCAATAATCTCGACTCCATTACCCGAAGCCAGAGTGAAGAGTCCATCAGCTCCCTGACCCCGGTGTCCGTCGTTCGCGACACTCGATCGTCGCTCGGGGCATTTAAATTCCGCGCAAACGGTGCGGCCAAGTCGAGCCTGAAGAACGAGACCGCGATCTGTCAATAAACTAGAGCCGGTTGGCCACGATAGATAGAGATAAAGAGGGTGAGCGATAAAACGATCTCGAGTGGAACTGTCGTATAGACGCAGGGAGCGCGAGGGAGAGAGGGGGGGGGGGAGAGACGAGCACGCGATCGAGCTCGTCTTCCCATCATCAAAGGCGGCCGACGGTGAGCGAGCGCAACGGTAGCAATCGTGGATAGTTTCCCGTCTCGACTTCCATCGCCTCCTCTCCCCCCTCCCCCCTCCCCTTCTCTTCCTTCGTCTCCCTCGCCACTTTATCGGCGTCGTTTCGCGCTTCGATTATTACCACTCGAGTCGACTTTATTTCTGGGCCCCGGTAAACTTGCGAACGAGACTTTACTCCTGAATACTAGTCTCTCTCGTTCTCCCTTTTTCTCTCGTGTTGGGAAGAAACTGAGGAGATACAGAAAGAGAGAGAGAGATATATACGATGCACTCTTCTCGTCCGGACGATTTCCGAGCGTTTTCTTATCTTCCGTATTCGTCTCTTTCACTTCGCAATCGCTAAACCCGATTCTGATATTCACGACCAGCTGTTCGACGGCAGCAGACTAATTAACGCGGTCGTGTCCTGTGAATGGCTGATCCACGTAGGCGAGGGAACGAGTTTTCCGTCGGGGGTCAACGTATTGTTGTTGCAGACGAATGATTTTTTTTGTAGACTAAAGTTCGTGTTTTGAGGTAACGTTTAATTAAATGAAAGGTTTGGAATTCAAGCGAATGAAATTTTCTGGAAGTTGTAAAAAATACGTATTGTTGTTGCAGACGAATGATTTTTTTTTGTAGACTAAAGTTCGTGTTTTGAGGTAACGTTTAATTAAATGAAAGGTTTGGGATTCAAGCGAATGAAATTTTCTGGAAGTTGTAAAAAATACGTATTGTTGTTGCAGACGAATGATTTTTTTTTGCAGAAAAAAGTTGCTGTTTTAAGGTAACGTTTAATTAAATGAAAGGATTGGGATTAGAGTAAATGACATTTTCTGGAGGTTGTAAAAAATGCGTATTGGTGTTGCAGACGAATGATTTTTTTTTTTGCAGACAAAAGTTGCTGTTTTAAGGTAACGTTTAATTAAATGAAAGGTTTGGGATTGAAGTAAATGAAATTTTCTGGCAGCTGTAAAAAATGCGTAATGTTGTTGCAGACGAATGATTTTTTTTTTGCAGAAAAAAGTTGCTGTTTGAAGGTAACGTTTAATTAAATTAAAAGTTTGGTATCAAACTGAATGGAATTTTCTGGAAGTTGTAAAAAACGCACCGGTTTAGACGAAATAAAAAAAAATTCACGGTGTTGATATATCGGGCTCCATTTTTTTGGAGGATCAACAAAAGCGGAACGTCGGGGGAAAAAACGTAATTTTCTCGAGATCGAGATATTGGGCTTAATTTTTTTAGTCAAAGAAATCGATTCCATCGCTATAATGTATTTTTGCTGATACCAGAGATTTTTTTGTGCGACAAAAAAAATTCTATGCCGCCAGAAACTGCTTAAATTAGAGGAAAAAAATTCGCAGGATCAGCAAAGGCGGAATGTCGGTAAAAAAAAGCGTAATTTTCTCGGGATTGAGATATTGGGCTACGCCTTCGCAATTAAAGCGCGAAGAAAAATTTGGGAACCTTTTGCGCGTTATTCGGCCGAAAAATACGAGACTCCGTCACCACCCCCCTTGGAACCATTAAAAGCCGTCGAGTGACTCTCGTCCTGACTCTCGACTCGACTCCGGCGAGCCAGCCGGCTCTCTGATGCGATACGCCCGGCTCACCTCGCAACTGTGCTATACCGCGCGGCTATCTTCCAGAGGCTACACGAAAAGCACATTAAGTCGATCGGATCGGTACGTTTGATGATCGTGCCGAGAGATAGCCGACTGAGATAGCTCTCATCTCTTATTCCCCCCACCCCCCTTCCTCCCTCGGGAATCGTGACCACTGAAACGGAAAGATTTCTAATGTTGTACGATAATTGTTAATGTTAATAAATTCGTAATCATCAAGAGTACATTTTTTTTGCACAAACCGCGCAGTACCGAAAAAAATAAAAAATGAAAATGTAGAAAATAATTTCACGGCTCAATTTGCGACAACGAGGGCGACTTTTCACATTACTTTTTGAAACCGGAAATAAACTTTGAACTTCCGGCCGGGTGAATCATCAATCTGATTAAAATTCACAAATAACAATAATAATATTTATTTAGCCATTCTCGCCTTTTAGGGCATTAGAAAAATTCACAAATATTTTTTAGCCCAAAATAAAATTATAGCATACCTTTATTTTTTTGTCCAAAATTGAGACCAAAAGGTTTAATTAATCGCGGCGACATAAAATATAAAACGCTAATGAAGACCGAATTGTGTCGAAACTCATAAACATTTTATTCCGCCCATATAAAATTATTACTTGTCTCCTATTTTTATTTTTATTTCTTTTTTTCAAAATTAAGACTGCAAGACGGCTAATTAAGACCGAATTTGCGTCGAGACGAGAAATAAAAATAATAATCGCGCAAAGCGATGATATCGTGGCACGCAAAAGTTTTCACGAAGGTGGTATAGATATACGTGTCTCTCGTGCATATGGAAGGAGGGGACGGGGCGAGTGCGTGCGTGCGTGGCTGGCGAGCGAGCGAGAGCAGAGCGGAGAGGAGAAAGAGGTATTTATAGTCGAGGGTTCACTCTGGCTCGCTGCGCGCTCGGTTTTATTAGCGTAATAACATTAAGGCGGTCGCTTTTGAAGAGAAGAGCGCGCGCACTTCTCTCGGGTTCTCCGCGCTCCGGAGAAGTGAAGAAAGAGAGAGAGAGAGAAAAAGCGAGAGACGAGCGCTGACGAACACCAACGTAGTTTCCTGCAGCCGCGAAACACGTCTCGCGACGCGACGTAGACGGGGAGATAATGCGAGAAAAAAGGAGGAGGCGCGCACAGACGGCTCGCTCGGCGGGACAATAATTATGACGGCATCGGTTTGATTTACAGCCCCGCAACATTTATTTGTATCTAAGTACGGTTATCTCTCTCTCTCTCGCTCGGTTAATACTGCGTGCTACGATTTTTTATATCGAAAATTACGGCACGGGTTATTGAACGTTATACCGCAATTTATCGCACCGTTACTTTCAACGAGACGAATAAAACCGAAGGTTCGATTGAATTATGAAATCGATGAGTTTTTTTTTTTTTTTACTAAAATGTCTACAATAATAATGCAAAAATAATGGCAAATTATTTTTACCAGAATATTGACCTCTGATATTTAACAATTTAATTATTTTTGCTAACATTTTTCATAATTAGTACCAATAACTGAGGCCAAAATTCGGACAATTCATTGTTCATACTAAATTGCTGTGTTCAATGGAGACGAATAAAAAGGAAGTTTCTATTGAATTGTGAAATCGATGAGATTTTTTTTTACTAACATGTCTAGAGTGGAGATTAATAATAATGGAAAAATAATGGCAAATTTTTTTTACCAAAATATTGACCTCTGACATTTAATAATTTAATTATTTTGCTAACATTTTAAATAATTAGTACCAATAACTGAGGCCAAAATTCGGGCAATTCATAGTTTCCACTAAATTGCTGTGTTCAATGGAGACGAATAAAAAAGAAGTTTCGATTCAATTATGAATTCGATGGATTTCTTTTTTGAAAAAATGTCTACAGTGGAGATTAATAACAGCGCAAAAAAATTGTGATTTATTTTTACAAATTATCGACTTCTAATATTTAATAATTTATAGTTACTAATTTAATCATTTTTGTTTCCTTTCTCTAATAATTTTTGTTTCCTTTTTTAATAATTAGTTCTATTAACTGACCCCAAAATCCGAGCCAATCATAGTTTCCACCAAACGACTGTGATCAATATAGAAGCCACTAAAAATCGTCAAACTTTATGGACGAGGCTGAACGCCTACTCGATAATTTTTACGACGAAAAAACCCGCGGCGCAACATTTGCGCCTGTATCGAGGATCGCGGGAAACCAGCGGCGAGAGAGGTTTTTAATTAACGTTATTAAAATCTCCCACTCCGGATATTTAATTCCAGCCGGTATATATAGGTGGGAAGCCACGAGGGACGCGTCGGGCCTCGTGGATGAGACGCTGCCGCCTATGGATTATCTCACTTCTGGAGCGAAGCTCCGACGTCGCGTCTTCTCTCTCTCTCTCTCGGTTTTTCGCGAGCGAGGCTCGCGCGCTGCACGCTCGCCGCGATGGCTCGTAATTACGGCTTTGCGTTAATTGATCGCCCGCCGCCGGATCAAACGCGCCGCCGGGCAACATTATATTTATTGCACCGCGTGAGGCTTCAACGTCGAGACGTCGCGCGCTCGTCTTCGCCGTCCTCGCGAGATCGACGGGAGATCCTGATGCGCCCTTATTTTTCCGCCGCCCGGCGCTCTTATGATTAAGACTCTTTGCTGGTAATTACGCCAACATTTTTTTGCTCACGGTGACATAAATGAATAAATTTCCCGTTGGGTCATTCGATTTATTCCGCATATTTTGCTGGTATTTCTCAATCCAATCCGAACAGCTCCGAGGATTTCAACCTTTTTACGAGTATTTTTATTTATTTATTTTTGTACTAATTAGACGATTAATTTTTTTTTCGTAATTTTTATGGCGGACGTAAATTCTCGTGAATTATCGAAACGGTAAAACTTTCGCCGAATAATTATCAGGATTTTTTTATACTTACGTTGTCATAAGTTTTTTTTATTCATTTTGTTTTTGTATATATATATTTTTTTTCTTAGGTTCTCGTTCAGCTCTGTGAATTTCAACCTTCTTGTCCTTCTTACGGGTGTTTTTTAATTTATTTTATATTAATTAGACAATAATTTTTTTTTTTTTCAGTTTTTACGGTGGACATAAATTCACGTGAATTATCGAAACGATAAAACTTTCGGCGAATAATTATCAGGATTTTTTAAAACTTACTTTGACATGAGAAAAAAATGTGTGTTTTTTTAAAATTAATTTTGTTTTTGTATTTTTTTTATTTTCTTTGGTTCTCGTTTGCTGCAGCTCTGTGAATTTCAACCTTCTTGTCCTTTTTATGGGTATTCTATTTATTTATTTTATACTAATTAGACAAGTAATTTTTTTCGCAATTTTTACGGTGGACGTAAATTCTCATGAATTATCGAAACGGTAAAACTTTCGGTGAATAATTATCCGCATTATCCGAATTTTTTTTATACTCACTTCGACATGAGAAAAAAATGTTTTTTTTTGTCATTTTATTTTTGTATTTCTTTTTCTTCGGTTCTCGTTTGGGGATAAAAATTCTCGTCAGCTGTTTAATCCCCGAAACATGAAAGAAAGTGGGACTCGAAGCGGCCGGCGCGCCGAGCGGCTCGTAGAGTCGTAACTCATCGTCGAGTTGCAGCAGCCGCCCGCGCCGACAGCGGGATCGCTGGCTCTCGCGGCAAACGAGCGGCAACACACCGGCCGTAGTATATTCCGCTATATATATATTTTTTCTCTCTCACTCCGGCCGCTTCTGGTTGCGCGCTCGGACGAGTCCTCGACACCCTCGTCTCGTGTTCCTTTCATCCTCCGAGTACAGAAGTCACATTTTTTTTCTCCCGCAGACAACATACGGAGCGTCGATTTGTTTTTTTTTTCTCGAAGATTTGTGCCGGGTTCCCCCTCGGGGGATTATGCACCGGTTTTTTTTCACCCTCGACGCAGCTATGGAAACTATTAATCTGTCGACTGGAAAATAATTGGCCTTTAAACCGGCAGATTAAAAAAAAAAACCTCTAATCCCATTAATTTTTTTTTAATTAGACGAGTCGCGATGCAAATCCGGCAGTCGATAGATCATTCGTCGAGCGAAGTCGAAGATGCGTAATTGCAGATCCGGTAGAGGCGAAAAGATTTTTTTTGTTAATAAGAAAATATTTATTATATTTTATCAATACATTCTTTATTAATAAAAAAAATATGAGCCATTTTCGTAATTTATAATTAACAAAAAGAATTTTTAAATAAGTTCTTTTTTCGTAATTTTGATTTAAAAACAGCTCAGTAAAAATGTGATGATTTTCATGATGTTGATATCGTTGAAATACAAGGAAACTCAGAAAAAAATTTATTCTAATTTCATCAATTGGGTTAATTAGAATTTTTTTCGTAATTTTGATTTAAAAACAGCTCAGTAATGGTCAGTAAATGTGATGAATTTCATGATGTTGATATCATTGAAATGCAAGGAAACTAAAAAAAAAAATTATTCTAATTTCATCAATTGGGTTAATTAGAATTTTTTTCGCAATTTTTATTTAAAAACAGCTCAGTAAAAATATGATGAATTTCATGATGTTGAAATTGTTGAAATGCAAGGAAATTCAGAAAAAAAATTATTCTAATTTCATCATTTGGATTAATTAGAATTTTTTCTGAATTTCGTTGCATTCCAACGATGCCAACTTCATCATTATTGAATTTGACTCAAATCTCCGAATCGACGATATTTGGCTCAAACTCCCCGAGCTTCGCGTTCGCTTGTTGCGTTTAATGACATCGCTGGCAGCGCCCAAGAGTCAAAAGTGCCGAACGTGCAGCAGAAGCGAAGCGAGAGACATCAAAGCCGCGGCTCGAATGAAAAAGCAAACATCGAAAAATCCCGAGGGCGGCTTCCCCTCCGGTTTTCATTTCCCCGTGGCCGCCGCGGGTATTTCTTAAAATACGCGCGGATGCCGCTCGCGCGCGCGAGTGTTATAAGCTCTTCCCGGAGCAGCAGGCGATCCGAGAACGAGGAGGATATATACGAATAAACACGAATGCGCGGCTCTCGGTCGATGAGGCGGCTCATCCGCGCGTGAAGGTCGAGTTCGTTTGTAAACTCGGCGAGCGAGAGAAAAACAAAACAGGAAGGACGAGAGAAAGAAAAGGAAAAACAGAAAGTGGGTGGAGGGGGGGGGGACAGGAGAGACGGAAGAGCGAGAGCCGAGTCGTCGCCAGCGCGACAGAAGGCAGCGCGGCGCGCGAGTCGCATCCCCCCACGAACGGCGCAACTGTTGCTCGTAAAAAGAGTCGAATGCCCACGGGATCCAGCGGGGTGTGTAACGACGTACAAAGCGAGCCCTTAAACCAGACCTTTTATGACTTTTCGGAGAGCTCCGTGTGGCACCGAGCCACAGAGACGCCGCTGCCATTACGCGCGGCACTGCGGCCCGACGCGACGCGCCAGGGGGAGACCGAGAAGAATATGTTGAAAATTATCCTCGTTATCGTAATTCCCGATCGGCCGATAAAAGGTGTTACGATTTTTCGACGAATCCCCAACAGCTGGCCAACCCGGCTGACCGAGGAAAATTAAATCAGTGGAAATGCAAAATTACGGCAATATATTTTCAGTGCGATTTTATTTTATTTTATTTTATTATTATTATCATTATCATTATCATCATCATCATTGTCATCATCATCATTATTATTATTATTATTATTATTATTATTATTATTATTATTATTATTTTTTTCATAAGGCACAATAACAGTTCATAATATCCGGAATGCACAGGATGAAAATATAGGAGGGCAGAAAACGTCTAAATAATTTTCAATAATAAAAAAAACCGTTAAAAATTATTGATATTATTAAGATATATATTTTTTTTCACGAAATCGACTCGAGTCTCCAACATAGGTAGCAGATGTTTTCATGATGTTGAAGTTTCCATCGTTGAAATGCAACGAAATTCAGAAAGAAAATTAATTCTAATTAACCCAAATGATGAAATTAGGTATAAAAATCATAATAGGAACTAATTAATATGATGACTTTTTATACCTAATTTCACAATTTGGGTTTATTAGTTTTTTTTCTCTATATTTCCTTGCATTCCAACGCAAACTTCAACATGATATGTTTTCGGGGCGTGAAAGTAGAAATTGCATATCCGCAGTGGCGCTCGAAGCCGCGAAAATATTAAGGACAATGTCGCGAGGCGTCGTGGCTGCCGGGCGAGTGTTGCCTCGACCTCGTTAAATTTCGCTGGCAACAGAAAATCCCTCGTCCCTCTCGCGTTACACGTAATGCGCGCGCCGCCGCTATATGCGCGCGCACAGCCTCCGTGCGGCCCGCGCGCGTCGTATACACCGCACTTTCGTTTACCTCTCGCGTAACGCTATTTTACACCCGTCCCGAGCTTACGAGCTGTTACGAGCTTTTTCATAACAGAGACCGCGCGCACGGGCTCCATACGAAAACGAGATTACGACGACGTGATCGCACGCGGCCCGCATAAATCATAAATTAATACCTGCCAGGCGTTGCGCGCTCGTTGCACCGGGGCAACGGGCGAAATTAATGCGGCCTGGAACTCGCGATTAAATATTTTGTACGTGCGGCCACAGCCGGGAAGCAATTTCGTGGGCAAAACGTTTTCGCGAGCGCGGATAAAAAAAAACAATCGAATAATTATACGTTTATTAAATTCCCGCAAATTACAAGTTGGGTTGATTATTAATTGAATGACGTTTTTCATCGTGTCAAATAAATTTCTCGTTCTCGCGAAAATCGTTGAAACTCTTTTTTTTTGGCGGTTGATTTCACAAGTCGATTAATTAAAGATCGACGAAAATCTGGCCATCGATTTTTTTCTTTTTTTTCTTCGACTTATATTCCCTCAAATTACAAGTTGCGTTGATTATTAATTGAATGACGTTTTTCATCGTGTCAAATAAATTTTTTCTTTCTCGCGAAAATCGTTGAAACTCTTTCTTTTTTTTTATCGGTTGATGTCACAAGTCGATTAATTAAAAATCGACGAAAATCTTGCCATCGATTTTTTTTTTTTTTTATTATTGAGGAGGCCGGGAGAAACCTCGTAAGCAGGAGTATAATGGAGTGGAGAGACCGCCGAGATAGGGCGACCCCGCGGGAGACGCAATTAGCAGCCAATTTCACATAGTTCCCCGCGCAACCCCCGCCCGCGCCGCCTCCTTTATTTCTCTCAGTAGGCGCAGCCGTGCGGCTATCTCATCCCATTTTTTTTTCCTCCTCTCCGCTCCATTCATTCGTCCCTACGCGATGACGAGAGATACACGTGTTACTCGTTGGACCCCCATGGAGTGTCGGCTCAGTGGCGCCGAGCGCCGATCTCGTGTCTCTCCGCCGCGCACGTGACCGTCCACGGTGAACCCCATGCGGCGCGCGTGCGTCATATGCGCCAATGCGAAAACTCGAAACTACTGAGCAAGATGTTACCGTACGATAGAGCCGGAAATGCCCGACGGGACGATGCACTTAAGAGGAATTGCAACGTCGGCGCGTATATATGGTTGGGATGTATACAAAACAGAACCGGGCTGGACCGAGAACGTCAGTTTTTTTGACGTTGTATATTGCGTAAAAAAAAGAGAAATTAAGTACGATAAAAAAATATATTTTCATCTCTTTCATTAAATAATTAATTAAATACGTAATAAAAACGCATCAAACTTTACTAAATAATTAATTACTCATGCAATAAAGTTTACTAAATAATTAATTAATTATGCAATAAAGTTTACTAAATAATTCATTAATTACGCAATAAAGTTTAATAAACGATTAATTACCCATATAATAGAAGCTTGTTAAATAATTAATTAATTATGTGACATACGTTTATCACGGTTGATTAACATCGTTAATTGATTGTGTAGTAAAAGCGTATTAACTAATGAATTAATTACTTCATAAAAGTTTATCCATTGAAAAGTTGGGTCTTTTAATGGTAAATGACACATTTTTTAATCATTCTTGCAAAATATCAACTATTGTCGGTATTCGATGTATTTTAATGAATAGCGTGAAGGGATTTTTGTGAATAGAGTTTCCACTATTTTTACGGTTAAGCCTTGAGTATATTTTTACGTTACCAAAGAAAAACGAAGACGTTTTTTTTTTTTTCATTCAAGCTGCCTTAAATATTCTCACAAAATCTCGTATGAATTCACAAAAGTAGGCGAAAGATCAACGACCCAACCGCAAACCCTGCGCTTTGACATGCGTTACGAGCGCGCGTCGAGCGAACA
Source organism: Pimpla rufipes (assembly GCA_963932165.1). Classification (NCBI taxonomy): domain Eukaryota; kingdom Metazoa; phylum Arthropoda; class Insecta; order Hymenoptera; family Ichneumonidae; genus Pimpla; species Pimpla rufipes. Next base: position 19,406,569 of record OZ010634.1, on the reverse strand, counting down.
ATAAACCAGCGGACAAAAAAAAAAAAGAAAAAAAAAACGAGGGACGAAATTTCAACGATCTTTATTACGGCATTTGAGTTGCTTTATTGTACATCGTATACATTTATTGCCCGAATAAATTCTTTGATAAGCGACGAATCCGTCGCGAGGCGTCAGCGAGGCCAAAGAGGGACAGACAGATAGATGTGTTTATTTCGTACACCGAGCGCGAAGGCGCGCGAGGGTCGCGATAGTGCGCGGACGC